>OU015744.1:87923014-87940990 GCA_907169655.1 Acomys percivali
TATTATTATTATTATTATTATTATTATTATTATTATTATTATTATTAGAATGTTCTTGTGAATGATCATTTTCCACTTTTACTTATATTTGGAGATGCATATTGAATTCTTTTTTCTTTAAATAAGAAGTTATATTTTTTCTCACTTAATATTTTCTGTCAAAAATTCTTTCTACATTTATTTTTTCTTTGTAATCCTAAAAGACTAGTTAACTTTTACTGTGTTCTACGAAGAAAATATATATTACTTCAAGCATATGAATGTCCTTTTATTTAATCTTACTATTGTGTGTTTCTTATTATTCATATGATTTCAAGTAACATGAACATGTCAATGAAACCTTGCGCAGTGACACTTAATGTATTCTAATTTAACACATCTTTTATTTCCCATTATTATTATGATGGTAATGATGATTATTATTTTGGTTTGTGTTTTCAGTATCTTCTACCAGATTTAAGGGGAAAGTAGTATATATACATATATACATATTGCTAACTATCTGTTTATTTTTGACATGCTGCAGGATATTGAAGACAAAGTAAGTAACAACAGCAAACCTACAAATGAAGAAATGGATTAATGTAAAGTAAACAGAGACTTGAGCCAACAGTTACTCTGGTATAGAGTGAGCCAAGCAGCACATGATTACTTTGCAAAGGAATATGAAACATGTATAAGAATGGAAATGCCAACACACATTGATTTCTTCTAAATAGAAGTCAGACATAGATTTAACCTTCACTGAACAAAAAATGTTACTATAATAACTTTGTTAGTGTGAGGTAATACTATAAAGAACTCATTTCTGCTTTAGGAACAAAGATTAGTTTAGCATAATTCAGGATAGCAACAGTTTAAAAAAATGTGTGTGTGCATTTTAACTAACCTTGACATCCACAAGTGTCCTTCATTGATTTAATGAAGAAATGTATATTGCTGCTTTTTAAAAGTTTACAAAATAAGATCTTGTAAAATTAACGTTACGACTAAATGTCTTAATTTATTATTATACTTAAACATTTCAAATATAGAATAAATAATAATTATGGCTTCTCCATACTTGAGGCTGCCTTTTCTTCATATATAGGGAAAATGAGATGAATACATGTAATTACCTACAGGTTGCACTGATCATTCAAAGGGTCTCAAGTGTAAGGTTCATGTACATGTGCTATACAGGCGGTTGCTGTTGTTATTTATTCAGGGTTAGCAAACATGTATCTAAGTCTAAGAATGAGATCAAAGTTTCATTGTGCATACGATTAATCCTTTAAGTTACTCTTTGAAGGAGAAGTTAAATAAGACAGTCGGCTGTACACTGTATCCTGACATTTCCAAATACATTTGGACAAAGTAGGACACAGCTGTTACAGTAAGAAGAAACACAATGCAGTTTCATTCTTTACATACAAATGTAGCAATCATCATCATCATATTAATGTTTTTTCTATGGCAGAGACCTAATAGAAACCATCAGCTTTCTATACGTTTCTAGTGCAGTTTCTGCCTGAGATTTGCTTTGTGGTTGCTGCTCTTGCTTTTTCTCAATATAGCATACTCCTCGTGTCTTTTTTAGGCTCGGCAGCTGGAAGAGAAAGACCGAGTGATACGGAAGCAGGATGCGTTCTACAAAGAGCAGCTGGCCAGACTGGAGGAGAGGGTATGGATATTCTTGTCATTGCTCCTCTTCTCTCCCCCGACTGGAGCTTCCCATATATTTGTTTAAAAGCCAACAAATTAGCACTAACTTGCTTTCTCTAGTTAAGAAGTGAGGAGGCCAAGCAGCTAGGTTATTGTCTCCATGAATGTCATTTTGAACAGTTGTGTTACTTGTTTGCTGCATTTTCTGTACCCAAAAACTCACTCTCATAATTTACCTTATAATGCGTTGTCCCAGGCCAAACAGCAGGCCATTACTTTGAACTCCTCCAAACATTGTCTGTATTATGTTTTGAGTGCATTCCTTGTTCATCTCTGTGTGTGTGTGTGTGTGTGTGTGTGTGTGTGTGTGTGTGTGTGTGTGTGTGTGTATGTGTTTGAGTTTGAGACAAGTGTTTATGTCTTGAATTCACTATACATCTAGGGATGACTCTGGACTACCAATCCTCTTGCTGACCCCTTTGCGTGCTAGGATTACACATGTGTGGTAACATCCCTGGCTTGAGGTGGTCCTGTTTTGAAAGGTATGCTGTCAATTAAAACTTCATTTTGCTGCAGTTACAGCTTGCAATTCAATGTGTCCTTCAAGAGTGGTGACAGGAGCTTAAAGTGCATTGGACTTAGGAGAGGGTTTAGGAAGAAAGAGGGCATAGGCCCAGTCAGCCTGGGTCCCAGAGTAAACCAGGACACAGTGAAGACATCAGGGCTTGAGGAACATAAGAAAGTGGACATCTCGTCAGAACCCCTGTTCAGTGAAATTGATTGAATTGCAAATCTATTATTGGATTGCAAAGTAACCTTTCTCCTCTGTTTAAGATCCAGTTTGTATTTTTTTACAATATGACATTTGGTCAGATCAGAAGTAGGAAGAAAAGAAAAATATACACCATTAAAACTACTCAATCGTTGCAACTATTTGTATTTTAAATATATATCCTTGTCTCCTTCTGTGTCAGGGGCTCAGCACATCTTGAATATAAAGATCATTTGAGCATTTATTCTGCAAATAACCATTTATACACCTAATGTACGCAGGTGCTGGTCCTTATGCCCTAGATATATAGAACATATTTTTTAAGCTAAACATTTACTTTCATGGTGGTTTAAGTCAGTAAAAAGTCATTTGTACATAGTGTACAGCAGCATAGATATTGTGGAGAACAGTAAGTTAGCAGGAATAGGTGCTCCCATGTCCAAGGTGTAAGCCTGGGGTTGATGGAGACGGAAGAGCTGTATGATGAGATAGCAAGGAATATAGGCCTTCAGTCACAGGAAAGCAAATCAGTGTCACTCCTGAGATAGGAGTATAGAATGCACATATGGGAAGGACAGAAGCCCGGCAGCATCAGCAACAAGCGAGAGTTGAATGAAGGAAAGGAGTCTTGGCAAAAGATTAATTTAGAGTTGGGATGGCAAGCCAAGCATAATGGCACACACCAGTTAGCCCAGCCTTGGGAGATGGATCTGGGAGGATCAGGAGTTCAGTGTCATCAGGGCTACACAACACGCCTGAGATTACAAAAGGCTGCGTGAGAACCCTACTGAACTGGGAGATGGTAGGTGAGAAAGGAAGGAGATTAGATGGCATAACTATAACTTGGGTGCTAGCAGTGGAGATGAAATATTTGGTGATGCTTTTGAAAGTGAGCAGAAGAACGGCTTAGACGTAATCTAGGTTTGGCCTTATAGCTAGATTTGTCTATAGAGGAAGATTAGCCAGGTATCAACTAAGATATAGGTAGTAGAGTATGTAAGAGGTTTTGTTTGGAGATTATTTGTGGTGCATCTTAACACATTCACATAGCAGGGTTGAAAAGACATGATTTAGAAGAGAAATTGTTGATAAACTCTCCACAGTAAATATTTGAGCTCACATGTGTCCATTGCATTTTCTTATCTCTCCCTGTGTATTATGTAAATGAAGGGGACTGTACGCATATTGAAGCTCAACCTTAGTATAATTTTCTCATCATAAAATTAAAAACATCGTTCATTTATATGTAGGAAGACCATTCTCAGGACTGTCTCCAACAGCAGGTGAGCATGACTTGATGTGCAGGTCACAGTCTGCAGAAGGGCCACTTAGAGGACCACTTCTGATGTCATTCATCTTTCTTCATAGACTCTCTAATGAAACTTAACCTCTCAACTTCTTCAGCTGTTAGGAGGAAGTAATATTTGTATTAGTGGCTTGTTAAGATGACCTAAATCTAGGATCTAAATAGTGCTTGGGTAGCATGCATAACCCTCTGGGTTCAACCCCAAGTAATACCCCTGCCAAAAGAAAAGATGACATGACAGCTCTTTGAAAACTGGCAGAAATATATCAAATCGAGGTGCTTTCATCATAAGACATGGACCGAGATTGTAATAGTCATGAAATCACTTTAATGTCAGTCAACCTCCTCATGTTTTCTACCCAGTCCTATAAAGCTCTGTTTTCATTTATTGGTGATGTTCCTAGAGGACCTGTGCCGTTTTGTCCAGGTGGGGTTATCTGTGATTACATGAAGAATATTCATGCGGCATTTTGTAAAACCCACGAAGGCATTTTCTTTTGTGTTGTCAATGGTTGTGAAGGTGCAGTGTGTAAGCCCTTCTATTAGGACTTCTGAACATACTTGGCGTTAAGAAGTATGAAAGTGCTGAACTGGATGGTGCTCAGTATAAGAAAACAATGTTAATATGAGTGTGCGGAATCATCTGTTTATAGTGCATTCCAGGTTGCTACGGATTAAAAGTGGATTTGAACACATCTTTCTTTTAACCACGTGAAACGATAAACCTTCAAGTCAATACTTAATTACCACTGCAGAGTGGAATCAACAAGTCCTGCAAGGACTGGAGAAGGCAATGCAGTGTTAGAGTGTGTGCCTTGGGTGTGTAAGGCCTTGCAGTTTTGAGGACGACTAAAATCAAAATAAGTTTTAGGGTGCCATCCCGAGGTTGTCCATGTGGTGGATAAAGCAGTTAGCGTACGTGTCCCGCCTTTTCATGACTGCTTATCTTATTCCTTCAACTATCCATTTTGATGCACATTTCTTTAGTAGTTGTGGACTCTTCAGTTTGAGCATATGCAACATGTACCATTCTGTACTACAGCCCAGTTTACTACTTGATTTTATTTCAGTTAACTATTTATCAGTGAGGTAACTGCCATATATCAAGGCCTCTTCTCCCTCCAGGAGTTCAGTGTGTATACCAGGGTCTGAGGTACTCGGCACCTTCCACTAATATGTGTGGTTTATTACATTTAATTTTCCCAGATGACAGTTTTATTCTTCCTGGAAGCAATATCCCAAAATCATAGCTATTGAAGCTTTGACAGGTCCTCATTTCTTAGCAGCCAGAGGTCACAGACTTTCCAGATAGTGCCAGGCTATGTGAGACCGTAACCTCTTGACTCCTCAGTGTCAGAAACCTCATGTGTACATTTGTGGCCTGAAGGGAGCTTTATGAGTATGACTCTTGTTGAAGACCAGAAGAATATTCCCTCCTGGCTGAGAGTTTGCCCAGAGGAAGCCTCGAGTGGTCTCTAGGGAAGACTGCACAGTTCTCTAGGGACTGGCTCAAGCCCCATGGGCAGTTCTTTTCTATTTTCACAATTTATTGAGGCATAATTAATTGACAGATCTATAATGCTTCACACCTCTCCAAACATCATATAATATAACATATAACTATACATTGTGTGATGATTTTGATTGACTATGTATGTTGCGTAGACAAATTTTACAGTTTGCCTCATGTATCCTCACATGAGGCCGCCCACTCTGAATATCCTGAAGCTGAAAACAACCTGCCCAAGGATACAAAGCCAGAAAATTATCAATAGATCTGGTTTTGAGTCAGCTTCCTCAGCAGCTCTGGGGACCAGATACTGCTGTCTTTAAAATGGATGAGTTTATTTAGGGTATAAACTCTGGCAGGGTTCTGTGCTAACTCTTTGAGTGCTAAGCTAGCACATCTCACTTCCTGTTGAACTCTGCAGGACCAGATCTCACCACTTGATGATTGCCTGCTCATAACCTGAAATCACTAAGCACTCAAAAACATGTAATTTCCTCCTCAGAGAAACTTTGACCAAAAAAGGATGTTTTCTGTACCTAGAAACTGCATTGTGATACAGGCCCCAAAGTTACTTTGCTATCTGTTTAGTGCTTTCTCTTTTAGTAAGGAATCTGCAGCCATTTGAGCAGTTTGACATCCTTAAGGTGCTGGTGTCTTCACCTTTACTCTTGTAGGATAGTCAGCTCACTCTGCCTTCTGGAAAAAAAGGCATACTTTCTCTTATTAAATAGTTTTGGTGGATAATTTGTTTGAAGTGGATTGCTGGCATGGTCTTAAGGAAAATTTATTTTTCCTAGCAGTTCGTTGTTCTAAGGGAGAAACGTCAGGGTGTTGTCAGTTAGAGAACGTGGAGGTCAAAGTCACACTATCCAGAGTCCTTCTAGGATGAAGGCCACTCTGTTCCGAGGATGTCTTGAGAACTCAATCCCTTTGAGGGTTCCAGTGCCATACACATAACTTTTTAAATTTTAAAATTGAATTAATTCTTTGTGCTGAACCAACCACTTTGTTCTTGACTCTCTTAAGGATGATGGGGTTCGGCACAGCGTGCAGGGGGAGATGTAACAGTCCTGGTGGCCTTTGGAGCTGAGAGTGGTCAGAGAGCTTAAGATCTGTGGGCTCAATGCTCAGATATACCTGGTCGTGTTGTGCATATTACTTACATTTCATAGACTCCTGGGATTCAGTAGTGGTATGAATACACCTTGCAATAAACCACCTAGAATTAACACAGAAAAGGAATTGCACCAACTGGGCAAAAGAGAGCAGTGTAAAGGGAATAGTGAAAAAATAAATTACCATGAAGAAGTAAAGTTTATTACTGGCTTGTCACCTGGGAAGAGAGTTACTAATTGAATTCTGAGGTCATATTTCCATCAATGAGCAGTGTTTCTTGAAGCCCCTCACTTCCGGTGGGTGGCATATCTTCTGCAGCATCTGTATGATTAATTGCTGATGGGGATGCTTCACTTTTTGTCAGTTGATATTTTCACCTATGTTGCTTTCTGCAAAGCTTAAAAGAAGTAGGGAAACATGCTAACTGCTGGTCTGAGAAATGACCAGCACAGTGCATTAATGTGGGCCTGATGTCCTGCATATGGGGAGAAACTGTTAATGTATTTTTACTACGAGCTGAAGTCTGCCATTGTGAACATTATCACCAAGTGACGTCAGGGTAGCATAGGATAGAATCACTAAAATCTGGAATACAAAAAGGTAAACAATCTTTTGAAAGGGGGAGATATTAAATTGGCCTATTGGTTTTAAAACAAACAAACAAAAACCCTGCCTTTCTTTTTTCCCCACTAAAGCTCTTTAGACACAGTTGTCAGTGCTTTGGGGTCAGTGGGTCACTCACTGGGACTATTCAGTGTGAGGTGGCAACTCAGTACAATAGCTGAAAGCAAAGCTCTCTACCAGCCAGGCCTGCATAGGTGAAGCTGGTTTGGTCCTGCCACCCTGCGGAGATACTTTGGTCCTTTGACACTTGGGAATTTTACATGACTCCATAATTCATGTGGAAATCAGAGCAGATCCCCATGGTTTCTGTAGTTACAGAAAGTTACAGAAACAGGAAGTTCTCTGTTCCACGCACTTGCACACTGAAGGTCCTTCAAGCCTCCGTCACGATTGTAATGTCCTTCATTGCTAGTGGCAGATCCTGATGAAGCTGCTTGAAGTATGTTTTATATCTTGAGAGTTACACTCTCTTAAGTAAAGTTCATTTCAAGTAAGGTTTTAAATAAATGCATTTAGATATTATTTGGTAGAAAAATTAATGCAGCCTAGTTGCACCTTGTCTTTCGTTAATACAGTGGACATATCTGATTATAACATAGATGCAAACACTGAGTAATTTTGCACTCTGACTTTGTTGTTTTGTTTGTTTTTAGTTTTTTGAGACAAGGTTTCTCTGTGTAGCCTTGGCTGTCCTGGACTCGCTTTTTAGACCAGGCTGGCCTCAAACTCCCTGAGTGCTGGGTGCGATTAAAGGCATACACCACTATGCCTGCCCTGATTTGTTTTCTTAAAGGAGGTTTATTACTACAGATATTTTGAAAAGTAGCAAACAGTTATGTCACCACTAACCCCTTTGCTTTCTATTTTATTCTCTTGGGAAAAATCAATACAGTTTAGTAGATACGGGAGTCTTATCCTTAATTCAATATTCAACAAATCCTCCAAGTACATTGGCTTTTCTGTTAACCTCTCTAGAATTTTGAACGGGAAATGTGGTTTGAGTAACCTTGAATTGCTTTTTTAATCTGGCTTTAGGGATATAAGACTTAACGGGTTTTTTTCTCGAGTGAGCTTTTAAAGTGTATTCTGTTAAAATGATCCCCTTAACTGGATCCAGTTCTTCTATGTCTAACTTTAGAGGAAAGATTTGCAAATCATGGGATCAGCACTTAATTTGGGCTCTATTTACCATGTCGGCTGTCAAGAAGCATTAACCTTAAGGTAAGTTGAGAACATGAAGCACAAAGCTGTGAGCTGACGGCACACAGTACACCAGGTATTAAATAGCATTATCCATCCTGCTTGCTACAGTAAATAGGATTCCACTATTATGATGTGTCAGGGCTTTCAGTGAAATCAAATTTACAAGACACTAAACTGCCTTCGTCTCTGCTGAGCAGCTTTATTCTGGGATCTTGCTTTCATATTAATCCTGTTGGTAGGAAATACTTGTAGCAAGTGTGCATAGAAATTATCATTTAATGATCTCTTCCTCTTCTCTGTTCAGAGATTAGAATGGACCACTGTGCTCTGCAGTGATAGCCACAGGGCTCTGTAAAAGGGATGATGGAGAGTTCAGCTTTAAAGACCAGTGGCCTCTTTGTGAGTGCTTATAATGATCATAGGTGTGAAGGCGGCAACAGTATGGGCTAGCTACTTTCTCAGCACTCTGCATTGCCTTTGCCTTTGAAAGACTGGACAATGAAATAATCTGATTCTGTTTATCATGATGGCTGTGAGAAAGGGCATGCCCCTTGGATGTATAACGATAAGGTTAAAAATAATAATAATAATGCCTTGTGAAATTTGATGGGAAATTCCATTTTAAAGATTCTGTACAATTTGTGGAGGCTCAGCAAGCATTTGCAGTTGAGAAAAATAGCACTTTTCCTTTCACTGGATTTATGGAGGCGAGGGGAGTGTGGAATTATTGACAATATTGTAGCAGTGAATCCATTCTGTTTCCTTTAAATGAAATTTTAAAATGAGCTAAGATATCTGAATGTTAAACATTTTTAAAATATCCAATTTTTAAATTAGTGATTGTTTTACTTCTTGATATCTTATTTATAAATTTTAAATGTACTCCATTTACGCAGTCCAGCCAATGCTTATTTCCTTACTTTGCTGACTGAAAAATTAAAATACATGAGCATTAAATTTTTTAAAGGAAATTGCAGGGCTTGTGTTAGAAAGTGCTTTGCAATCCCAGTTTTATGTTCAAACCATGAGCCAGCTGTGCCTCTAGAAGGGATTACATTTCAGCACATTAGTTTCAGTTAGAAAGATACATATGGTCATTAAAATATTTGCAAATAATATTAGCTCCTGGCATCACCCAAGATGAAATGCCCGTATCTGAAACTGGCATATAAAATAGGCTTACACTGTCCTCTGCATTCAGTGAAGGGAACCTGAATCCAATTTGGCCACCAAGACTGAGTTAGGATTTTTACCTTGATTATTCTTAATCAAAATTTGGGCACTAGAGAGACATCATTAGCGTTCACCATTACTTCAGACTAAATACATTAAACTCTAGTAGTGAGCCAGGCACGGTACATAGATAGATAGACATGAGGACATATGAATAGCACAAAGCGCCCACAGGCATCTGGTGTGGAGTATTTCATTGATAGTTGGAAGATCAAAGCCAGTTGTCACATGCTCTGTAATTTAATTCACCTCAGTGAGTGCTGAGAACTACAGCTCAGGAAACATGGCACAGCACCATCACTTCACGACCTTCATGTTCCCATGAGCTCTCTCAAGGTGGACGCTGTCTGTTCTCAACCCCCATGCTTGCTACTTAACCACCTACTTAATATTTGTTGAGCAGATGAGTAAAGTTGTTTGGGGGCAGGTCAGAAATGGCAAATGTGTTTGCTGTTGGTTCTTCCAGGCCTCTCGTAGGAGGATCAGTTCTAGGCTTCTTCTCCTGCAGGTTTTCAGGGCAGGGGAGGGTCCTCCTGCCCAGTCCTGCCCAGTCCTGCCCAGTCCTGCCAGCCCACAGAATGCAAATGCATAGCTAGTCTATATGAAATTAGACATCAGGGCAGCTACTGCCGTTTTTCAAACTCTGAAATAAATAAAATCTTATTGTTTGGGTGACGATGTTCTTGGGTACCATGGCATGAGTAAGTCCTTATTTCAAGGCTGTTGGCAAGAAACAGCGTTGGATAAGTGTCAACATCAGCACCACGGTGGCATCTTGGGCTAAGAACTCCTTGTTTAGAATGCTGGGAACCACACGTGTTTTAAGTTTGAAACTTCTTCAGATGTTTGAATGGTTGCACAGATGTAGTATGCTTGGAATGAGACCTATGCTTAAACACAGAATTTATTTATGTTTCATGTTTCATGAAGGCCTATCTTCATTTTTTAAAAGATATTTCTATTAATTCTTTGAGACTTTTATATATGCATACAGTATATCATGTTCAACCCCAATTTCGTATTCAACCTCTCTCTTTCCCTACTCACCCCTCCTCCAGCTTGGTGTCTTTTTTTAGTAACCCAGTGAACCTAGTGTGTGCTGCTCATACACTCATGGAGTATCTACTGGGACATGCTCTGCCTACCTGGAGTCACAGCCTTAAAGAAAACTGGCTCCACTTCTTGAGAGGCCATCATCTGTCAGTAGCCCCTCAGCTAGGGGCCACCTGCATTTTTAATATGAACTTATCATACGAGGCCAGGTACAGAATTTTTCTTTTGTGAAATCTTATTAGCACTCAAAAAGTTTTCATTTTTGAAGCATTTTGAGTTTTCATGTTAGTGTTATATTCAAACCATACTATCCATTAGGGACCAATCAGAAGCCAGTGGGGCCTGAAATGATTTGGCACAATACTACACTTTATCCTGGGGGTGGGGGAAGAGGACAATTTACCTCCTTGCTACCTTACCCAGCCAACTGCTGTTTTTACTGTTGAAATATTGAGTAACTTACCCTAGATTTTCCAGCTGTGCAGCCTGGCCCTGCCATCCTTGTGGCAGACAGCCTCTCCCTCTGGATGACACTGATGGGACACAGAGTTCCTGTGATGCAGACACCCCTCACCTTCAAGGTGTTCCTGGAAGTGAACAGAATACCTATTTGTTTTTCCTTTAGAACCACTATTGTAAAGTAACAGGTTCTCAGATGTTCGTTTCCATAAGCTAAGCACCACAGACATACCTCATAGTGGATTGCATTTACAGCAGAGAGGATTTACGCCCACTGTTTTTCTGAGCCATGATGAGCTGAATAAACAGTTCCTGTCCTACAGTGCTCCGTTGGGGCTGAGTGAGTGGGCAGTGCTAGGAGGAGAGAGATAGAAAAGCCCTGTGGATCAGGCTTTATTCTTCGGATAAGATGGAGAATAAAGAGGGTGATTCTAGACATGGGAAAAGTAGCACAGTTAGTCCAGCTTAGGTCATAGTGACGAGAGTCAGTGTAATAGCATCTACCATCCTATCAGAGAGCCCTGAAACTAGGGGTCTACTGCTCCTGCTTAGATTGTGTGCGCCGGAAGCCTCGGCTGGGAACTTCCTACAATTTTAGATTATGGAAAGACAGATTGTAAACCAACTATTAGAACTTCAGTAATTAATATCTCAGTAATTAAAGCTCCCTCCCTCCCTTCTTCCTTCCACTGGCCCCTTCCTGCTCTCATTATATTCTTCGACTGGCCTTGAGCCCGAGATACCCTCCAACCCCATCTGAGCATCATGAGTGCAGGAATTGCAGGTATATGCTCCATGCCTGCTTCCCAAGCTTACTTTCTCTTTAGATTGGCCTGCCCCATGTTGGACACCACTTACTGCATGCTGAGCTGCCTTACATAGTAAGTGTGGGGTACATGCATGATAAGATGAGATGTAACTTGGCTCCCGTATTTCATAATGCCTCCTTGCTGTTTCTTAATAGTCGTATTTCTAGAGCTTACTGTAGTTTCTACCTTGCCAGAATAGACTATGACTTGAGATAGGGAGTACAAAGCTGAGTGGAAAAGGTCCTGGGGCCAGAGATCCATATGCTGGCATCTGCTGACTGTTTACACTGTCATCAATATGAACATAGAAGTCGGACCACAGTGAGTGTTTGTGAAATTCACTTAAATAATACATCGAGGGTCCTGACCTGTCTCTTCTCTCCTGGGAATTGCTTGAAATTGTAGAAATGTGGTGGCCCTACCTTGAGGTTCTTGTTAAAATTCAACAGTGTTTAGTTAAAGACAGAGACTGCCATGCTGCTATTGGATAGTCTTAAAAATTATATTATGTCTCATTTAGACTTGACCCTACACTCGTTCCAAAAGAATAATGCCAGAGAGACAAAAGAGCAAGTCTTGTGGTTTGGAGGATCAGGCTACATGAAGCCCGTTTACAGAGCTCTCCACCGCTCTGCAGGCGTGTGAGAGAGCCGTGCTCATGAGGGTTGGGAGTGGGTATTACTTCACGAGTGGCCAAGAGGAAGCATGACCATGGTGGCATTCTGCCTTTCAGGCATTGCCAGACAACAAATAAGACTCCTGTGATTTTAGGCCTCTCTGGCCGAGTTAGAACTGATGCTGCACAGTAGCCTGGATAATGTGCCAGTGGCTTCAGGTATTTTATTGGCACAAAGTTTACTGCTCTTAGGAACTTTCTCATCTAACACAGAAGTTAGCCTGTTTTCAGAGTAAGAAACGAACATGTGGAAACTGGAAAATTGGATTTATGCTGTTGGCAAAGAGAATGATGCTGCTGTTCGCCTAATCATTGTTATTGTCCCATCAAGTCAGCGCCAGGCATGTAAATGATGTGGATTTGCCTATGTAGGCTTTCAGAACTGGTTTGTGTGGCAGCCCTACCAGATACTGCACAGACGACTTAAAATAACGAATGTGTTGGATAGTGTTGCTTAGTCTTTATGAAAACCAAGCAAAGTATACAATCTCACCAGCTTTGTCAGTGACAGGCAGGTACGCATCTCTCAGTCAACTGCTGTACAGGCTGAATGGCTTTTGCACTTGAACTTGGCTGATTGATTTATAAGAGCAAAGGTGCCCATGCTGGTTTGGTCTGCTCGCTTGTTTTTGAATGGCACAGTTTGATAAAGCCTTGATTCCCAAGTACTTGTCCCCTGGTATTTCATAATTACATGAGATAGTTAAGAATAGTCCCAGGTTTTAGAATCTTAGGGACATAAGCTTAGATGATCCCAGAATTCATTGCTAGCTTGATACGTCTTCCTCAAAGGACCTCAGGGCCAACATCAAAGTACATCAAAGACCAGTGGATGTGGGGTCAAATGTTATAGGTGGCAGATGTCATACTCTTCAGCTATTTGTTTTTGGAAAAATCTGTATGACCCCTAGATTTCTTGTTGGTAAAGTGGCCTTCATGATGTACTACTGCCTTGTGCACTTGGAAATGAAGCAAAGCAAAGTGTTTTATACATTATGAAAGTGAGGACAAACATCAGCTATCATCATTGGCGGCAGCTCCTAAGCTATTGAGAATTATATAGCTATTTGAGGTGGCTTTTGTGTCAAGAGTTTAAAAAAAGAAAAAAGAAAGATGAGGACTAGGGCTTGACTATGGAAATGTGGGTTGAGCTCTGTATAAAACACTTAATCCATTATTTTAATGTTAAAATGGTATTTTGAATTTTTCCAAAGGTATTAAGTTGTTAAGCCTACTCTGGAACTAATTTTATAATAAAAAGTTATTAAAGCCTACATGCATTCTTTTAGGTTTTTCAGACCTCTTTAATGCACAATTTTTTAATTGTTAAAATGAGCTGTCTTATGTATTTCCATTCAAACTTGATAGATTGCCAGTATGCAAGGTAGCAACGTTATAATATATAGCGCCTGGGTGCTTTGGCCATCCTCCATGTCCTGGTCAGAGGCTAAGTTGTTTCTCCAGTTGAGTGAATGCTGATGAGCACCTTTTGGGCTAAGAGGTGGGAAATTAACAAGCAAAATAAAATAGCACTGTTACGCACAAAACATAAAAGCCATACTGAGCATTCTCTCTGACATGGTTAAACATGATGTTTACTATAATTTTGTAGTGTGTAATATAGTCCATGTCCTCTAGAGTTGGTGACAAGTCCCAGAGAGAGAAGAAGCCAGTTTCCGCCAACTGGCTGTGAAGCTGGGAGGAAGAGGATGCTGCACACACGGCCTTATAGAGACACTCTGTGAGCTCAGCCGCTGGTTTTGGGTTGTCTAATATCCCACAGTAGCTGCAGATTTACGGAGTCATCACAAAACAAGGACTTTGGTAAAGATGTATGGGCCAATATTGCAAGTTATTTTTTTGTAATCAAAATTTTTATTACAATTAAATTAGGACATTCTTGAGTCTGAAAAATAAACAAGCACAGAAAGAATTTGCATTTTACTTCCCATCTTATGTCCACAAATGGAGTTTTAAGACAAGAAAGTGTGTGAGTGTGGTTGAGGCCACCCTGGCAGCCAAGAGCCAGGTCAGGGACACATGGCAGGAAAGGCCCAGAGTGCTGCTCCTGACAGCCGCCGCCGCCGCTGCGCCTGCTGCTTCTCCCTCTCCTCCTTCTTCGTACTGAACTTCGGCGAGAATATTCTTGATTAAAAGATTCTTCCTTGGAAAAATAAGACACTTATTTTGGGCTGTATTCCTACTAGAAAGTAAACATTTCTAAGATTAAGGTTCAGGATAAAGGCATTGGGATGTTGATACTGTAAATTCCAATTGTGCAGAAAAGTGTTGTAGACCAGATGCACTGCTGGCTGTCCTGTCATTTTATGTTATTTATGCAAGAGGCTAGTAAGAGTACTCACCAAAGGGCAAAATCACAAAATTTCTTATAATTATTGAACTAAGGGTCTCAAATTATGTTGACAAGCTCAGGAAAAGAAAGCAAAGCAAAGCAAAGAAAAAAAAAAAAATTCCACAGTAGACATTGTTACCTTTCTTAAGAATATGCCTTAGCCAGGCACATGCCTGTAATCCCAGCACTCGGGAGGCAGAGGCAGGCGGATTGCTGTGAGTTCGAGGCCAGCCTGGTCTACAAAGTGAGTCCAAGACAGCCAAGACTACACAGAGAAACCCTGTCTCGGAAAAACAAAACAAAACAAAACAAAAAAGAACCCCTATCAAATGTTCAAAAGCCGTCTTGAGACTATGGAATTCTTGTTAGATTTAAATGAGGATGGGCTGGAGTGGACTCAGCTTAGGAGTTAAGAGCAAGGGCTGCTTCTCCAGAGCATGCAGGGCTGGTCCCAGCATGCACATGGTGGCCACAATCACCTGTAACTCCAGTTCCTCCGGACCCAATGCCCTGCAGGCAAAACAGCAATACACTTAAAATGAGGGAAAGAAGAAGAATGAAACCGTGAAATATTCCAGTCTGGAAAACAACCCTTTTAGACTATAGTCATCTAAATGTTAAATATTTCTGCACAAACCTTTTGCAGCTTTTAAGTGAAATTTGAAGTCATTTTTATAGTTTTCCCCACAGTGTGCGAAAGGCTGTTAAAAGTACTCACTGTTCCTGAAGGGGGTAAAAGAGACCAAAGCTAGATGAGACTTCTTCAGCGGTCTTTCATCTATGCAGTTCTTGTGTTTTTAATCCCGAAGTGTACTGCAGGATATACTTGTTACATTGGAAGTAAAGGATTAAACCCAGTTCCTCGGTGTGAGTGAATATATTTTTACATGGTAGAGTCAGGCTAGAGATGTATGCAACCATTTTAAATTGTTTTTGTTCTCATCTTCTCTGTGGTACAAAGTGTGGCAAAAATTCTTGCTAAACCCACCACCTGGAAAATCACACTACAGTTAAAAACTTTTACTATAACACATTTTATATAACATACTTTCTGGATTCCCCATTATCCAAAGACAATTATTTGTCTTTTGAAAAAATTATTTTTTAAAAAGTTTTTCCACATAGCAGAGCAGAGCAGGGTATTGTCAATATTCATTCTGTCTTATAATTCTCATCATTAATTCACACTAAAATAAAAGATTGTTTGTGGTATTTGAAAGTTAGTAAGATGATGACTTTTATTAACTATATGGTAGTAGTAGCTTTGTTCATAGATGTTTTTGAGAGAGAGGGTGGGGAAGATGCTCCCTCTTTTTGGTAATAAGAAAAATTGCAAACTGCCCCTTCTTATAAACCTACTTTCTGTATTGTTCCAGAAGCTTTTTTGATTTTAGGATCACTTATTCTCTGATTTCTTGGTCTCAACTCAATATTACTTTCAGATAGTTTCCTTCCTCTAGAAGAAATCAGTACTTTAACAGTATTTAAAATGCTGTTTAAATTATTCTACAATACTGTTGTTGCTAACAATTTAGGACATTTGTCAAGTGTGCGGTGTTTTTGTTGTATTTAGATTTGTTTTTGGGCCCTGGGAATAGAGCAAAGAGACACAAACTTTTCTTTCCATAGAGTTGACATAGAGTAATGCAAAGACAGTCCACAGCATATATATTTTATATTGAATGGTGGTAAGTTCTGTAAAGAAAAAAAGCTAAGAGTCATTGGTGGAGTGCGCGCGCGCGCGCGCGCGCGCGTGCGTGAGTGCATACAGGTGTTTTTGATAAGCCACCCTGGTCGAGGCAAGCCTGCCTCCCAGCTGTGAAGAGGCTTCCCGGGTCCTCACCATCACTGGCTGCCTCAGCCCTTTCCGCTGCTCCATGGCATTGGCTGCTCTTGTGTATTCCTCCTGTCTTTGCAGGAAGCGCCAGGTTTGCTTTCAAGTGCAGTGGCTGGCTTGCCAAGCCCAGCAGACGGTGCTTATTTTGGTCTGCACTTTGTTAGCAGATCACTTCTGTGTGCAGTTTAACTGGCGCCGTCGTTTCAAGAGGGACTCTAACCCTTCCCTTCTAGAGGAATAGTAAATAAGCCCAGTGTGTCTGCTTAGGTGATATTGAAATGATATTGCGGGGGGTTTCTTCTTTTTTTAAATTTCTTATCAAGTGAAAATGCACCATGGTTTTCCCTGTGTCTTTCCTCAAACCCAAATCAACATTGATAATCCTTCCTCGCTATTTGAAATAAGGAATAACATTTATTGTGAGCTTACCATTTGCCAGTACTGCAGTACTGTGGTATTTCACATAACCTTTCCAAGCGCCCAGGGCTGATACGCTCGTTTCATAGACAAATGGAGCAAGGCGTAGGAATGCCGTGTAAGTGGCAGAGCTAGGATTTGAAGCCTCGGAGACCAAGCCCACACCCTGATCGTGTACACCGCTCAGGCTTAGGGAGAACTTAGCATTGCAATTGGCTGCGTTAGATGCAAAGGAGATGCGGAGGATCCTTGAGTTCATGTTCCTATGAAAGCTCCTGCAAAGGCAGGAGGAATACACAAGAGCAGCCCGTGATGGTGAGGACCCGGGAAGCCTCTTCATAGCTGGGAGGCACGCTTGCCTCGCTCATGGTCCCCACCTGAGCAGCAGCTGCTTGGGTGGCTGATGACTCTGCCTCCCCCACCCCACCTGTTTCATTAATGACTCATACTATTTTTCTTAGCAGATGTCTTCTAAGAGTGTCCACAGGTATGAAGTGGCCAGTGTGTGGCTGTAGGTGGAGCAGGTAAAGACTGTCTGTTTGAGGCTTAACCAAATGGATGAAGGTTGAACTGAGTCTGGGAAGAGCAGGAATCACAGACAGGCTTATTGGATTGGTAATGACTATGTGCCATCACAAATTGCGTTTTTATCAGTTTAAATTTGGAGTTTCCATAGTAGCCAGCTGATGAGGGTCATGAAATGTTTGAGCTCTTGTCTAGTCAGGTCTATAAAACCACAGAGGAATTTATAGCCACTACTACAAGAATTCTCTTAGAGATCAATGCACACCACCGCCGACCCCCTAAAAAAGTGGGCCTTAAACCAAGGCCTGAAGCTGGTGACTTATTTGGGGAGGAACACTAGTTCAGCAGAGGGAAGAGTTCCATTGTAAAGGAGGTATGAATTAGGACACACACACACACACACACACACACACACACACACACACACACACACACACAC
>OU015744.1:87941000-87956027 GCA_907169655.1 Acomys percivali
CACACACACACACACACACACACACACACACACACACACACACACACGGTGTTAATAGCATCTTCTACAAGCAACGTCTCTGCTTCTCTAGTTTAATCATTGCCCCGTTCGGCCTAAGCATTCATTTAAGTTTAGTTTGTAGACAGTGAAAATACATCTCCACCTTTAGGATTGCTGTGCTTAAAAACAATTTCTTGACTTGCCAATCAAGTTACTCTTCTTTGATATTTGGGGGGATTGTTGGGGGTTAACCTCTCCTCCTCCATTTATAAAGAATGAAGTTTTCTGCCCTCGACTTCCTCATCCTGAGACAAAGGATCCTAGTGCCAGCATGACAACATAGAAAGAAAGTGGGAGTGGTGCTGCCCATCTGTGGGCCTAGTACTCAGGAGCCTACCATGCCTGGGCTACGTAGTGAATTCCAGCAGTGGCCTTTATGAGACTGTCTCAGATTGAATGAATGGATGGGTGGGTGCATGGACAGATAGATTAAATGGATAGATAGATCACACTATAGTGCCTGGTACCTGATCTTTTATCAGTGGATTTGAAATATTAGTGACACCGCTAGCACTCCAGGCAGTTTTTGCATTACTTGAGAACCGGTCATAAAGAATGAATCTTTTTGTTTTCCTTTTCCTGCAGTGCTTTACAGAAGGTGGAGTATTTGAAAGACTTCGTTACCCAAATAAGGGTGTTTTCAGAAACATTTCTACTCAGAAAAAATAAGTGTGGGGTGTAAATTGAATAATCTTAGCATCCTCCATTACAGAATGGAATCTGTAGGAATTGTTAACCTGTGAACTACTGCCAAGTACCTATATTGCTTTTTACCATGGCTAGTTATATACAAGATAATATAAGTCAGTGGTACCTTAGCATCTGAATAAATTTTGATTCACAGAAGTGGGGAGGGGTATCCTAGCCTTATGTTGGCACTATATTGAGAACAAAGCATTAATTAATCTTGGAGACGTTCTGTTGGAGTTTCCCAGCCTGCCGAGCTACTGTTGCACGGGAGAGAGAACATGAGTACAGTCATCAAGTATGCTGCTGCATCACTGTGGAGTGTGCGGATGAGAATGAAGACGTCCATGATAACGATGGAGGGGCTGTAGGGCTGGGAACCCAAGGGCTCCAGGTGTGGCTTGAACTTACCAGCATTGCAGGCACAGAGCAGCCTGCTGCCCTCCAACACACACACCACACGTGCTTGTAGTCAGAGTTAGGGCTTTTAAGGGCAAAGTGAATAAACGAAGGTTTGATGAATTCAACACATAGTGAAAAGATGTTGCTGAAGAGGCTGGTTTATTATTAGCACTTAAACCCTTATTCTCAAGTTGACTTGCTGAGGCAAGAAGAGTGTCTTAAACACTGTTATCAGGAAGAATGAACTTTGTTGTCTGTTGTTTTTTTCTTTGGAAGGAGTGTCTTTATGTAGGATAGGTTGCCCTTGAACTTTTGAACCTCCTGAGTGCTGGGATTGCAAGTTTGCACCACTATTCCCAGCATGGGTTTAAGGCTGGGCTTTCCTACTGTACAATCATATTCAGAGTAAAAGATTAGAAATTGAGTTTCCATTGTAGTACCAGTGCCTGGCACAGTAGTGGGCACTGATGCTTTGCTGATCTGAAGACCGACCCCCAGAAAGTTAGGGTGATAGTAAAGGGCTGAGGTGGTCAGGTCAGGGCTAGAATAGGCCAGCTGCTGTAGGCTTGTGTTCCTGCCTGACACTTTGGCATAGTGCACCACTGAGTCACGGTATCTGTTTTTTGTCAAAAATAAAAGGCCAATCATTAAAATAGATTCAAGGAAAACAAAGCCATGGGAAAGAAGGGAAAAAGAAGTGGAGAGAAAAATGACTAAGAACTGAGAAAACTGTGCTGTACCTGAGATGCCCCCTCAGAATGCTTGTGCCACCACACACATACCTGTCCTGCTTATGGGAAGGGACAGCATCCAAAGGCAGTGGCGTGTTTTGGTGACTGCTCGGCCACTTAGACTATAATGGGTGTCTGTGTTTCTTTCCTCTCCTTTGACCCTAATTCTTTCAACATAATGAATGCCTGAGACCCAGGGGTTAGAAAGCCTGCCTTGTCACACCAGTTACTTCATGTTTAGGAAGTAAACCCCTGTCAACAGGCTTCACTGGGAGGTGTGGTGGTCTCCTCATTTCAGCAATGGGAATGATGTCTTATCAGATATGCTGCAGAAAAGATTTCTATAGAAGGACTCAGTGGTGTGTAAGGTTTCTTATGACTGAAAATTCTTTCAGTTTAGATTTACTTTCATAGATTCCTGAGACACCTCTCCCTCCTCACCCCGCCCATCTGTGTGTGTGTGTGTGTGTGTGTCTGTGTGTGTGTGTGTGAGTCTGTATGTGTGTCTGTCTCTCTCGCTCTCGCGTGTGTATCTCTGTCTCTGTCTCCATCTCTGTCTATCTGTGTCTGTCTGTCTGTCTGTCTGTCTCCCCCCCTCCGTGTGTGTCTGTCTGTCTGTCTGTCTGTCTGTCTGTCTGTCTGTCTGTCTCTCTCTCTCTCTCTCTCTCTCTCTCCCTCCCTCTCCTTTTCCCTTTCTTTTTCCCTCAACATGGATATCTAAAAGAAAGCATCATGCTGTATTTTCCATTTAAAGCTGCAGTTAGCGTTGCTTCTGAGAATTTTATCGTGTCATATGTAAACTGCATGTTTGTGTGCTTGTTTGCCAGCTAATCACCATGGTGTTAGTCACACGTGAAGTAGTAGCCTGGTGAAATAACATTGCACCCCCTCACTGAACCAAAAGCTTAAACAAGCATCTTGTCGCAGGGACCCTCATTTTCCTGCTGTCAAACTGACTGATATTTTAATTTTTCTGCCCTGTAGAAAACTTCAGTCTCTTATCCAATAGATAAATGAGTGAACCCCCAGGAAATGCAGCAGAATGTTTCTGTTTGCCAATGCAATAAATGCAGAAGCTAATAAATGTCTCCTTCCATCAGGAGGAGGCGTGTAATGAGTAAATGATGAGAAAAAGAATTCGCAAAAACAAATGATCAATCCAATCTAAGATGACAAACAATTTCTTAATGACTTGGCCTGTAGTTGGAAGGGGCTGTCCCCAGGCAAGGAGAATGCCTGCTGAAACCCAGCCTGGCACGGGGCCGTTTACATCGCACTGCTGATGGACTTGATCTGGGTACATGTGGGTCACACTGAGCAGTAAAACCAGATTCAAGCACAGCCTCTTTATTGCACACTTTCTTTGCTCTGTGATTCTGCAAATGTGTGTTAGGAAAAGAAATCACTTTAGGGCCTAATTCACATTGCTTACCCAAGATTCTGTTCATATTCTATATTTATCTTTCTAATAAAGACCCTATTTCAAGTGTACAGAGCAAGTCTCTTTCCTGCACTATGCATTCAGGCCACAGGTTCACACAAGAGCCCCTCCCTCTGGGACCAGTGAGCTATTTCTCGTAAACCTCAGCTTCTCCCCAGATCCCTGGTGTCTGCTTTTGTGGGGACTGACAATGTGGCAGGCTTTGTCTCTTGTGGATGGATGCATTCTTGCTTACAAGCCCTGCTTGAAAGGTCTTGGATCCGCAGTCAGCAGAATGCACGGTGTAATTAAGATGTAGTGAATGAGACAGGCCTTGGAAGGAGCGTCGCAGCCCACATGGAAGATGTGAGAGAATACTTCATGCCAGAATGAAAGATCATCTGACGAGATGCATTTTGTTATCACCCTTTTGTGGGCTCTTTCTAAGAACAGTTCTCAGAAGTCATATGGGAAAGATTGGCTACCAAATCCCCGCCATTTCAAGGACAGATTTTCATGAATATTTCTAGACTATCAATCTTGCTTATTGTGTTCTCCAAAATTATCTTTCCTTCTCCTTTCTTCTCACCCTCTCTCCTCTGTAACTATCTTCCTTTCTCTATCCTGCCCATCCTTTTCACTTTTTTAAGAGGTATGACACATTCTGGTGTGCTGAGTACCACATAAATGAATGCATGTCTACACTGAAGAGTGGCACTGTTAGGTATGGTCAAGGTTTGGGATCATCATTCAGGAAAATGTTAATGAGCCGTCAGATGGCAGCTGGGCAGAGGTGATACCGCAAGGCCCTTAGTGTACTTGGCAGCATATGAAATGCACTGGAGCTTCCAGATCCTGCACAGTGCTTTCTGACGGAGATCCATTATATCTGAAAGCTAAGACTTTTCAATGCGCCTCTATTCACATGCATATGGCTATGCACGTCTTTCAAAAGGCCTCTCCTTTGAAATACAAAAAGATAAACACATCTTTGAAATGGATAGGTGATCTCTTTGCCACTTTTGAAATCTTTCTCCATTTCATATCTGTGATTTTTTTAACCCTTAAATTAAGCCTGATTTTTCTATTCACCTGTGTAATTTAATACATATTGATAAGCACTAGGGAAAAACATGTCATAGTTATTATTAACATCTGTATTTGTGCTCACATTCATGAAAGGAAATTAAAACTTGACAGACCATCTTCCTTGGGTCATTTGCCTAGATGTTACAATTAATTTTTGTGACTGTTAAAACATAAATATAAGACCTCTCTAGTTAAAAGTATGAATTCTCCAGTGCTCAGTAGGGTGCTCTTCTGCTCTGAATCGAAGGAGCTACAAATCATGAGTGATGCAGCCTTCTAGCCTTGGGTCTGGAGTCCTAGCACCTGGACTGATTTTGTTCATTTCTGGGAGACATCAGGTGTTTAACCTCGGCTAAGCTTAAGCGTGCTAATCCTGGCAGGGAAAAGGAAGAAAGTGCTCCCTGACCACACTTCCTTATTGGTAGGATTTTATCATGAAGTCAAATGAAGGAAAAGTACAGGTGGGTTTGAGGAGCGCAAGGCTTGCTTCACTTGGTTCATGGTAGATTTGACCCTGTGTTCATTTCTAAAGGAGAAATTGTAAAGGAGAAATTTGTAAAGGAAAAATTCCTGGGATTTTTTTGAGTGTTACATTTCAGAAGGTTGTAAGCATTGGCATTGTGTGAATATTAAAAGAAAAAAAACTCTCTTCCAGCACTACTGGTAATTTACACAGAAGAAGTTGAGTGTAAGTATTTGAGCAAACGAAGAATGAAAATTGACCCACTTAACAGGTGGCAGAGGAATTGCAGAGACACCAAGAATAACTATAAAGTAATTCATAACCTTAATATTATTCATAACTTTAAAATCAGTTTAACCTGATCCTACCTTTTAAAACTTAATTCTGACTTTCATCTGCTTTGGCCTTATAGCTGGCTGCATTAGTGAACACTGAAGAGTTTTGTTTGTGAGGGGAGCTGGCACCGTTTGGAACATCGTAAGTGCTGTGTAACGGCGCTTACTTAAAGATTTGCTTACCAAGGACTAAAATTGGAGGGAATGTAAACAGCTCCTGTCTCCTTGTCTCCCTTCAGGGAAACAAACAAGCAAAAGAAAACAAAACAAACCCCCCCCTAAACAACCTTATCATTGCTTGGATGGGAATGATCTTATTTTAGCTCTCTTCTGTCATGGTACTTTTTCAATATTAGTTCTATGATGAACTAATTTTTACCTTAATTTTGTGTGCATCGGTGTTGATCCAAATATCTTTAGGGATGTATTTTCTGTATCAACATTATTGAAAGGCGGTGCTACAAATTGTACAGATTTATTCTCTTCTAGCAAATAACCAAGGAGCCCATTTGCACATATGCTTACTGGCACTATAACTGTGCTAAAAAGGAGAGAATTCCAGAATTCTAATATAGATCAAATGAAAAGAAGAGGGGTGTGTGTGTGTATGTGTGTGTGTGTGTGTGTGTGTATGTGTGTATGTGTATGCATGCATGCGTGCGCACTAGCTATGTCTGCATTGCTCCTGTTTCGCTACAACCTACTACTGAGCCACATCCCAGCCAGTCAGGAAGCTTTTTATTTGAATATATACAAATCATTTGACCTGCATGGATGTCTGTGTACCAGATATATGTAGGGCCCTTGGAGGCAGAAGAGGACACCAGACTTGCTGCTGGCTTTGAGACACCTGTGAGTTCTGAGAATTAATGAGGGGCCTTTAGAGAAGTCAGTGCTCTTAACCGCTGAGCCAGTTTCCTTAGATGTCTTTTCAGTTAGGTAAAACTTGTGTTTAGAAAGCAATAAAATCCTTTTTTATGTTGCCTTGATTGGATTTTATAGGTTTTCTTCGAGGTTGACCTCTTAATATACATTGACAATGCAAAAAGTAGGTTTGCAAAGGATGATAACTCTGTACTTGTGGCAGCACCAGTGGCTTTATTAAATAACTGATTTTTTAAAATGTCTTAAGATTTAGTGACTATAGATCGTAAATGTGCACATTAAAAGAGTGAGCAATATGGTTCCCAATAAATAAATCTGCTTACTCATCAAGTGATGTTATTTGTGCCACCTTCAAAAGTGACATAGGTAACTTTCTAGGATGTGATGAAATTGCCTTTTGAAGGTCCACATGCTCTGCTGCACATGGAGCAGCTCCTCACAAAGCTTACAGCTTGTAAATCCACTGAGGTCAGTGCACATTCCCCTCCATCTTAGCCCCTTAGAGGAAAGCGCAGAGTTTGGGTGTGTGGTGCTCACCCGTTAGGAGATCTGCTTATTTGATGTGGGCTTGGAAAGATATTCTAAGCAAATGAGATTTCAAGCAATTGCAAGGTACTGCCCAGCCCTTATGCCTGTGAAAGTTTACTCTATTTTCAGATAACTTCTCCATAAGTGAAATTTCTGGATCAGAATGAGCTGTTGATATAGGATTCTCTAGAACGCCTCTGTTGATAAAAACATCTGATGGAGTGGGAGGTCACATTCTAGGTGGAAGGGGCCACAGTGAGCCTTGCCTGGGCCTCTCCACTCTCCTCAGCACTCTCCCATCCCTAACAGAGACCATCTTCCCCGTCTCCACCTTCCTTTGGCTTTGAGAGCATTCCTCTTTTCCCACCTGTTTGCAGAGTCATCTAGAAAGATGCTTGTCAGTCAGAGTGCCCTGTAGACTCACTTAGAGCTTCTCAGCCCACATGCCAGGCACATGAGCTCAGGGATCTTCCACTCTTTGAATTAAGATCTTTTGAGTTTGTGTTTTTCTGTGGTCAGTACCATCATATTTTCAGTTGTTCAAGTGGACATTGTAAAGCCAAGGTGTACTGGGTTGGGTGACAAAGCTTGCCCTTTCCCGGGGCATTTGCAAACTGGAACTCTTGAAGACTAGCTAGACTATAAAAATTGGAAGCCAGTTCTGTTTGTGACTATAATCAGCGAACTGTCTGCACCTCTCAACCCACTGGTCTTTGTGGGTGTCCTCAGCCTTCTCTGTCCCTCCTTGTCCTGCCTGATAATAGCCCATCTGCAGCAGTGCTCATACTGTCTTAAGTAAGTTCACGATTTTGTCTTAAGCTACATCTACACCTATTTTCACCTGCAAGATGGACTGGCCTTTTCCTAAGAATTATCCTTTGAGGCTTTCTAAGCCTTGTTTCAGGTTGGCTCCATCTGCAAAGGCTTGCACCAGTCCTTTTGCTGAGCGCACCCGGGAGAGTTACCGTTCGTGGGAGGTGAGAGGAGACCAGCTAGGGTAGTTTGGTGTTCAGGCTGAGATGTGCTGGTGGCATTGACTTGTCAGCTTTTTTATGAAGCCATCCGGTGAGTGTGGTTAAATGCGCCCACAGCGGCGCCTCGTTGAACACTTCCCAAGGAAGACCTGTGACCTCAAGAGTGAATGCTGGATCACAGTGCCCTGGAGAGAGTGAGACGTGCCCGTGATGGCAGCACACAGTAATTTAAGTCACTCTCCAGGTCTTGCAACACATACGGGTAAATTCTCTTGATAACCCTCTGATAACTGTGAAATTGCTTTGCCTCAACCTTGTAGAGGACCAGTGAGACACATAAGCACAACAAGAGCAGGAAGGTCTCAGGTGTGTGATTCCCAAGTCTGAAAGGTGACTGGGAACGAGTGATACAGTTTCTCACAAGGAGAGCAGCAGGCAGAACATATAGAATCCTTTTACTGGCATCATGGGAAATGGGGCCTATTTCTTAGCACTGTCTAAGACTTTTTTAAAAATTATCTTTTATTTATTTGTGTACATCGTGTCAAGGTGCACACATCACGGCAGAGCTTGTAGGATAGCTGTCAGGAGGAGTTAGGTCTCTGCTTTCCCAGTGTGGGCTCTAGGGAGTGAGCTCATGCTGCCAGGCCTAGTGACGACGGTCTTTATCCAGAGCCATCTCATACTAGCCCACCCTCTCCTATCCAGACAACTTTCTTGCATGGTAAAAATCCCAGAATAAGGCTTGCTGACAATTGCTGACAATACAGTATGATTTTTCTTATAAAAATTATATGGGCTCAAACTAAGTCCTTCTTATAGGTAGCTACTAAGTTAGAAGGAAAACTTTAGCCTCAAAGTTTTTGCTTTCAGAATCTCAGTCTACTTGTGTGTGGGGGGGTGTGCGTGTGGGGGGGTGTGCATATGCGCGCGCACACACGTGTGCAATTGTATGTTTCATACACTACTCAGGAACTATTCAAATTGCTCTGTGTCTTCTCCTTTCCTTTGTCCTCATTTCACAAGACAAGTAGATCTCTCTTACTGTTAAAGAGGTCAGGGCAAACTTATAAGAGGATAGAACTCCTTGAATTGTTGCACTGGAAATTAAACAAAATAAAATTCAATCCAGGAACTAAACATGGAAGTCGCCTACCAGAGACATAGAGGGCTTTGGAGGCTCATTAAACAAACCACTTCCGAGCAGCAGAGGCCTCCCTCAGTGGCCCTGTAGCTCAGAAGTGCTTCACTAGTTATACATGTGCTGTGTCTCTCTACCACACATTGCCGTAACCTCTGAAAGTGGGGCCACATCACCATAGTACTCCAGATTCCTGGCATCGTGTCTAGCACATACTTCCAGTGCTTACATAACTAGAAAGAGAACATAGGTGACTGTTTTTATTGCTGAGATGAAACACCATGACCAAAAGCAAGCTGGAGGAGGAAGGGTTTATCCACCTTACAATTTCCCAGCACTGTTCATAGTGGAAGGAAATCTGGACAGGAACACAAGCAGGGCAGGAGCCTGGAGACTAGAGCTAATGCGGAGGCCATGAAGGGGTGCTGGTTCCTGGCTTGCTTCCCCTAGCTTGCTCAGCCTACTTTCTTACAGCACCCAGGATCACCACCCCAGGGGTGGCCCACCCACAATGGGCGGCCCCTCCCTCATCAGTAGTTAAGAAAATGTCTTACACTGGATCTTATGGTCGCTTCTTTCCCATTGAGGTTCTCTCCTGTTTGATAGCTCCAGCCTGTGCCAGCCGACATGAGCCCGGCTGGCACGGTGGCAGTTGAATCTTTTTTATCACAGTTGCCTATTTGCCCAGATGTAGAAACTGAGGTATGGAGTAACTTAGCTGAGGTTATCCTTGGGTGGTGCCAAGGCTGTCAGCGAGTCTAGGGTTTCCTTTTTAATTAGAAAACATAATCAAGGAAAACAGTTTCTAAAGCTCCTGGAATAAAGTTAGAAATACTAGGAAAAGCCGGAATATTTCAGTTTCTTCTGTGAATAACAGTAAAGATGGACTCAGAGGGTAATTACAAAAGCAGCTTATTAATTTTGCCAAGGTACCCCCAGAGACAGTGAGGCTCTCATGAAATGTGGCTTTTTAAAGCTGGTAAGATTGAATGCTAGATTTAAACATAGCTATAATTTTCTTTTTTAATTCTCCCTGCTCTTTGCTGGAAAGGGAGAAAGGCAGAAGGAAATGGAAGTGGGGTGGTGAGCAGAGGCGAAGTTGCTGCCAGGAGAAAGGTACATTATGGGTGTCACCACATGTTTCATTGACGCTGTCCCTGGGGTGTAGAAAAAGCAAACATCGTGCGGCTTAACGGAACCTGGCCTTCATTAGTTTGACTTCATATTTCATAAAAGTAGAATGGTTTCAATCAGGGAAAAAAGTGTGTTTTTCATTAATTTAATGAAAGTCTAGATTTGAGGCATCCACAGGCTGACATTGTAGTCTTAGTGTCCTGAGAGCTCTGCACCTGTGTGTCCATTCCTACTCGCTAACACACGTTCCTCACCAAGCAGGTTCCTAGTCCAAGATGGCTGTTTAGGCACTAACCCTTGAGTGTATGTTGGAAACTGAAGAACGAGGTTTGAGAGAGAAGAATAGGTCTGAACAGGCTTTCTGCCAGCTCAGACCAGCTCAGGCCAGCTCCCTTTCACAGATGCTCGGAGGCAAGTCCAACCTGACTCCTATCTGGTGCAGGCAGGCTTGGAAGTTTATCATTTCCAGATTGAAAGTAAGATTATTGAAGGAGGAAGGAGCAGACCTTGGGATAAAATACCATAGGTTTTTCTCCATAAGGAGAAATCTTCATTTGTCTTTACTAAAGTATATAATAACACCTTAAAATCAATAGATAGTGCTAATTAGTTATTAGTTACTGATCACCAGTGGTATGGATTTGAACTGAATAGGACTGGAAAAAAACCCCACAAAACTAAGATATACTTCAGATATTCACAAATGCCTATTCACAGAAATTTACCAGTACTCAGAATAAATGCCTAGGCTTTTGAGCTTCATGCATATACATGACAAAAGGCAGTTGAGTCCTTCTCACTTTTCAGATTGGCACACAGCTGTGGTAACCTAGTGGAGATTCGGGCTCCTTGGATTGTCTAGGGATCCAAGCATTACTAGAGGGACAGTGCTATGTTGAGATTCTCTAGCCACCACAAGAGGAGCCAGGCTCTCTGCCAACAGCTGGACTGCATAGGGCCTCTGATAGGATCATACCCTATTTGAATATGAAAGTGAGACTCTGCTTACACAGCCCAGCCCATTCCAGGGCACCTTTTAGAAACAGAATCCTGAATCTGATACACTGTAAATTTGAACCCATGTTGGCCATTGGTTCACTGTTGAAGTGTTTATATCCTGTGTCCTGTGGATAGCTGTGTCCTGAGTAGTGGTACAAGGGGAGGCCGAGAATAAAAGGAAATTATCAGGAGACTATGGAATAAAAGCTGAGGATTTCAAAGGTCCATAAAGAGTTTTGTTAAGATTCTAGGCCCATTTCCTTGTAAAGAATTTCAAATTCCTTCCACTATTCTTCTGCCAGCCTACAGAGTATAAGGTGCACTGCAAGAAGCTTAGCCCAGCATTAATGCTAATGGTTCTCTCAGGGGAAATGGTAAAACTCCTAGATAAACTGGACCAGTCATGATGTTAAAACATGTAGAGCTCTCCAGTTCCTGTGGCAAATGTGTAGTTGTTCTGCAGAGTCAGCACCCTGGTTCTGTGTAGTGCTATGAAAAGACAAATCATGGAACCCGCTGTGCATGCCTGCTACTACCAAATGTGCTGCAGTTTGATTGGGACTGAGCCCTGCCAGCTGTGGTGTTTGCACACTTGGTCTCCAGCCGGTGGCACTCTTCTGGTAGGTTGTGGAATCTCTTGGACCTGACTCATAGCTGGTAGATAGAGTGCTGTAAGGTGGAGACAAAATGGGTGTAACCATCCCTGTTCCTGCCTGAGGTCTGCTTCCCGATCACCATGAGCTGAAACGTGCCATGCTGCAAGCCGTGGCCACCGCAGGTGGAGCCCCTGTTGCCACACCTGCCCTGCCTTGAGACTCTGAGCTAAAACATACTCCTTTTCTCCTAAGTTGCTCCATCAGGTACTGTCCCAGTTTTGAAAAAAGTAACGAATGCAGAGTTAGCGGCCAGGACTTCGTGCCTGGAATCGTGTCTGGGCTGTAGTTAAAGCAGCTTTAAATTGGGTTCTTAAGTGCTGATTTTGCCTTGAGGATTTGTACCTACCATCATCTGACTGATGAAGTCTTACAGTGTGGTTCCTTAGGGAAGCTGTGAGCCCAGCTTCTCAACAGCAGGCATGATTTAACTGCCCCTCCTGTTTGGGCACCCAGACCTTTGTTTGAATTGGCTAGCCATTCAACTGATGCTTGTATCTGAGGAATTGTAGGCCAGAAAAGACTTGTGGCTAGGGGTCGTTGAAGATTAGTTTAAAATAAGGAGAGCCACACATTCAGCCCTTCAGCCCAGTCAGTGCACTCCTTTCATCCACTGCTTTGAGCTGACAGTCCAGGAGCAGGCAGTGAAGAGCAGAGCTGTTCTTTGAAAAGCAGTCTTGGGCCACTGGAATCAGTTATAGCTTGGCCATGTGTTATGTAGTGTTGTAAGTGAAGCATCAAGAGCTAGTCAGCCAGTTCTTGCTCTGGCCTTTGGGGTGTGTTCACTTCTTTTGTGTCATGAGTAGGGTTGCAGTGCGTACAAGAGTAGCAGCAGCTTTGAGAAAGCACTGCTGTGATGCTGCGTGTGCCCATGTTCCCTTCTGATCTCGTTTAAACACCGAAAGCATCTTTTCAAGACTTACAGGAGCATGTGTCTCTGCGTATGTTAGTGTTCACTTTTAAAGTGGAGTGGATCACACGCAGACACTGGCACGTCAGCCAGCCCAGAGAAACTTGGGTGCATCTCTCTTGTTGGTTCCCTTTTCTTCCTGGGTTTCAAGGGGGTAAACACTTCCCTGCTCCTGCCACCACCACCCAGGAGAGATTGGAAAGGAACGTTGAAATGGCCACATGTAAAGTCAGCCTGCCACTTTGTACAGTCACCTGAGCTCTCTGGCAGCTTTGATAAATTGGCAAAGCGAAACCCATTACAGATTCCTCTTCTCTTTACTCTAGAAGCAAGAGAAAAAAAAAAATCCTCAATTCCTCCACTTCTTTCCAGCTAGGGTTGTGCATGGATACCAAAACTGTGCAGGTGGGGATTTCTGAAAAAGGCCTCTGCTTCCCCCGCCCCTCCTTTCTCTCCTCCTGACAACACAGGCAGATAGCCATTGTCCTTCTCTGAGAACCTAAGTGTTGAAGGCGGCCGGCAAGGCTAGACTAGCGGGAGAGAGCTAGCTAGCTGATTGCATACTTGGACAAAGACAGCAGCTCTGGGTTTCCAGCATCCAGACTTCCTAGTACTTGGGAAATCAAACATCTTTCTTGCTTAAGCTGTTGTTTGACTCTTCAACTCTTGACTCTGCTATTCTTGGAATTAAACACAGTCTTAACCTCTTTGAGGTACTTCTGTAGGAGACCTGGTAGGTGCCGTCTTTGGTATCATCACATCATTTCGTTTACATTAGGTCTGTGTTTTAAATAAGAGTAAAAATGAAGTACAGTTCAGATTTAATGATGTTAGTGTGACATTGTTTCAGAATTATGTGTCATGTGTTTTGTCCAGTGCTTAATGTAATAAGGACTAGGACAATGTATGTGCTGGTTACATTTGTATCCCTGTGGATACCTAACAGATCAACTTAAGGTAAGAGAGGTTTATCTTGGCTCACAATTTCATGGGCTTTCACTTTCAGTCCCACATAGGAAGGAATGGCTTTTATTCTATCACAGCAGGGTTTCAAAGCTCTGGTTTGAATTAGCTTGCTGGCCGGATAGAACTTGTGGGGACATAGATTCTAACTATTCCTACTGGAATTCCAGGGGCAAGGGATCAGAGAAGAGGAAAGAATGATGGCCATTTATACAACTTAGCAGAGTGCTCTGCAAGAACAGGTTAGGAAACGGCTCAGAAGTGGAGAGCAGAACTCAGATCTGGTCCTAGCTCCCATGTGGGGCATCAATAACACTGCAGTTCCAAGGGATTTGATGACTTGGGTACCTGCATGCACACGCGCACACACACACACACACATTTTAAAAACAAGTTAGGTGCTGCGTAGATGATTTGGCAGTTAAGAACCTGTATTATTTGTTTAATTTATTTTTAATTTGTATATACTCTTTACATCCTGATCATAGCCCCTTCCCAGATAGATACACGTGGTATGTACACACTTATAAATGGATATTAGCCATATATTACAGGAGAACCATACTGCAGATCAGGGACTCAAAGAACATTAACAAGGAGGGCCTAAGGGAGGCCTCCTTGAATCTCACTCAGATGGGAAAACACCTCTAGTATTCCTACAGAAGACTTGAGTTGGTTTCCTAGCACCCATGTCAGGAACCTTACACATGCCTCTCACTCCAGCTCCAGGGTATTCCACACTCTCTGGTCTCCGCCCTGCGCATGTGCACACGCGTGCACGCGCACACATACACATACATACACAAAGTTAAAAATACTTTTAAATGTTTCTTAAAAGTTATTTGATCTTATATTTAAGATTCGAGGTAGGGGTTGGAGAGGTGGCTCTGTGGTAAAGAGTACTTGATGCTGTTCCACAAACTGTTCTAACTTCTGTTACAGGGTTCCAACTTTGTTTCTAGGCTCCATGGGAACCAGGCATGAATGTGGTACACAGACACACACGTAGGCAAAAGACTCATACACATAAAATAAGAATATTTAAAATTCAATGTAATGCCTTGCTTTTTATTATACTTGATAACGAATAATATTCTTAGGCATCAGCATTGCCAACTTCTCTTTCCTTAACATTTAGATGTTTGTTCCAAGATCAAAAGAAAATACTGCTTTAAGAAGAGAGAAGTTAGCCAGGCTCAGTGGCACACACCTGTAATCTCAGCACTGAGGGAGGCAAAGGCAGGCAGCTCTCTGTGAATTAGAGATAGTCTGGTCTACAAAGCAAGTCCAGGATAGCTAGGGCTACACAGAGATACCCTGTCTCAAAAAACCGAAAAAGAAAAGAAAGCAAGCAAGAAAGGTTACACTTTTAAAGTACTGGTGAGCTTTCTTTAAACTAGCACTTCTTGTGAACCATTCCATGAGTTTCTGCTTCAAAATAAAAGGGTCCATTTGCCAACTGTGGAGTCACGATGAGCAGCATTTCTTAGAGATTTCTAATCACAGTAAAAATTAACACCAGGAGGAGTTCTCACATTAAAGTACTTGGCTGTATAATGAGTTAATTGCATTTTGTTGGTGGTAAGCTGAAATACTGTTAAGGAGGGTGTGTGTGTGTGTGTGTGTGTGTGTGTGTGTGTGTGTGTGTGTGTG
>OU015744.1:87958294-87970037 GCA_907169655.1 Acomys percivali
TCTCTCTCTCTCTCTCTCTCTCTCTCTCTCTCTCTCTCTCTCTCTCTCTCTCTCTCTCTCATCTGCTACATGTTTTCTACTATTGAATTAAAAGGAGTAGAGGGAATACAGCTTGTCATACCACTGGGATGTAGATATGCAATAATATCATTTAAAACTATATGCATCAGCAGAGTACACTAGTCATGGTTGCAGAAAGCAGTGGACAAGGGGCTGGAGAGATGGCTCAGTGGTTAAGAGCACTGGTAGCTCTTCCAAAGGACCCAGGTTCAATTCCCAGCACCCACAAGGCAGCTCACAACTGTCTGTAAATTCCGTTCCAGGGAATCTGACACCCTCACACAGACATACATGCAGTGGGGGGGAAACACAAACAAACAAAACACACCAATGCACATAAAATAAGTAAAACATTTTAAAAAAGAAAGCAATAGGCAAAAGTCTCTAGTCATCTTATGCAAATGATGAATTACATAAGGACATAGAATAACTCTGCTATGGAAAAGCCCTGCAGACACTCCTTACTTCCTTGTTGGTTCAAGGGCCAACACCAATAGAGAGGTCTTCTGACTCTTAGCACACAGAGAAGGGCAGGATGGTTCGGTGGGATTCTGCCTAATCATGGGCTCAGCCCAGTCAGGAGGAAACATCAGACCAGCCTTACCATGAGGTGAATACCAACCATCTAAGCACTGTCCTTCAGTAATGCCAAGTTTATAGTAGACAGGCAAAACCAAAGGAACTGTCACAGGTTAGAGGAAACTCAGCTGTGACAATGAAATACTTCATGGGGTCCAAGGTTAGCTCCAAGAACAGAAAAGAAACACACCTGGGGAAATGCTAGGACACTCTAGAGGTTAGGGACTTGGGGAGACAGCTCAAGTGATACAGTGTTGTCATAGTTTGGACTCCCAGCACCCATAAACCCAGTGGTCTATAATCTGAGTTCTGAGGAGACAGTGAGTGAGACCTTGCCTCAAAAAGTATGATGGATTGTTGGAGAAAACCCTCACTACCAATCTCTGGGCCTCTACAGGAGCATATCTACAGACACAAAGACACACGAAGCCCAGGGTTTAGTTAAAAGCTGTTACTGCAACCACTAGTTACAAGTGTTGGGGGGAAAAAACAAGTGGTGTGGGATTGTAAAGTTTGACTTGTGTTTTGAGTGAAGCTGAGTGAAATGTGAGAACCTGCTGTTTTCTGCCCCTTATCTGACTCTAATTTTGCAGCTAAATAAATAGGTAGGGAGGTAGGGAGGTGGATGGATGGATGGATGGATAGATAGGTAGATAGATAGATAGATTAGTGGGGAAAACACATTTGCTTACTACGTGTCTATAGTAGCTTAATTTGTAAGAATATATTAAAATTCCATTCAGCCTGTACCCCTTCCTCAAACATACTTTTATGTTCTAGCAAATTACACCTTTTATTGTTAATTAGCCCCTTTGCGGGTAGAAAAAAAGTAATGCAGTTTTTGTATATGTGTGAAATACAAACAAGTCTAGCTACAGCCTCACATCTCACTTTAAGGAACAGAACAGAGCCATGAGCTTCATACCTTTGTTTTCCTTTTTTTGTGGCATTCTGCCTTTCTTTCCCCTTCTTGACACCAGCACTAAACTGCTTCCAATTGATGATAATGGGCAGTTTATTTTGCATTTTTCCAACTGCATGAATTACATCTACCATGTAGCTTCCACTTTTCTCCTTATATGTGTGAATGTTTAGGTCCCCAAGCCCCCACTCCCACCCCCTCTGCAGTGTACATTTCCACCAGAATACCCAGCATTCATCCTTTCTCCCATTGCAGTTATATTGAGGATTTGGGGTTGGGTTTGGAATGAATGGTAGGTATTCCATGTGGCTTTTCTGAGGCCAGAGTAGGTCTATGAGCTTTAGTAACAGCATCCGCGCTGGCTCTGTCGCCTTCTATTATAATTGGTTTTCTTTGATATTAGATTGAAATTTTCTCAAAGGTACAATTTTCCTGAGTGAACATTATTGGAATAATAAGGATCTAGTGTTAATTGAATAAGTAACTATTTTAATTAATTAAACACTGCCTATATATCTTGAGTATACTTAAGTATCTATGTAGTGTTGCTTCTTTGAACTTGTTATCATTAGAAAGATCTGTGCAGTATAGGCAGCTGGTCACTGAGGTGGAGTATAGAGCCAAACTGAACGATATAACTTTAAGTGAGAGTTCCCTAGTAAGCTTGGTGGCAACCTTGGGCACAGCGGCTGTGGTTATCACCATAGGTGGTGTAACCAGAATTGTTCTCCCTACCTTTGTCATCACAGAATGGAGGGAAGTTTACTGCTTTGTACTATAGCAAAATAAAATTCTTACTTTTGTGCTTTATTCTTATTAGAACACATTACTATTTTTGACCATTCAGCATTTGTGCCCGAAGTGAAATTATGTGTTATTCTATTATTTTATTCAGATAATTCTCTTACTCCACAAAACATTCACTAGGTTTCACAGCTTTCTTCTCTATCTTACTTGATTTCTTAAACAGCTTGACTTTGCTATAAGCAGTGCTAACTATCATCCATATTTGATAGGTTAGAAATACTGGAGAGGAAGTTGGGGGAGTTTAAAAGACTGAGTAAGGGCCACAGGCTAGACCCAAAATCAGAACTTTCAGCTCAGTCCTGTCTAGACATTAAAGTTTTAACATTTACCATAAAGAAACTTATTAATGAAGATGCTGTTGTGTCACCAGTATCAGTGACGTAATACTGATTTGACAGCTAGGAACAGTGTTCTGATGCTCATAGTGATAGGCTGTTTCGGTTGCTTTTGTTGCTCCCTCTTTGTTAAAAATCTTCCAGGAAAAGCTTAAGATGAACAGTGCAGAAGAACACAAGGAAACTTTGTAGTAAGTGGAACATATGGAGAGGTGTGGCCAACCTAAAGCTACAGCATCCGAGAAGACAAATGGCTTTTTGATAGCTTTAGACCTACTGATAAATTAACACCTCTCCACATACAGAGTGTGGCTGATCACTCAGATTGCACTTTTTAAGCTGCAGAGGCAGTGCACTTAGGATACTGTCTTCATGTCAGAAATGCACTTTTGTGCTTGAAAATGATAAAAAATTACAATCGATCCTTACAACTGTTCTGTTCATCTTTATTGATCAGGTGCAAGAAAGATAAATCGTAGCCCAAATAAGATTATAGTAAATGTTAGCATCGTAGGGGACTGGAGGTTGCTATAGAGCCATTCATCATCTCAAATGGTGACCTGTCCGTGGCTCCAGCCACCCCAGTCTGCTGTCTAATCACATACCTATTGATTTTATCTGCATCTTGGAAACCTGGATGTGACTGTCATTGGGCAACCCGGATTGTTAAATGCAAAGGGGTCACGGGTGTGAGGAGGCTTTCATTTTCATTTTCTTACCAACCAACAATGATTTATTTAAAAATAAACTACCCTCGCTGTGGGTGTGAAACCCAAGTGATTAGGGAGTGGAGGCACACAATAGAGCCCTGTATTATATTGCATCCTTCTGCACTGCCCAGTGCTGTTCAGGATATTTCATTGAGTCTGAGAGCTCATGGGTCATTTAGGCCAACCCTGCTGGTAAGAATGCTTTCAGAGCAGCTAACAGCTAGCCCTGCTGTCCTGGGAAAGGCTTTGTCTTGCCGCTGCAGCTTGCCTTGTATTGTTCATGAGTTCATATCATAGTACAGTCTTTCTTATGCTAAGATTACTAAGTGTGCTTGTTTGTTCACACTGATTGTTACAAATGTTGAGGTTCTTTTGCTCATGTGAAAGTGAGAGAGTTAGCTATCTTTTTGTTCTATCAATTATTCTTTTTTTTTTTTCTCACCATCTCTCCAAGCCGAGTCTAGAACTTGCCATGTAGAGCAGGCTTGCCCCGAACTAACCTCCCTCTGCCTCTGCCTCCTGAGTGCTGAGATTAAAGGCATGGGCCATCATGCTTGGCTAAGATTCATATAGAAAACAAAATATGCAAAGTAAAAACTGCTTCTGCATCACTGTGAGTGTGTGTGAATTTTGTTCTTTGAGCTTAAGAATCTTTTGATTTTATAGCCCTAGATAACCAAGTAAAGTAGTTCTGAGACATCCTTCAAAAATATGTTAGGAATTTTCTCAGGAGGATTACATAGTGATGAATTAATAGTATGAACACCTGTCATGTAATTATACTTAAGTGTCAGTATCAGTACTGTCACTTAAATCAGTGACCTTCCAGCTATTTAAGTGCTATGCCTTTTAAGCCAGAAATCTCCCTTCTTCTGGTGTTCCTAAAACAAGGTTGCTTCTGTTTTGCAAAATGTTAAGACTTCAGAACATTTTGTCTTTTTTGCATACTGAAAATGTTGTCAACTTTGTCCACAGAGCTCAGAGTTCTACAAAGTCACCACCGAGGAGTATCAGAAAGCTGCTGAAGAAGTGGAAGCCAAGTTCAAGTAAGTCCTGCACCCTGTGCTGGCCTGTCCTCCGAGGCCAGAGCTCAGTTGTGTTGCTTTCTGTATCAGGCTCCACTTGTGATGCTGGGGCTGGGGAATACTGGGAAGTAGTCAAGATGCAGCCATGTTACCTGCTTTTCTGGAACATTGGATGAAAGACTGTTGGTGCCCAACCCATTTTATAAACTAAGTGGAAAGTGAAAGAAATGGGTGAGAGAATTTTCATTTAGAGTAAGAGATGGCATAGAATGCCCTTAGTTATGAAGGCTGTAGCAAATTGCTACCTTTACTAATTGAAACATGGAAAACATTCACGTTTATGTAGTGAAATGATGGGCAGGTCCAAGTTAGGATAGCCTCCTTTCTTCCATTTAAACTATTTTTATTTCCTCACAAGTACCCTGATCACATTTAAATCATAGACTTTACCTTACCCTTGATTATGAAGGTGATGTTAGATTGCTACATCTATTAATCCTTGTGATATCTAAATGAATATTCTGTAATTGATGGATCAAAGTGCCCATGACCCACAGCCTTATCCATTCTCTTACCACCAATTCTCACATTAGATAAGAAGATATTTTACTGAGACTGCAAAGGATTCTATTATATAACCCCTGTTAGTAGCACGTGTACAAATTAGTGAAGAAAAAAAAAGGTGTTGTGACAGATTTAGTTAAAAGATTACATTGAGCTCTGACCTTATTCCTTGCACATGTTTATAAGCATGTAATAAAATGATTAAACCTTAAGGTAGAATTATTAGTTTCTGCTTCAGTGCAATTTGTGTGGTAATGGATATTTGTATTGCTTTAATGTTGATTAAAATAAGATTTTTTTTAAAAAGGTGGTTTGAGGTGTATTTAAATAGATGAAAACTTTCTATCTTCCTTAGCAAAAAAAAGGGAGGGGATAGGGTGGGGGTAGAAGAGCTCTCCAAGAGTGAGGCACAATTCAACCAATCAATCAATATCTCATTTAATTTTTTGAAGAAAGAGTCATGTGTGGCCCCGGCTGATCTCAGACTTGGTATGATAGCGTGACTTAAATTCCTACTTCTTTTGTCTCCCACCACATAAGTGCTGTGGTCATAGATATGTGCCATAGGTCTTATTCTTAGAAATCAGGAGACGTTAGATAAAGGGCTAGGGACGTAACTTTGGTAGAGCCTACCATGAAGGCCCTGGGTTTTATCCCTGGTACCACATTAAACCAGGTCAACCTAGGGTACGTAAGATGTTTCCAAAACAAAGAATTTAGAGAAAAAAATGGGTGTTAAACTAATATTGGAAAGTACTACTGTATTTACACTTTTTTTTTATTATTATTATTATTGCAGTTGCTTATCTTTGCTACTGGTAGAATAACATTTCAAAAACCTTTTCTTTTCATACTTTGAGAACCTTTGACTTGGCATCCTGGATATTTCTTTATTATAAATTAATCACTATAAAAATAACTAAAATTAAGAAACTAATGCAGACTAGAGTAATCTGCGGAGTCTTCATAAAGAGCATGGCATTTGTCTGTGACTTGAGAAAGGTATTGAGTAGGCAGAAGAGGAGGATGTCCAGAAGGAAAATGTTCCTGTTGTTAGTGGATGACAACTTTAGTGAAGATCAATGGCTTGACTCAGAGGTTAGCACAAGATAGAGCTACAGAGGTCACAGGTCACCAACTGCCAGGCTAGGTTTGGTCTTCATTTAGTAAGAAGTCAATGGGAAGGGTTTGCGCCCAAGAGCACCTGACTTCAGTGCTTTGTAGGAGTGGACCTCTAATGGTGGGTGTGACATGCAAGAAACAAGAATCCAAAGTACCAGGTGGGAGTTCTCAGCAGGCAAATGAAAACTGGTACAAGATGCTTATAAAGATCAGATGTGAATTAATAACGGGCTAATGGATTAAGCTCCAGGCCTTAATGAATGATGTCTCAACCCAATATTCAGGATAGATTCTTGTGAGGCCTCTCTTCATGGCCTACAGATGGCCACTTTCTCCATGTGCCTTGACTTTGTATACGTTTCTAATCTTTTAAAAATATATAAGAACAACAGTCATACTAGACTAGAGCCCATCCCCTTATTTATTTATTTATTGTGTGTGTGTGTGTGTGTGTGTGTGTGTGTGTGTGTGTGTGTGTGTAAACTGGATCAAGCTTTGTAGAATCTTCCTGCCTCTACCTCCCAAGTGCATGCTAGGATTAAAGATGTGCCACCACAACCACCCCTTTTTTACCCCTGTAAAGAGTCTAAATGCAGCCACATTTCGATGTAGTAAGCATTAGGATTTTAGCAAATAAATTAGAAGGTAAGTATGACACAGTTGAATCCTTCATTCTTTGGATAGAAGAGGAAAAAGAACCAAGATAGTAGGTTTAGCATGTTAGAAAACTGATGTGTTGATTCTTCTAGAAGGAATGTGTGGTTCGGAGTGAGGAAAATCATTCTTGAAGTGTTCCACTGAGCCATCCTGCCATGCGTACTGGAAAATAAGGATGAGAGAACCCACAGAACACATGAGTGTTCTGATGACTTCTGTAAGAAACTGTGGACCTGGAAGATAAACTGAGTCATGAGCAGAACCCAGCTGCATCATTCTCTTACTTTCTAGCGTAATATTATTTATAATTCTATAGGGATCTGGCCTAACTGGTGAGTAAGGCTTTGCCTTTGCCACAGACAGATTCAGATTTGGATTAGGCTCCTTGAGAGATAACCTCTAAACCCTCGGAACCTGTCTTGTGGTAGAAATTGTTGTTTATGGCGGGTTTCTCAGCTCATATAGTATTAGGGTGATAGGATACCAAAGACTGAATCATGAGACCTCAGTAAGACTGCAGTAAAGCATGGGTATGCTCCCCAGTAGGCTGTACTGTGGGTAGAGAGTCACATGTCATCAGATAGTCACATGTCATCAGCCAAGTAACTGGCCTGGCGAGCAATATCAGCTCTGCATTAAGATCCCTCTAGACTACCTCTGTGGCTAATTTTTTGTTTCAATTTCCCAGCAGTGAAGAACCATAACTGACCTTGGCTTACAGTGAGTTCTCTGAGACTTTTTAGTCAATTCTCTATCCTTAGGGCAGTTTGGGAGGCTTCTAATACTTTGTGTTTTGTCAGCAGTAAGACTAGTCTATACAATGTCCCCTCAGACTCTGCCATTCTTCCAACTCCAATGCCAACAAATGTGCAAGCTTCATTCACACTTTGTGAAGAGGTTTTAGGAGTCAAAATTTGGAGAGAAGCTCTTACTATGTCTGTGTTGTCATTTTCTAACTATTGCTTGCTAGAGTAAGCATCCCAGAGTGCCCTATTTCGATCTCACTGTGACTAGGAGAGGGGCTTTCTATCTTCAAAGAATAAGAGTGACTTAGAGGAGTCCCATGTCCTCTCAGAAGACTGACCATCTCAAAATACTATGACCCTCCATCTGTTCCAAAGCAGTGTACTATATTTTATTACATAACAGTCATCTTGCCTGGCCCAATGATTCTGGCTGCTTCCTGTCTGCACACCTGTGCAGCAGCTGCGAGATTCTCTTTGAAGCTTCTGACCATCTTGAACCTGAACTCAGAGGTCTCCCTTAACCAGTGAACACAGAAGAGCCTTAATTCTCTTTGCTGGAAGAGTGATTGAGATGCACTTTGACTTCTGGAGAGGGATAATTTTTAAATTGCCATTTTAAGGGCAATTTTATATGCCTAAAATGGTGCTCATATGAAGTCCCCCCCTCAAAAAAAAAGGAAAGTGAAAATCATTTAAGGTAGGTCATGACTAATACCTTGATGTCAGCTCCTTCTACCAAGACATTCTAGGCTAGTTAAAATAGTAGCTCACGCTTTAGTCTGCCAGGCTAGAGTTTGAACAGTAAACCATTTGGGCATATTAGAACTAGTGGGCTTCTGTTTTCCTGCCTCATCTACGCAGCATTTATTCCTGTAGGCTCTGGGCATGACCCACCCCGTTATGTTCTGTGTTGTGAGGAGGGCAGGTGGTCTTACTTGAGTGAAACCTATACTGCATCACAGAAGAAAAGGAAAGATCAGCTTTTCAAATGAAGATCCTTTCCAAAGTCCAGATCTCTGTTTGAATGAGAGCTACCTCCCCAATACACTTTAAACGTTGTTGTCACTATTCTGGTGAGAATTACAGAACTTAAGGACGAGTCATACTATTTAATTGGGGGGATACTTTTCTCCTTAATAGCTTTAAGTTTTTAGCTATGAAACATAAGTAGGGTCAGCAAGCTGGCTCAACAAATAGTGCCGCCAAGCTCGACACAAGCTCAATTCCTGAAGCCTCATGCTGGAAGAAGAGAGCTCGCTCTTGCACATTTGTTGTAGTGGGCAGTCGCTTACTGACTGCAGTAGACAGCGTCCCGCTTCTGAATACAGCTGAAATTTGTGTTCTATATTGAGCCTTTTCTACTTTACAGTTAAATTAAAATATTACACTTACCGATGTTACATCCGATTGGGAGTGTAGCTCGGAGGATAGAGTACTTACCTAGTGTGTCTGAGGCCGTGGGTTCAATCCTCAGTGCTTCAAAGAACAAAAAAGATTGTATGAGTAATGCTTAGGTAAAGTAAATGTTCAATAAATGTTAGATTTTTATTATTACATTCAAGTTATAAGACATGAAATCTAGATGGCATTAGGGCACCCAGACAGAACAGTAGGAGAAATAAGGGCCAAAGGGAGTCCATAGTGTAACCAACATTCTGAGCACACAAAGCACCCACGACAGTATCGCTGTCTGTGATGTGTGCCTCAGTGAAGCAATGAGTGCTGCAGGACCCAGTTTCTTTTCTTGTCATCAGAACTGCCTCTCCCTGGTAGGTCAGCGCACATATCAGCACATAGAAAAACAGAGTACCCCATGTTTGTTTACTCAGACTCTTTTTAAAGCACAGATCAAGCAAGTGTAAAGCAGATACCAAAGAAACGTAAACTACTCTGCTGTAACGACCTGCAAAGCCATAGAGAACACTCTAGAATAGGCTGATACTTCCTTCCCAGGCTATCCTTAAAATAGTAAAGTAACCAATTCCTACCTTCCATTGAGGAGCAGGGGCTGAAAAGTGATGAAGGTTTCATTGGACACTGAGCTTCCTGACTTGGCTTCGGTTTCTTTGAATGGCGAAACACTGTAAAAGAACGTGATTGTATGAAATTGCACATGAATACAGGTAATAATAGCCAATTGTGTGCCAGATTACAGGAGAAGCTTCACTTATCCTTGAAAGAAGTCATCGACCTGACTGAGAAACCTAGGCTCCTGGGAAGAAGCTTGGGCTAGCCTCATACAGCATTAAAAATTAGCTAGCCTAGAGGAATAAAGCTGTGATGCTTTTAGAGTATCTGAAAAGCTATACAAAACTTGTGCAGATAAAATGGGCTTTGTGGGTATCACTGCCTACTGAAAGAATTTCTTCCATGTAAAACTCTTTTTTTTTTTTTCCATGTAAAACTCTTTAACTTTAAAATGTCCTTGGGCTTTGGGGATCCATCTGATAGTACTGCTTAGCTTGTTCCGGGGCAGGCGAGACCTTTTGGGGCATGTATCATTAGCAAGTGCTTCTCCTGTCTGCTGTCATAAGAGTGTGGATCGCAGACAGTCGTAAGCAACAGTGCTTTAAAGAGCCTGCTTAATTGGCTGTAAAATAATTAAATAAGGTTTTGACTAGCAAATTTATAATTCTGTTAGACGCCTAAGCCAGTGTGTCCAAATGCCAATGTGACTTCAATTTGGAAATATTAGATTAATAGGACTAATTGTACTGCGGGTACAGAGTTTGCTCTGATTAATAGTCTTAAATTTCTTCTAGAATTTTAGTCAGGTAAATTTATGTTACTTACTTTTCCACCTAAACTTTAAGTAAAAGTGACTTCCGAACTTTGAGCTGCTCAGCGGCACCTTGTTGCTTGTCCTAGGTGCTCTGAGATCGCGCTCTGACAGCTTTGCAGGGCTCCAGCTGCCTTACTGAATCACTCATCTTATCAAAAGGACTTGAGTTATATGCTGTCGCTGTGTATTGCTGTCTGCTGCTGACAGGTTCCCTGCACATCCTTCATGCTTGCCGATGTCTATTTAAAACCTACTTCAGTGCTGTGTGAATGGACCTAACCTGCCAAATGTGCATGAAGAATCTTTTATCTATGATTCTCATTGATCATTCCGAAATGATCAAATGGTTTATCTCAGTCAGACACTAATTCACATTGATCAAATTGAAAATGACCCAGTTGACTGAGTTTCTGCTGGACACAAATTGTATTAAAACAGCATTATTTGGGCATGCTGCCTGTTCTAATGCAGGGCTGATGTTACGAGAGTTACATCATAGCTAGAGTTATTGTGTTATAGAGATGTCTCCTTCACAATGAAAAATTTACACAAGAAGAAAGAGTGCATATTCCAGGAAAAATGGGGCTTCGGGCAAGAATTTGGGCTTTTACTCACTAATTAAATTCTGCATTTGTATTGCCCCTCCCCCCCCTTTTTAATTTGCAGGACTGTGAGCAGGAAATAGAGCAGCTGCAGTAGTGACATTTAATTCCCTATGGCCCTTGGAGCCAAATAACATCTTGATTATTCAGTAAAAGAGAAATTGAAGAGGGAAAATTCTAGATAAAGTAAATATACCTGTGCCCTCTGCACATACCCTTCTGGTGACGATTGCCAGTTTAGAAGGTCAGGGTTATCTGAGGGCTTTGTTTTTTAAAACATCATCTCACCTGTGTTGACCTCTGTAGTATTTCTTGCACCCTGAGGAATGTGAGGAGAATTTCAGTTCTTTTAAAGAAAAATGTTTGTGCTTAAGAATACACTTTTGGAGCTGGAGAGATGGCTCTGCATTAAGTATGTAACGCTCCGGCAGAGTGCTGAGTGTGACTCCATATCAGGTGGCTCTCAACTGCGTGTAACTCCAGTTCCAGGAAACCCCGTGCGATTTGTGGCCTGCAAGAGCACCTGAATACATGTAGTGCACATATAAACTCATGTGAGCAAACACATAAGAAAATAATCTTTTCTAGAAAGAATATGTTTTCCCATACTGTTCAGTGCAAAGGCACATTGGGCTGAAATGTGGGCTTGGCTGTTTAACATACTCAGTCCTGGCAGTGACTTACTGTGTCTTTGAGGTCTTCCAGTTCCCAACAGTGAAATGGAATCTCTCATTATTACCCTTTTAGGGCCTGATGCTCATAGGCTTACAATGAGGAAAAGAAAGTTGTTGTTGTTGTTGTTGTTGTTGTTGTTGTTGTTGTTGTTGTTGTT
>OU015744.1:87970047-87984316 GCA_907169655.1 Acomys percivali
TTGTTGTTGTTGTTGTTGTTGTTGTTGTTGTTGTTGTTGTTGTTGTTCTCTTATTATGGGGAAAGATGATCTTAATTTGTTTATTTACTTCGTCACTGGTTGCCTTAAAATGTGTTATCAGTGATGTCATCAGGGCTCTGAAGAGGAGATCCAGCTGTCAAGCTGTACTATAGGCTACTCACTTCCCTCTGAGTATCAAACTAATTCCAAGGAGAAAGAGACAACTTTGAAACAAACCACTGTTTGACAGTATTTTTTATGATGAACATTTAGAATTGATTATGTTTGGCTGTTTGGGGCGGGTGTCCCTTCAGTATTTAATGCTTCTTGGACTCAGGATTGGAGCTCTGCTAATCAGCTGTGTCTAGATAGAAGTTTAAAGGTTATTGTTTTGTTTTCAGTTCCTTGAGTTGGATCTCCATTGCTTAGTCCACACACTTTTTAACATAATAGAAGCAAATAATAAGATAGGTCCAACTCTTGGGATTTACCTTGCACCTGTGTGGCTTCCCCCACAGCTTTCCACTTAACTCATGGTGGCCTGCAGACAGAAGCACGGATGGGGCTGTAGCCTTGGGAAGCAGTGTTACTTGTTCTCATAAAAAACCACACAAGCTGCAGCTGTCTTCTGGACACCTGCATGGTAGGGCCACTGAGGAAATGCTGCTCTCCCTTCAGTGTAGGCAGAAGACACAGGTGTGACAAACATCAAGGATGGTGCAGCCAAGGTAGCCGTGTCCTGGGGCTCCTGTCACTTGACAGTTGGGTTTGCTGGTGTCCTTTGGGGGTCTTCTCCCCTTCCCCCTGTTCTCCTCATGTACTGCATGGAATGAGCCAAACCATTCAGGCTTCTGCGCTTAGGTCAGTGGCCCTAAGTTTGTGAACTCATGACTCTAGCCTTTGTAAAGTAACAGATTGTTCTGCTTTCCCTTCAGGAATATTAGCATTGAACTTTTTCCTTAATCAATATAATCCATTAAGAATTTAGTGTTCCTTACGTGTTATATGAAATATTAATTGTTCCCTGTTACTCAGAGAAATGGAGACTCTACCCACTGATCGCTTACTTCTTTCCACATATCATAATATTTAAAGTGAGAATGTGGTCCGTTTGAGGCACTTTGTTTATTGATCCTTGCTTATTTGGGTAATTTTAACTATATAACTCTTAGTTTTCAAAAGAAATTTCTAAGTTTTTCCTCTTGATACTGGCTATAGTTCACTTACTTTGCAAAGGCACCAAGTAAAAATAATTTCTTTAATTTTTCTTTTGATACTTTCAAAGATAAGGAAACATAATTTCACTTTCTGAGTGCCACTCCAAGAGCACTGAAGCTTGCAGGAGGGCCAGTTACAGTTAATTATTATCTGACTGACCCGCCACATTAGAACAGGTCCAGGAACACTTCTGGAAGACAGATTTTAAATTTGGCCACTACTTTAAGTTTGTGAAGCTAGCCATCTTAAAAAGGTTTTGTGATTGAAAAATGTATCAAAGTAGCCAGGCGCAGTGGTACACACCTTTAATCCCAGCATTCAGGAAGGCAGAGACAGGTGGATCTCTGTGAGTTCGAGGCCAGCCTGGCCTACAAAGTGAGTCCAGGACAGACAGCCAAGGCAACAAAGAGAAATCCTGTCTCGGAAAAACAAAAACAAAAGTATCAAAGAAATTGTCTGCCCATAAAATTGGGAGGTCTTGAGATATCTAGGATGCTGTACAGGTTGGCTGTATTATGAGGTTTGTCTGTATCTTTTTTTGTTTTTGTTTTGTTTTTTACATGTACATATATACAATAGATTACCTATAACAAGAAGAACCATGAAACAATCAGGAATTATGTAAATGTTACATTCTTAATGTTTTGGCTATTTGTATATGACAGCCTTGAAGAAAACATCTTTCCTATCTTGGTGTGCCTAAAATTCAGAGTGTAAATCAATCTCCATCACCTCTTGCCATTATTAACTTAAAACATCTATATAGACCTAAAAATATTTGATAAATGCTTATCAGTTCTTCCTTGCTTTTAAACAAGTAAATTGTAGATCTAATAGCTGCCTCTTTGCTATCCGCAAGCAAAAACCACATAGAAAAATTGAAACCAGAAGCTAGAGAGATGGCTCAGAGGTTAAGGACATTGGCTGCTCTTCCAAAGGTCCTGAGTTCAACTCCCAGCAACCGCATGGTGGCTCACAACCCTCTATAATGAGATCTGGTGCCCTCATCTGGAGTGAAGGTGTTACATGCAGGCAAAACATTATATACATACTAATAAATAAATATTTTTAAAATTGAAACCCAAACTTGCAGGATGATTGTACCTAAGCAGATATTCTTGCCCATTTGAGTATGTAATAGCCAAACCTGCCCACCTGGATGCCATATATCTTGGATTTTCTGATATTTCATAGCAAGTAAGCAAAATATAAAAATTGATAAAGGAGATCCAAATTTAAGAATTCTGCTTGTCTTAAGAGAATTTCTTAATATGGGCAAAAGATTTGAGCAGAGACTTCAAAGAAGGATGTAAGAAAGGCCACTTAGCACATGAAAAAGACTTGGCCATCATTAGTTTCCAGGGAAATGCAAATTAAACCTTTCAGAATGGTGAAAATTGAGGGGTGACATGCTGCATTGTTCACGCGTGTTAGTGAAACCAGTTTTCAGTGCTTTGTTGGTGGGCTGTAAAGTGGCACAAATGCTGGAGAAAATTTTGGAGGTTTCTTAATCAATCTAAACTTTTCCTTACTCTGTCAGCCATTTCCTGGAAGAATGAAAGCACAAGACCACAAGTGTCCTGAGAACCTGTCTAAGGCAGGTTGTTTGCAGTAATCAAGAGCCAGACCATAAGTGTCAGCAGGGGAAGGATGGGCCCGCAGACAGTGCTGTGTTAGAACCCTGTCCACAGTCCTAGAGAACGGGGCAGTTGAGTCATGTAACACAGGGTGAATCTCTGAAACAATTTTATCTGCTGTGTATGAATCCATGTATACAAAGTTCAAAATAGAATTAGACTGACTTTCTAGAAGTCTATTTCGGATTTCTAGATCCGAAAATGGTTGGTGAGGATAGGAGGAGATGGGAAAGGTACACAAAGATGCATCTTCTGAAGATGTTGGCTCACTTAGGTCCAGGATGGTGTTATGTAGTGGCTCTCCTACCAGGAATCATGTTTGTATTAGGATTCAAGTCCCTTACCTCATATAAGAGTTCTTGGGTTTTGGTGTGTTTCTTTAATCTAGAAACAGGAATATGGCTTATCTTTATCTACCTGTTTGCTTTCTTTCCTTCCTTCTTCCTTCCTTTCTTCTTTCCTTCCTTTCTTCCTTCCTTCCTTCCTTCCTTCCTTCCTTTCTCTTTTCCTCCTTGTAACATTTGCCCATTACATTCTGGATCTTTCAAGCATAGGGAAGTTAGATATTTACTAATAATACTATTTACACAAGAAAGACCAAGGGCTACTGTTATATGATGAGGGTTTCTGTGTGTGTGTGTGTGTGTGTGTGTGTGTGTGTGTGTGTGTGTACGTACTGCCATTTAGCAGAGAGTTTGTCTGTAGCTTGGTTATTTTGATGAAGGGATTTTTAAAATACATTTTACTAGCTCTTTGAGAATTCCATGCAATGTATTTTGATCATATTCAGCCCCAACTTCTGGACCCTCCCCCACCTCCTCACCCTCTTCCAACTTCATGTTCTCTGTTTAAAGATAAATAAATAACCTAAGTCCAGTTTGTGCTGCCCCTGTACTCATGGGTGTATGGATATGCACCACAGTATGGTCATCTGTCAGAGACCACACCCTTAGAGAAATGGACTCTCCCTCTCCCAGAAGCCATCAACTGTCAGTACCTACTCAGTTAGGGGTGGGGGCTTGTAAGCTCCTCCACACTGAAATATAGGCTGACTTGATCTATTATAAGCACTGCTGCAGTGCGTTCATGAGTTCAGCAGTCTTTGTATTGCTTCTGTTGTCCTGGGCCTCTGCCTCTTACAGTCTTCCCACCCTCTTCTGCAGTAGTCTGTGGGCCTTAGAGCAGGGGATAGCAGGAGTGTTAGATGTCTTCTGTTTTCTGCACTTTGATCAATTGTGAGTTTCTGTGTGGCCCTCCACCTATTGCATACATAAAAAGAAAACTTCTCTAATGTGGTCTGAGAGCAGCATTTATCTAAGTCATAGAAATAACAAATTGAGAGAACAATTTGATACTATGTCCATTTAACAAAATGATAGTAGTAATTCAACCCTGGGCCCTGTGAGCCCACCTCCCCAAAAAACAAATAAGCAAAACCACCTTGGGTTCTTAGCCAAAGTTATAGCACCATGCCTTTGTTTCCTCCTGTGAGCATATCTTGTTACACTGGTCACTATAATTCACAGGGCATGCGGGTGGGTAAAAAGACTGTTGATGACTTTTTCCCCACAACAGTGTACAGAGTTCCTTCTGATACTATGAAAACTAGGCAGCAAGGACGACGCTTCCTGGTCAGTACCAACTTGATTTCTCCAGACAAGCAAGAGGTCAAGGAGAGATGACCTATATCTGGCAGTGGGTTTTTTATTTATACTATTTATTTATTTTATTTATTTATACTATTTATTTTTATTTATACTATTGTTTCTGGAAAGAGCATTATCCCTTGTGTAGGATAACTCATTAAACCTTTTTGAGAATGTGCATGTTTATAAAACTTATGAAATAATAAATTTCTATATGGCTTATTCAGACATCCTTAGTGTTAGTTATCCTTCCTCTATACTGTCTTCTGCCTTACAGTTCTATCCCTTTCCCTACCTAAACCTTTCCCATTATTCCTTTTCTCCACTTCATAACCCTTATATCCTACCATTCCCTCTCTTTAAGATCTTTCTTCTCTGCCCCCAACTGACAGTCCCTATCTTAGTCAGGGTTTCTATTGCTGTGACAAAACATGATGACTAAAAGCAAGTTGGGAAAGAAAGGGTTTTATTCAGCTTACACTTCCACAGCACTGTTTATCATATTCATCATCAAAGAAAGTTAGGACAGGAACTCAGAGTAAGGAACCTGGAGGCAGGAGCTGGTGCAGAGGCCATGGAAGGATGCTCCTTACTGGCTTACTCCTCGTGGCTTAGTCACCCGGCTTTCTTATAGAACTCAGAACCACCAGTCCAGGCGTGGCACCACCCACCATGGGCTAAAACCTCCTCCACTGATCACTAATAGAGAAAATGCCTTAGAGTTGAATCCCATAGCAGCGTTTTCTCAACTAAGGCTCCTTCCACTCTGATGACACTAGCTTGTGTCAAGTTCATACACAAAGCCAGCCGGTACAGTCCATTTCTAGTTTTCTGGATTCTAGAGGTACCCAAAATTGAACACGTAAATCTCAAGATTTAACACTAAGATCTGCTATGATTGAGAACATGTGATACATGTCTCTCTGAGTCTGAGTTACCTCACTCGATGCTTTCAGTTCTGTCAGTTTACCTACAAGTGTCATTTTTACTTGGAGCTGTATAAAATTCCATTGTGTAAATTCATCCCATTATCAATATTTATTCATCAGTTGATAGACATTTAGGCTCTTTCCATATCCTAGCTCTTATGACTAGAGGAGTAATAAACATGGGGTGAGCGTGTGTCTGTCTCTGTAGTAGGAAATAGAGTCCTTTGCGTATATGCCCAGGAGAGGGATAGTTGCTAGGTTGTATGCCAGATCTATTTCTACTTTTTGAGGAACCTGATTTCCACAGTGGTTGCACCAGTTTTGACTCCTATCAACAACACATGAGGGGTCCCTGTTCCCCATATCCTCACGAGTGTGTGTTGTCTCTGTTTTCTTAATCTTAACCATTCTGAGTAGGATAAGATGAAGTCTGAAAGTCATTTTAGTTTACGTTTTCCTGGTAGCTAAGGATGATGAGCACCTTTAAAAATTTCTTCATTATTTTTACTTCTTTTTCTAAGAACTAGCTCAGTTTTATAGCCCACTTTTAAACCGGGTCGTTCTGTTGCTGGTTTGTTTTTTAATTCTTTGTATGTCCTAGACACTAGTACTCTATCAGATGTAAAACTGGTAAGGACTTGCTCGTGTTCTGTAAGCTGCCTTGTCAGTTGTAGTTTCTTTCACAGTACAGAAGCTTTATAACTCTTGAGTTGTTTATTGTTGTTTGATTTCCTGGGCCTCTATTCAGAAAGTCTTTACCAGAGCTTACACTCTGAAGTGTTCATGAAGTGTTCATCCTACCTTTTCAGTCTAACTTTAGATGTCTGATCCATTTGAAATTGATTAGGGTAGGTAGGGAGAGATCTTTTTTCATTCTTCTACATGCAGATATCCAGTTTCTCTTTGTTAAAACTTCTGTCTTTTCTCTGATGTGTATTTTTAGCATCTGCCACAAACTATGTAGCTATTGTGTGTACAATATCCAGGTCCTCTGCTCCACTTGATCGATGTGTCGGTTTTTGTAGCAGAACAATGATGGTTCTTTAGAATAACTTGATAACAGGAGTGATGAAACCTCCCACATTTTTTTGTTGTTGTTTAGAATTGTCTGGGCTATCTGGGGTCTTTTGTGCTTCTGTATGAATTTTAAGTTTTGTTTTGTTTTGTTTGTGTGAAGAATTACATTGTAATTTAGATGAGGATTACCTTGATTCTTTAGAATACTATGGAAAGTAAGATGGCCACTTTCATGATACCAGTTGTAACAGTCCATGCCTGGGAGGTCTTTCCACTTTCCGATGTCTTCAGTTCTTCCCTTCAGTGTTTTAGTTTTTGTTGTACGGGTTTCACTTCCTTGCTTGGGTGTATTCAAAGGCATGCTTGTGTTGTGTTGTTTAGGCTATTGTGAGTGAGGTTGTTTCTCTCATTTCCGTCCGTCTTTGGTCTCTAGGAGGGCTACTGGTTTGAGTGTATTGATTTTGTTACCTGCAACTTTGCTCATAAGTTTGTATCAGCTCTAGGCGTTTCCTGGTGGAGTCTCTGGTTGTCTTGTTACCTGCAAATAGAGTCACTGACTTCTTCCTCTTAAGAAGGGGTTGGGGGTCGGGTTGTCTGAAAGCAGTACTTGTAAATAAAACATTCATATTGGAAGTAACACTGATACATTTTAACATAATAATTCCAGGCAGCAGTTTGTTCATTTTCCTTATTGAATCCTGGCAGAATGCTTGAAAACTTGTAAAAGCTTGCATCTTGGCCCTTCCTTACATGTTGACAGAAAAGCACACATGCTTCCATGTGAAAGTACCGCCAAGCGTCCCCAGCCATCCCCAACTTGCTCACATGGCTGCCTTACATTACTTTTCCTTGGCCTGCACTGAGACCCTCCCATTGCATGTGAGCGGGTGTCCCCGAGCTGGTGATCAGCTGTGTCCCCTAGAAACTGATAGATGTGCTCATTAAGGCGAGTTCTTGCTCTTGGCTCTGATTCACAAGTCACCTCAGCTAGTGTTTCTGGATGAAGCTGGCAAAGAATTCCGTGTGGTGGTGCCTCTGCCTTTATTCTCTTCTTCAAGCACTGAAACTCCTTTTTCACTATGTTCAGCAGGCTTTATGGGGATCTTACAAGCACAAAGAAGTCAGCTATTTGCTAATTACAGTATTTACACATGAAAGCCGGGGGGGGGGGGGGGGGGGGGGGCTGTTGTATGTTGGGATTTTTTTCCCCTTCAATTTGTTCTCTTTTGCTTCTATAACTACACAAATACTTATTTGTGAGGCAGATCTTTGCATGGAGACGCAGAAGCCCACCAATCTGCTACTAGCATGGATCTCAACAAAGCTGCTGGATGAGAGATGTGTTCAGCAAGGTTTATGACTAGGATTTTGAAGTTAGCCTACACCTGTTTTCTGCTTTCAGGATGAAAAATGAATTGCCAATTACTGTCGACATGTTCAGACACAACACTTCATATGGCAGAAGCCTGCTCAGCCTGCTTTCTGCTGGGCCCCCAACTAGGAATCCATCAGGTCTGGAAAAGGGTGTGTTGGCAAGGAGGAGAGGAGGAAAAGGAATGCCTCTCTGATCCCATCCCATTTCTTGTGCAAGCTGTGGGCAAGAGGTCAGGGCCTCGCACCTTTGTTTCCCCAGCAGAAGCTCTTGAGCAAGATGAAGCGATCTAAGGTCTGCACAGTCTCATTACCCTGCAGGCTGCAGGCCCAGATGCTGCTGTTTCCTGCATTAGGCCTGCTGATTCACCTTCATGACAGCGCATTCGGTGCTGCTGTCATTCTCAGTTCTTCTCTTTGTAGGGAGGGCGTTTCCACAGTACAAAAGATGCTAAAGGAAAGGAGAATTTGAAGTGGTGGGTGTGCAGTATGCCCTTCAAGCATCTTGGTTAGTCGATAAGAAGCAGAAACCAAATGTTCTGATGCTGCTTAAATAGTTGGAGGTTTGAGTTTGATGATGGGGCTTGCTGGTTTGGGTTATTTTTGAAGCCATGTTTGAGATACTGGAGTTTTGCCATAAGACCAATTTCATCGGTGCTGTGTCTTGGGAAGTCTTTTCTATTAGTCAGTTCTGACACCTGTCCCCATTTATTCATCTGCTTTCCCCAGTGAACAGTTCTACAACATAAATCTCTTGTTTAAAGTAGTCATGCAACAACTCTGCTTGGGGGAGGGAATCCCCACCAGGAATCCCTTTGAGGTGCTAATTCTGTTTGCACTGAAAGTCCACAAGTTAGAGTCTCCAAACCCCAGAGGTCTATTTGCTCAAGAACAGTTTTGATTACTGTGCCTCATGCATGCCAAATGGTTTTATATGTTGGGAATATAAAAAGTGACCCCCAAAAGCTTTAATACTAGCATGAAGAAGATGCAAGCAGAACACTAAAGGAAAAGGGTTGTCTGTGGATGTGACTGGCATAGACCATTTCTTCCCACTTTGAGATGCTCTGAAGCAAAGGACTAGGAGAATGGTTTCTGTGAGGATGTCAGATTCTGCAAATGCTGGAGATCAGATGGCATAAGGGGCTGTAAATGAACACTGGATTTAGACTTCAATGGAGTTTAAAAGTGTATTTGAAAGCAACGATAATAGGATATGCAAATGCAACCAAAATTTCTACCTACTGGGGAGTATTTTTATCTATCACCTATTTCTGATGTCAAATAATTCACTGCATAAGAAGTAAGTCTTCACTTAGCAGGAGATTGAGATAGATGTGAAGACATCCTATTGGGACTCTAGGTGAGAGAAGTATGGGAGAATGGGGAAGTAGAAGGATCCAGAAGGTCCTAGAAACCTACAAGAACATCATGACAGGTGGATCTTGGTCCAGGGGGTTTTGTTCAAACTATTGCACCAACCAAGGACAATACATGCAGTAAACATTGAATCCCCACTCGGGTCTAGCCAATGGACAGGACATTCTCAACAGTTGTGTGGAGAGCAGGAATTGACTCGGACATGAACTCTGGTGCCCCATATTTGACCATTTCCCCTTGATGGGGAGGCCTGGTGGCACTCAGAAAGAATAGGCAGGTTACCAAGATGAAACTTGATAGCCTATGACCATGTAGTGGGGGAGGAGGTCCCCCTCGGTCATAAACGTAGGGGAGGGGAATAGGGTGAAAGCAGGAGAGGGGGAGGAACAGGAAGATACAAGTGATGGGATAACAATTGAGTTGTAATCTGAATAAATTAATTAAATTATTTTTTAAAAGAATTATGTGTTTTGGATTGCTCATTGTTGCTAGAGTCTTCTGTCACATATTTGGGCATGTATATGTTGTATATATTTGTTATAAGAATTGAAGATACCATCCCACTTAATCCAAATCTTTCCCCCTATAATGCTGTACAGCCATGACCACAGCCATTACCACAAAAATTTGCAGAATCAACATTTCTCTGTTTTGCACGGGGCCATATGAATAGGATGCATCACTCAATGCTGGAGCTTTGAGCCAACTAGTGTGTTTAAAAGGAATTGTTCCCCAACTAAAGATACAGATACAATTATATTAATGTAAAGTCATTATGGTTTATTATATCATTAATAACTATTGCGTTCCTATATTAATATCTAATCAAATAAGCACATATTCTGTCACATTAGCTAACTTCAATGCCTTGAGTGAGTGGAACAGGATATAGTTTTTATTTAAAGTGTGGGGAAAGGGCTGGAGAGATGGCTCAGAGGTTAAGAGCATTGCCTGCTCTTCCAAATGTCCTGAGTTCAATTCCCAGCAACCACATGGTGGCTCACAACCATAGATAGTGAGTTTTGGTGCCCTCTTCTGGCCTGCAGGTATATGTGCAGGCAGAACACTGAATTATAAATAAATCTTTTTTAAAAATAAAGTGTGGGAAAAGAGTTCAAGAAAGTTTTGGTTTGTGGAATGCTGTTTGGGGAAATCAGGCCTTTGGAAAAGAAAGGGCCTGGTGTCTTATCCTGTTACAATGGTATGTGTTAACCTGTTTATGTGCCCAGCTACCATCTCTCTGAAGGATACCTTAAGAATTCATAAACCAAATTTAATGTGCCATAAGGAAAATACTTTGGGGCAAATTCATAGTGCATGTTCAGATCTGATTTATCTGAATAGCCAGTCTATTGAATACAACCAATGTATTAAATGAGCTGGCATTGTAGATAAATTTATATTGCTAGTCTATTTGAAAATACTAGTTTGTTTTGTTTTGTTTTTTAACGGACACTTTGAGTATATTGGAAAAGGGCAAACAGATAGGCTCACTAGTATTTCATGTGCAGGTGAGGTCAGTGGCCATAGAAAGCCAGAGGGGGGGTGTCTTCCTATGTTCAGATAGTGACATTTCTTTTTGTGAAACTTTCTGGTCTGTAATTTGTACCAGGGAAGGAGGGCAGTCCAGATCTGCTGGTGTACAGTTCTAAGACATTAGCATCAACCAGTCGTGATCTGAGGCTGGTATCATGGAGTGTTAGGCTGTTTGCAGCTCTGGTACCATTCCAGCCTGTTCTTATCTCGATCGTGATTTTGAAGGCATTTGGGGATTTGTAGGGATGTGTCAGAAGCCCTCCAGGTAGTGGGTAAACACAGTTGCCACCATGCCCGAGAGCCTGCGTTCTACATGGTGAGTGAAGAGCAAGGACTCAGTCCATGCAAGTTGTCTTCTGACCACCACACCAGCACCTTGACACTCTAGATATGCACACACAAGCCACAAGTTCAAAACATAGACAGCTGGGGGCTGGAGAGATGCCTCAGATGTTAATAGCATCTGTTGCTCTTGCAGAAGACTCAGGTTCAATTCTCAGTACCCACAGTGGCTTAGAGCCATTCATAGCTTTAGGACCAAGGGATCTGACACCCTCTTCTGACCTCTGCAGGCACACACTTGGTGCACGTACACACAGGCAAGCAAAATACACTTGCACAAAGTAAGCAGCTAGTCCATCCTGGAAACCTGGTTGACCTTATCTGAGAAGGGGACATAAGGAGGAGACTTTAGGGATAATACTAGTATTTTTAGAGTATTTTCTCTCAGTAAATTTTGTGATTAGTTTTTTCCTTTTGCTTTTCTTCCTGGAAATGTAGTCCAGGAAGAAAATGGTTAAATTAGCTATTACTCCCTTTGGCTATTTGTTTAAGTTAGTGGGGGTTTTAGGGTTTTTTTTTTTTTCCTCAACAAGGAAAATATAACTTTTCTTCTTTTTTTCTCTAAGTTACCCTTTTAAAAGTATGTACAATTGTATTTTGATATTAATGTTTCCACATTCTTATCGCTAAGAATAGAAGTGTTACTATCTTAATTTTCTTTAAAAATAGGAGATTGTTTCAATTTATTGTTTCAATTTATATTTACTATAAATAAAAACCCTACAGGTCAACACAAATCCAACTACTCCTTTTAAATATAGCTATAAAATATTCAATGGTATTAGTGTGCTATCATTTATGAAGCCCTTTCCTACTAATGGGTGTGCGGGTTGTTTGATTACCCCATCCCATAAACAGAGGCTACCCTGAAGCAGAGCTCTCCACAACCCACTGTCCCATGGGCGCATTCTTCCGGCTCTGTGGATCTCGGCTGCTTTACGCCTTTGTCTTTGTTTTACTGGATCAAAATTGTCTGCGATGGTGATGTTGTGAAGTTGTGGTGAAATCCCAAGAGGTGGGAGTGACCCTACATGAATCGCTCTCTGTGGGGATCTAATAAGGTGGAGTTATGGAGGCCAAAGCTGTCTAGCATCACAGATTTGATCACAGTGTTACTGTACATCTGGCCTTTCAAGACAACAAAAACAAACAAAAAACGTGTTTTTTAACGGAAAATCCTTGGATTGTGCAACTTTGTGGCCTTCTGACTTGTGTGTGGTAAAGCACTATATATACTGGCACATCCTATGTGGGTTTGTTTTGGGTTTGTAATTCCCTAGAGGTGAATTGAAAAGATTAGTTGTAAAACTTTTTCCATTAACTCTGGAGAAAACTACAGAGCAAAAAAAAATTGTCCTTTGGGCAGAAATGTCAATCCATGCCTCTTTTGGAGCATTTGGAAACTGAAGCGCCTTGAAGCCGATTTAATAGAATTGAAAAAGCAAAATGCATACACATCTTCACCTTTTCTAACTGAGGAGAAGACAAATGGAAAGTACATTCTCAGAACTTGATGATGCAGAGGAATAAGATGGTTGCTTTGGAGAGTGCATGAGGCCGGGGTCTTTAAAAGGTCTGAGTGCTGAGCTCATGAGGCAGCCTGATTCAGTCTTGGTAATGATACATCTTTCTGTACTTCATGCCAGGCAATTCCCCTTTTAGATGACAGTTTGTGGGTAAGGGGTTTAAAAACGGGGGTAGTTAATAGGCTTTGCCGTAGCAGCTGCCTTAAAGGGAGACCCATTCACTCTACCTCACAGCTCTAGGTCTTCATGACTTTTTTTTTCCTTACATATGAGGGATTCTCTAATTTTCTATTCTGTAAGGTCACTATAGAGCTAATGTAATAATAAATGTCCACTGCAAAGATTTTTGATGGATATGTTTAGAGCTGTTCTTCACATTACACTAGCAAAGTACTTTTCCTTGCATGCTACAGTAAGATGTAGTTGTCCTTATGTGTACCATAATGTCCATAACAGGTGTGTGATACAGGAGCAGAGTGAAGTCCTTTCATGTTCTTGGTACATCCTGAGCAGCCAGTTGTTAGGTAATTATAATATGTTTCTATCAAGTGAGTTTTGGGGGTCTTTTACTTGATGCTTATGTAATCCAGTATCTGTTTCCCGAGGACATAATCAAATAAAAACAAACAAAATTAAAAATAAAAATAAAACCACAATCAAGAATATACCATGATTCTAAAAGCAGGTGTTTAACAACATCTTTTCTGTCAAATTATTTGCCAACAGTTAAAACACTGCTCAAAATAGTTATATTTTAACATGCTAGTGAGGACAGTATAATTGGGTTAGGCTTGCTTCTGGAATGTTCAGCTCACATAAACAGTGCTGCTGTTAGTTCATGAAACGGTTCTCATCCAATACCTTGTCATACCTTCAGAATCCCTATTTTATTTGAGATTGTGGGAAGGTTGAGGTTGGTGGCCTTTGAAATTTATTGCAGTCATTTGCTTGGCACTTAATAATTTTTCCCTGGAAGGAAAGTGCCCTTTTTGGCTAAGTGTCTGGTTGGCCCTTAAAAAACCTGCTTGACTCTTGTTTATTCACAGTAAGAATGAAAGATTGGAGGTTCAAAAGAATCTCTACGTATATGTAAATGTGTATGCATGTGTGCTTAAAGCATATTCTAGATTTAGAAGGTTTTGCTAGCCCAATCACCAATAGAGCCCTGTCTCTATGAAGAAAGCCTTGGGAAAAACAGCTCCGGGGTCTTGGAGCAGCTTTTAAGCATTTTTATTTAGCAGTTCAAGAAATCCTATTTTCAAATGAAATCTTTATAGGCACTTCTAATACCTACAGCTGATAATGTGGTATTTTATTACCATAACTATAGTTTATAAGCTTATTTACAACCTCTGCTTATTATAAGATAACAATGAAGCCTACTTTCATGAATATAGCATTTAATAAGTGGGGCTAAGAATGGCGGCTGTGATCTTGTTTCAGCCTCAGCCCCCATGTTTATGCAGTGGCAGTAGTGTTGTGATAATCCTGATTTTGCTGGTAAGTAGTGGCAAATGATCCCGGGTTGTTTTTAACAGCTTGTCTCACAGTCACAGGATACTCATCCATCAGTCTGATCTATATGATTAAGAGCAAAATAAGTTTCTGCTTCAAAGCTGAATAATTGACAGTACCTAATAAATCATAATATAGAAGTTGAGACAAAC
>OU015744.1:87984326-88027391 GCA_907169655.1 Acomys percivali
TTGGGGGTTTTGTATGACACAGTGCTTTCTGGGGGAAAAAAAGCCAGCTCTCTGAAGAATTTTGACATTACCAAAGGCTCAGCCTTAACTGTAGGACCAGAGGAAAGTGCAAAGCTGAGAGTGCAGCCCAAGACTGAGCAACAGAACTAAGAGAAAGTTTACTTGCAAAGAAAAGCAAGCAAATTGCATTTCTGGCACTATCTCAGGTTTGCCATGGCTGCTGAGAGCACTGTAGGAGAAAGAGTCTGAGAATCTGAGAGCTCCGCCTGAAAGTGTCACGGATTGACTAGTGATGTCTCTTGTTGGCATAAGCATCTAGAGCGCTGATGTTTTAACTGTGCTTGCCATAGCACAGAGTGTGCATGCATATGTGTTTACCCTGTAATTAATGGCACCTAAGCCAGAAATAGGAAGTATGAGGTAGATAAGAGAGGAAGAGGGAAGGCCAAGAGCACTGGTGTTTGCTCCTGGGCTCTTTTCAGCTCTTCTCCCAGGAACAAAGTGAAGAAATGAAAAACCTCAAACAACTCGTTATTTTGTTACTTCCTGTGCTGGTGTAGCCTGTTGTCAGAGAACACACGATTTCACAGTTATTTCCTGTGACCTGAGACCAGTGAAACTGTAGCTAGTATTGAAAGACCTTAAAAGCAATCAGAATAAAACAGCTGTTGATAGACCATCCTCAGTGTGCTGTCATACCTGCCATTTTGTTTGCAGTGTGAGACTATATTAGCAGTCTGTGGTGCTCAGCATTTGTAGACCAAGGAAGGATGCCGACCCTCTGCATTCTGCTAGTTTCATGGGCAGAAGCCACTGCTTACAAGTAGGAAATAAGATTCAGTCAAATGACCCATCTTCTAAATGCTGCAAACAGGATAGGCTCTATTTCTTAAATAATAATTTCTTCAATCAAAATACTGGTACTTATAGCGATACAAAAATGGTGGGGTTTAATGGTATTTGACAGACATTAGTATTATAATTGACTTACCACCATATTAAAAAGCTTTGATAAGAGCTCTCGTGCTTTATTTCATTATGTATGGTAGTGATGATAATTAACTCAGTAATTATTCAATTTAGATAGCCATACTACTGTTCACACCTTAAACTGGAATTGCAATTGAGAGCAGCACTTGACATGATCCCTTATTTGAGCTTTTCCTTCCAGGGTTCACACTGGGGTTACTGGCCACCATTCACCATATCTGACCGTTTATATTGATCCTACTATGCAGATGGTTCTAAAATATCTATATCATGGCCTGAACCATACCCACAACCACTATACATCTCTTAGCAAAGTGTCCATGTTTTTTAGCAGTTAACTTTTGAACAGTCATGAATCCACAAATATCCTGGTTGTATTATGTTGGCTCCAGGTTCTAAATCATCCTTCACATAAGCCATGCCTGCAGCTTCCAGAACCTTTCACTTTTATCCAGGTTTTCTTAGCAGCCCACCCACAGTACATGGAGACTCCTTCTAGCCTCTCTTTCCTGGCATTGTCTGTGAACAAGCCACAGAGCGTGAACATCAATCTCGTCATTATCCAATCATCTAAATCTTAGTTTCTTTCTGCTATGGTAAAATACCCTGACCAAAGCAGCTTATGGGATAAAGTGTTTGTTTTAGCTTACAGTTTCAGAGGGAAACAGTTCTTTGTGCTGGGGAGACGAGACGTGGCAGCAGGCAGACGAGGCATGGTGTCAAGAGCAGGAAGCAGGTTGCATTGCATCCACAAGCAAGTAGGGGAAGGCTGTAAACCCTCAAAGCCTGTTGTCCCTAGTGATCTACTTCTTCTGATGAAAGTCCACCTCCTACGGATTCCACAATCTTCCAAAACAGACCAGCTGGGGACCAAGTGCTCAAACACAAGAGCTTATGAGAGACATTTCACATCAAACCAGAACACTGCCTAGAGCTATTCCCTCAGGAACCCGTCATTAGTACTCTTTCTCAGTGCCCTTGGTGGTTACAGCTCCTGGGCAGGGCTGGGGAAGAATCAACCTTACCACATAAACACAGAGATGGCAGCCAGCCTTTTTTAATTAAAATGGGCACTTCTGGGCCTCCTGCTGAAGACTGCCAGCTTGACTTTACAAAATGACATTTATGACCCAGAAGATACAGAAACTCACTAAAAGAGGCTGAAAACCAGTTTTCTAGCATTTTTGAATACTGGCTTAATGGCAATAGAACTTTAACTGTGTGGTGTTTATTATTCTGAAAATACCCAACTTATTTTAGACAGGCTTCTGCTAGTGTGAAAGCAAATTAAAGCAGTTTACCATCGATTCTGCTGCGTTCCCCTCACTGCCTAGACACAAGTAACAGGCATGCCACCAGCAGTGGGCAGCTCTGTGCCAAGCGTAATTACTTCAAATACAACTCCATTTATTCATAGGGAGGACTGTTGCTCCCCATGAGAACTTAGTTGAGGGGGAAAAGCATATAGGTTTATGTTAATGATACACCTCATGCTGGAGATGTGATTTTTACAAGAGCACAGTCTTTTACTCTCTCTATCCAACACATGTACATCACTCAGACATTGTAGGCACCTTCGGGTTATAGAATGGGTCACCAACTCTCAGGTGGGTTATACCCTAATACTTAGTTTGGGATTAGCTATTTGAAAATAGATGCTTGCTTCTCTTTGGATTTAAGGTTGGTAACTAATAGACTCCTAGAATATAGAAATGTATTCATTCAAATAATAAGGTTTATTAGAAACTCACTGTGTGCCCAAGGATGGTGTTGCATCCTTGCGCCTTAACTGACTATTCTTTGTGGCAATCTTCAATGGTGGGAATGAGCAGAGAAGCTCCACTGTAAAGAGATGAAGCTACTGGTCCAAGCCGCTTCAGTAAGGAAGAGGTAGAGCCTGGATTTGGACTTTAGTTTTAGATGTTGGGCTCTGTGTTTTTTGCCATCATAGTAAATGACTAAAGGATGAGCAGTAATTATTCTAGAACTTAATCAGATTGGCTCCTGCTGCTGTGTGGGAAAACTGGTCTTACTTCCATTTCAGCTTCTCCCCTAGTGCTCTTTGGCCACTCATCCGTCTAGGCATACCTCCCGCACACACACTGGCTGCTGAGGATGCTGAGATGCAGAGGGAGTACCCAGTGGCTTTAAAGGGAGACACAACTGAGCAGCCTGTGGTATCTCACAGGTGTGCCACATACTGGAGCTTATAGATTGTGGATGATTTTTCACCCATTAACTGGACATTTTGGTGCTTGTAAAATGTGCTATCTGGTGTTAATGAAACCTACACCACAGACACTAACTATAAGAAGTCAAAGACAATTTCTTATAAAGCTGAGATCTATGGTCTAAATGTTAGGATTTAGAAGACACAGGAAGGGCTGTTGGACCAATGTTCATTGAGAGGCTGTGGAGAGAGCCATTGGGCTCTGAAGGGAAGCTCCATTGGGGCTCTGAAGGGAAGCAGAATATGAGATAGCATAGTGGAGAGACTCGGGCAAGCGTGATCTCTTCTCAGACCAAGTAGGCAATATTCAGTCATTTGGCATGAATTCCAAAGCAGGTGGTAAGTCTGAGGGTTAGCATGATGAGTGGAAGGTGAGGTTGGTCAGTTAGTTTGTTAATCTGATTGTACTTTTGTTCATGAGTTTCAAAGAAGATCAAGATGAAGGCTGGAGAGTGGAAACTAGGAGACTGGTAAGACTCTTCAGGCCGCTGGGCATGATGCCTCAGATTAGGGAAATGGCTACAGAGATGGGGGAAAGTGGGTCCATTCCAGATCCAGTAGAGACTTTAATTTACAATACTTGATGACAGATTGGATGTTGGTAACATGGGAGGAGGATGTATCAAATAGAACTCTGATTTTGTGGGGCCTAGTAATGAAGTGGGGAAGAAAGAACAAAAAGAAATGGGGAAATTGAGAGTTCAGTTGTAAATGTGCAATGCCTGTAAAACCCTTAGTGTGAATAACAGTAGGAAGTCCCCTGGCTCAGCACTGACTAGAGACACAGACTAATAACAGCCAGCTCACATTTGGCATTCATTCACGCTAGGAGTGGAGCTACCTGTTGGTAGAGTACAGACACAAAATTTCAGAGACAACCAAACAGCCGTGAGCCTGAGGACTTCAATGGGTACAGGCAAGCCAGAGCTGAGAGGAAGAACAGGCAAGTGCAGAGCCAGTAAATTCTTCTCAAGAAAGAGAAGTCGTCAGTTCTGTAATGGCCAATAAAAACCACTAGATTTTTGGTCTCTGACTTTAACTAGAAGCATTCTTTTGAATGGTTTTTGGAAACAAGCCACTATGGTGTAGGCCAAAGAAGGTGAGTCTAGGCAAAAGCATAAAACTGAAATTGCTTTTTTAAATACATATTTTAGATGATCACCATCCACGTATGAGTGTGAGTGTATGTTAGACAGCATGGATTCAGAACATTCACATCATTCCAGAAACTTCTCTTTGGTAGTTCTGCTCCAGAGAATGTGTCATGTGTGTGAAAATGGCCTACTACAGGAAGTGGAAACGCTAAAAGAACAATCTCGTAGAATCCACTAGGATTGTGAGGAGGTCAGGGATGGCCTTTCCTTATGAGAGATTCTTTCAGGAAAGCTGGGCCCAGATGTAGACCTTATGTTGGAAAAGAGAGAGTGTTGTCCTTTGGCTTCTATGAGTTATTTTCTCTATGAAATAAGAGACCCAGGCATTAGCCAGCAGCACAATAGGAAGGCCAGCGGTGAGCTCGAAGAGACAGGCCTGAACAGTTGGGAGAGGAGGAATACAGGCCGGCAATGGAGGAGCATGGTGCGCACCTGTCAGTGCCAGCTCAGGACTGCATGGCGATTCCAGTTCCCCGTTTTGTGGTTTGCTTGGTTTTTTCTCTAGAAACACTCAACTGGAAAGCTGTATAAAGGGACATTCATAGATTAGGGCTGTGTGTGGTGGCATAGATTAATACTGCTGAATTGGAACCCCTGGGGAGATGTAAAACTAATGGAGCTGAGCATGGTGAGTCTAGTGCAGACATGGATTGAGGAATGTGTCGCTTGGGCCCGCAGTAATACATCATTACACACTGAGGAGGGACCACTGAGATTCACCTCTGAGGTAGCCCCGTGCCGGGCTGATTCTAACACTCAGAGAGCCTGTGCAATGTATGTTGTTCTACACTTCAGAGTTAACCTTGTTTGTTTTGAGATTCAGCAGCAGCATAAAGTGTTAAGCCAATTTGCTTAATCTTGCCTGCCCTCTAAAAACGCTTAAATCCATTTATGCAACACAAAGGGATGAGATTATATGATGCACTAGAATGTAATGCCTTCTTATGACATCAGTCCTGTATCCTGTAGTTAATCAGAATCAAAAAAGGAAGCATATTTGTTTTATTATTATTGTTGTTATTGTTGTTGTTATTATCATTATTAAAGGCTTATTGTGTGGCTGCTCATAGAGGCAACATGTGGCTCATTCTGCTTATCCAAGTTTCACTTTAGTTATCCACAAAATGCTCTGAAGGTGTCCTTTCTTCTAATTTTATACTTGATTTATAGAGCAATTTGGGAAACACTAGCAACTACTTGACTTCAGAATGTACTGCCAAAAATCAGTAGTGTTACCATGTGTGATTAGTTGCAATTAATGCTAGAGATGAAATATTGTTAATTGCCGTTTTGCATTCTCAATTCCCCTCTGGCTTTCTTAAACATCCATTTTCAAGTACAAAGAGACTGTCTCCTCATTTCCAGGGACTTTGGGAGAGTAAAATGTTACTATTTCAAATGCTCAGTTCCACAGATGTGAGGCACTCTGTACAGAATTGTTATGTTGCTCAAGCACTTTTTTAATGCCTCGGTGTCCAACCTTTTGCAATGAATTTAGTTCCTATGGAAACTTGTCACTGCTACAGATAATGCCCTCATCCATGAGCAAAAGCTAAAGTCAGCTCATAGAATGATTGTTTCATTGAATAGCATGGCATGAGAGGTGGACACTAGGAGTATGGGTAGCTGTGCTCCTTGGCTGTTACTCTGCACCATACTGGGTTGTATCTGAAAACAACCTCACAAATGCCACCATCTCTGCCTCCACTGTGAGGCCAGAATAGGTAAATAGGGTTTTAGTGGAAGTATGCAAGTGGTTTTTTCTTTTATTTGTGCACCACGAGTAGTAGCTTATGAGGAGGCAGGGGATGTCAGAGCTACATTGGAAGTAAAAAGCTTCAAGGGCTGGATGGAGGGGAAGAATCCTGGTTGACTCCTAGGCAAGGGTGATATTTGTGGGCTATGCCTCGAGGAGAATTCATGTTAATGAGCATGGAACAGAGGCAGTTAAGGGCAGAGACTGGAGATTACTACCATAATGCAGTGCATGATAGCCTAGTAGAAAGATAGGGGAAACTGAGGAAGAGATAGATGTAAAAAGTATTTCAGAAGAAGAACTAGGTTCTCCTAGGTTCAGTCTGTTATAAAGCTTTTTTTTTCCATAAACAAATAGAAGTAGTCACTTAGGCACTAGCTGATGCTTAGTGTAGACTCCCAGCAGTAGAGGGGATCAGCACACAGTGTCAGTGCTAGTTCTGGCTTCAGAAGGATGAGATTGCTGTCTCTAACCGGAACCTGAGCTCTGAGAGCTGCTGACCCAGGAAGAGGGTAGAAATTCAACTCTGCATGTACAACAGTGAGTGATGTTCCAAGGAACAAAGACATCACCAGAAACGGTGGACAGGGTGAGTCGAAGATCAGAGCTCTGGAATTACTTAGAATTAAAAAATGGAATGGAGTGATAAAGCAGAAAAGACCAACTAGGAAGAGTTTTACCAGTGGAGGAAGCCTCTGGCTTTTTTTTTTTTTTTTCCTGACTAGTTTAAAACATGTATTTAAAGTACAATTTATAAAATGCTTAATCTGCCGACTCAGGAGTCCATGGTAGTGGTTAGGGTGGGGAGCTGCCTGCTACGCCAGCCGAGCGAGACTGCAGGGTGCTGCCCTCCTTCCCAGTCCCTTCTGTGCAGATGCCCAAGGGCCCTCATTGGGGTCATCTGACCAGAAGTACATGCCCCACCATACTCTGCTCTGCTCTATCTGGGAGAGCTCTGCGCAGGGATGGCTGGCAGGGTTGTATCCAGTCTCCCTGGTAAGCAGAGACTCAAGAAAACCTCCAGGCTTTTTTAAGTCTGTTAGTAAACTACAAATGCCTTGACCAGTGACTTGGCTAATTGCATTGTTTCTCTTGTCGTTTCTTATAAAGTTGCTGAGATATTAAATGCAAGGTGTTTTTTTTACCAAATTTGTGCTGAAGGTTGATGCATCCGGAGGCAGTAGGAGCCCCTTGCAAGTTTACAGCTTTGTCTTGGTGTACCGTGTACTGTGTGAAGTTTCACACCTGGGGTCTCAGGGTTAACTTCAGTTTTCTCTTCATGGTTAGCAATCGCTGTACCTAGACATCCAGGGCAAGGATTTGCATCCAGGGAAGCAAGTTTTCTTATAGCAGCTTCCCACGGCACACAGAATGTCTCTCAGTAATAGATCATTACATTTTAGATTACTTAGTTCCTGATAAGCAATCCATGCTCATGATGGAAATTTTAACTCTCATATGCAAAAGTAAATCTCTTTCCTGACTCTGGCCACCTATCCACTTTTCTCCTTGGAAACAGCTGCTATTTCCAATTGCTTCTCTTTCTTTCTTTCTTTCTTTCTTTCTTTCTTTCTTTCTTTCTTTCTTTCTTTCTTTCAATGTATTTTCTGCATATATCAGCATATAGATGTGATATGATTTTAAATTCAACTTGTGCACATCATGAGCATATGCAGAATAAGTAATCATGGTTGACCAACATCCATAAACTTCTATTTTTTTTTAATGTATTTTGTGCCAGGTTTTTTCCATTTGCCATTAGCCATCGTCCAACTATTCTTACAGCGGCTGACAGCGGGACAGGAACTGGAAACACTGCACTGCCCCTACAAGGACAAAGCAACAATTATGAGTCAGTGTTAGATATGTCCCTGTTCGGGATGTGTTTGCTTTGTATATAAAGGTATCTAATGGGAGACAGAGGAGGAAGTCTGGCCCATCCCTTGCTGGTGTTGAGCATCTGATGGTGTCCTTATGCCTGCATACCAGGCACGGCCTGGCAGGACAGCAGGGCCCCCTCCAGCTGGTGCTCTGTCTCTGCCGCTTTGCACCCAGCTTCTGTCTTAGAATCATCCTCTTTTGTGTGGGTTTAATCCCAAGGATTCAGGCCACTCTGTGATGATTCATTCAACAACCTTTAAGTTTCCCTCTTGGGAATCTATTGCCTGCCGCTTGTCTCCAGTCACACCAGCCACCTGTGGACTCTGTGCTTGCAACACAAGTCTTGTCTCTCCCCAGCCACACACTGTCTGCACAGACCATGCCCCCTGACCCCCACGTACCTTCTGGTTGGTTGTTTTACTTTTGTTTTGAGAAAGCTGTCTCAGGTAGCTCAGGCTGGCGTCAAACTCTGCTGCTCACTGTATATGGGAGGGCCTTCCTGTGCGTATGGAACAGGTCCTTCTTCAGCGTTTGCCTTCCAATCTCTCTGTTACTTCTAATAAATTTTTAAGGAAGAAATCCATTAGTTATGTCCAGTTGTTGATGGCCGTCTTCTTGGACTGTTTCCTTGCCGTCATATCTGAGCACAGTGCCCTCTACCTTGCCTCTGGCCCCACAAGGCCACCTGGTCTTTTCCAACCCTCCTGGATGCACACCATCTTATCTGAGACTCTGCAGTCATCTCTATTTCCTTCTTGTGAGATGGACCACGTGACAGCTGCCCTACTTGGGAGAGGGGTCGGTGGCCTGCAGTCGTCTCCCTTGTTGCCCACGCGTCTGATACATGTGAATCCTCTGAGCCAGCCTAAGCCACAGCCGTCAGCATCTGCTTTCTTCCTTACCACTTCCCTGTCATCTGACCCCTGTCCCGTGTATGCCCTGTAGTTCTCTCTGCACGTTGTGGGGACCACATTTCATAGCTCTTCATCACTTTCATTCTTTTCACCTGTCTTTACCATCATGGAGTTCCACCCCAAACTTAAGATGCTGCACTGTGCTGTCGCTTCTCCATGCTCAGTCCTCCAACTGTTGCATCTTCCTTCCCTGTCCCTTTCCATACACCTGTTGCCCAAGGCCCAGCAGTCCTTTGTGTCTTCTGTCTCCTCACTCCCCTCCTTTTACTGGGAATTTCTAATATGTGATTGGAGCACTGCCCTCCAGCTGAGCTCTGGCTCCACACTTAGATCATGAAGGTTGGAAGTCACTTCCACGTAGGCTCCCTGGCAGTGTGTAGGCACCCTCATTCTCTAGCTCCCCAAGGCCTTAGCCACATGTGAATCTCCCAGTCTGTCCTCCACTGTGCCTCCACATCCTGTCCAGTTACCATGCCCTTACTTACCAATTCCTGTATGTTCGCCCAGCCAATCCTCTTAGTGCCCTGTCTCATCTTTACATCTATGTACTACTCCATGGGCCAGCTGGTAGACCTCATGAGCAGCCACATCTGCCCCAGTCACTCATGTTGAAACAACTTTTTCATTGTTTAGAAAAGCCAGAAGCTTCCTTCCTCCTGTGAGTAAAGCCTGAGCTGTGTTATCATAAGACACTCCTTTATCTAGCCCCTTCCTGCTCAGTACTACCTCCTTCACCCCTACTCCATGACACCCTGAAAGCTCAGAACATTCTAGACTCCTCTGAGCCTAGACCCTGGCTCACACAGGCCCTGGCAAAGTGCCCTCTGCCTCTTACAGCCCACCCTTCAATTAGGGGCATTCCAAACTCCTGTCTCTTCTCTTCCAAGAAGCTAGAGGTGAGTATTCCCTCTCTCAGACAGTTATGGCACTTAGCACTTGCAGTGTTTCTTTAACACTTAGGTTACCCTGTGTTACATGTGACCTTAACAGTGTATAAGCTGAGGGGAGCACACTTAAAACCTTGCCTGCCCACTACATGGTGTCCACAACTGTCAAGCCCATGTGACACTCTGCCCGACAGCCCTGTATCCATGGGCAGTCTCCCTGCTGAGAGCGTTACATCACTTAGATCATACTTTCTTTCACTACAGTTTAGAAACAAGATCCAAATACCAGATACACACTGAAAGGGATGTGTGGGACTCCCTTAGCTGAAAGAATTGCAAATGTACTTATTTTAGTGACAAATGAAGTATAAAAAAATTATCCAGACTGATTTGCCCTTTAAGTGCCAGAGTGTTGACAATGTAGAGCGGAGGAAGCGGTAGTTGGGAAGAGGGCAGAGTCAAGCCTTCTGTCTGCTTTCCATCTGTTTGGACTATTCAAAAGAGGATGCTGTACTCGTCTTTGATGTAATAGTGCAGTAGACAGGGCTGCCATCTTACTGAGCTATTCAGATGGGAACACTTGGGTGTGTAAAGTTACTTGGTTTCTTCAGTGTCCTCTGGAGATCCAGGAAAATCTCTTTATTGCAGATATCTAAAAAAAAAACAAAAGGACCATGTCCCCAGATACTACATCTCTTAGAACCAAGGGTCACTCCTGTGAACTACAACTATGTTCTTTATCTCCCATGTGCAAGGCAAGAGGTCCCGTTTCCACCTACAGTGCTCAGTATAAACTGATAAACTGCCGCTGTGACTCAAGCACTGGTAAGTCGTTCACAACTTTGTATTGCTGCACTATGGCCTGATGTTTATTAAACATAATAGTTTCCCATCATTGTTACGGGAAAAAAGAGAGAGATGGAATCGAGTGAAGTCTGTAGCTATAAACTGATGAGAAGTTAAGAAACCATTGTGTCCTGAACAAGGTGTGGCCTGGAAGTTGGTTTCCAGTTCTTTCGGGTTGAGTTAAAACATTGACATCAATTATGCTCTTTGTCCCTCAACTCTACCTAACACTACTTTTGCTCCAGATATCTTAAGGAATTTATTTCTCTCCCATTTGGAGATGAGCTTTGTACGTAGCCCAGATATGAGTCAAGAAGACTATGATATGGAAAGTCAGAATTAACCCAGCTGTTTCTTTGCCTCACACCAGAAGCCTGACTTCATAAATTTTTTTCATCCGAATGCGTAACGTTTTAAGTTCAAAGAATTATTTGCCAAACCAAACACTTGAGGTCCTCCTTCTTCAAAGGTGCATATGGCCCCATTTTTCTAAGTCCAGATGTCAGGGGAGGCGGTGGCTTCACTGGTGCTGAATGAACCCAGGCCATGGGATCCATGTAGCTTCAGTGATGCTGGCAGATGCTAAGAGTGGTGACTGATGTTGACTTTCCTCCCAAAAAAATAAGCTGGGCTGCAAAGTCCCACAGTGTCAGAGAGCAGGGTTCTCCACCAGCTGCCCACCCCACAGCTGGCATATGGGCATGTGCTGCTGAACTTGATTCATCCTTTGTCCTTCCTGGCCCTGTCAACTCCATGTAACCCCAATATAATTGAGTAAGAGAAATACACTGCAGAATTGGACAGGTTTTCATTCATCCAGCATTCTCATTATTTAGTACTTAGACACATCGGGCATACCAGGCCATCTGAATCTTTGTGGCGTTGGACCACATTGCTCATTACAGCATCTTTGGGGCTTTTATTCTGGACTATAAATATAGAAAGATTAGCATTGCTCTCTTTTCCCTCCTTACTGTCACTTTTCTCTTGGGGATCCAGATTACTAAGTTTGGTTCTCACAACTTATTTTCAAAGTCTGCAGATTAAAATTAAAATATTAAATATTAAAGTACTTTCAACTATATACTGCATGTTCGAGCCTTAGGTTTACATAGGATTCTACATACGTCAGCATTCATCCCCTTGGGCTCCTAGGGGACCATTCCAGACCCCAACACATACCACTAATCCTCAGCTATCCAAATGTCTTGGGTCAAATGACTTAGTATTTGCATATAACATGCACATCCTTCCTGAAACTTTCAGTCCCCTTGGGTTGGTTATAATATCCAATGCAGTGTCGGTGATACTGTGTGAGTACTTGTTAGCCAGAAAAACTCCTCAGTGCAAGTATTTTGTTTGCTTGTGAGAAAGTCTCCATAACCCTTGCTGACCTGAAACTCATGGCAGTTCCCCCACCTCAGCCTCTCAAATGCTGACAGCACTTTGCTTAGCCAGATGCATATATATATATACATATATATATTCATTCTCCCTGGTATTAAGTCCCCAGATGTAGAAGGCTGACTCTCTTCTGTGTGCATCTAGTCTCGGTTGTTTCTCTCATGACAGCCAGGCAGACTGTATTGAACGTGCACTCATTTAGAGTAGTGGTCTGCTTGTCAGCTTGGATGCTCTGTTGTAGTAAGTCAGTGGTTCTCAACCTGTGGGTCATGACTCGCTTGGCAAACCGCTGCCTCAAAAATATTTACATTGTGATTCAAAGCAGTAGAATAATTACAGTGATGAAGTAACAATGAAGATAAATGGTTGGGGGTCAGCACAACATCAGGAATGAAAGGGCCTCAGCATCAGGAAGGTAGAGAACCACGAAGTTCAGTGCTAACCCCGCGTAATTGAGACCCGTGCTCCCCATCTTACGCTGGCAGAGGCTCTTGGCTGTGTTTTGTGCTGTGCTGATAGCAGCATACTTAGTTATGCTTGCGTTAGTAATAGTTGTAGGGGAGAGCATCTTGCATTGTTAGTTTTCAAGACATTACATCACAAGATTATGTGAAAACAAACGTAAAACAAAGAACGCAGGCACCTGTTAGCAGTATTTAGCCTCTAATATGTAATTATGGAAATTTGATTAAAGCTCAAATAGAGACATCACTAATGAAATGGTTAGCAATTATTAAGAATGCCAGAAATGCTGGAAATTATGTTTGTTTTTCAGATCTTAGACTATTGGAAAGAGGCTATTTACATTTTATTGCGAAAATTAATATTAGGATACTAAATGTAAGCTAAAATACAATGAAAATTTAGTAAACGACGACCTCATTTAACTCCTTTCTTTGTGATGCATTTTATGGTCATGCTATTATGAATAGTAAAGGGTATTAACCTATTGTGTTATTTAAGTATTGGCAGTGCACATAGATTTAGGGTTGTATTTAAAAAAAAAAAAAAAAAAAGCAACGCTGCTGGCCACTGGGTTAACATCTAAAGAACAGTTTGCTATAATTTAATGACAGCTTTTGGGCTGTGCCATAAGAATGAGAGGCGTCGCTCCACAGCCGTGTTACAGGAAACGTCTGACCTCTTGGAAGATGCGTTGTTGGGTCCTATTAAGAAAACCGTTTTCTCTTTAGCATTAGGTATCTCATTAATTCATATTTTCTCCCCTGTCCCCTACATCACCCCAGTAGTATTTCATCGTAGTGTTTGTGGACCTCTCGCAGGGTGCTTCTCTTTGTGTCTGCACTCACAATGAATGACTTTTGTGTCCCCAGAGCTTTGAGAATTCTGACTGCTGATTGTCACCACATGACTTCTTCTGAACTATCTCCATATATTTCTTTCTCTGAAGTTACCATATTATATGCGCCATTTATATTAGCAGAACGAAGAAGATGGATAAGTAGTTTCCTGGAAATTTAAAGCTCTGACTCACATCAAAGAAGATTGTAAACCATGAAAGTGCGGGAGGCATCAGGGAGGCCGCAGCCAGCCAAAGAACTGAGAACCAAGTGCCACTGCGCTCAAGTCTGAGGGGGCTTCTGGGTAGGGCTTTCAGTAGGCCTCGGTTCACCCTGCGTGTTCCCCTCCCTCTGACCAATTAATTCATCTTCCACGAAAGTCTCCTAAGGAAATAATCTGACATGATAGTGATAATTTTATGTCCATCACCAGCTGGTTAGAAACAGCCTGAATCTCTTTCTGGTCTTCTTTCCAAGGCGTCGGTTATGGGCTCATTGTGAGTACAGGAGAGAAACCTTGTGAGCGTATTGTCCCAGCTACTTGTTAATATTGCTATTGAGCAGCAGCTAAGAATGGGGAAGTCTTGCTGGGTCCTGAGTGCCACAGAAGGAGGATTGCTCCCTTGTGTGTTTGTCTTACTCTCATATTTAGGACTTCGGTCCCGCTCTTGTGCCCAGCCTCCAGGCCATCCGTCATGCACTGAGGATATGGTGGGGTCACTTCAAGAACAGCTTACTTGTTCTTGGGAAAGGACTGACTTAAGACTAAAGAAAATGACCAGGTGTGGTGACTCACGTCTTTAATCCAGCACTCCCGAGAGCAAAGGCAGGTGGATCTCTGTGAGTTCCAGAACAGCTAGGACTAATTATACAGAAAGACCCTAGCTCAAAAAATAAAAGAAAGAAAATGAGAAAAAAAGGGTGAAAGGATGAATTCAAGTTTTGTTATTTTTTTATAAATGTCTCTTTTCAGAGGTTGGCTTCCTTGTTCTAACAGTTCCTCTTGGCTCACCTTTTTGGGGCACCTGTCTTCATTATCACTGTCCTGTGTTCTCCAGCTCCGTGCTTATCTTGTCTTTATTTTGTCATTCACCAGTCTTTCACTCAGGCTTTCTTAAACCCAATGAGATTAAATTGTTTAAATGTTGTTTTCAACTAAGATTTAATTTTCTGACCTAAATATCTTGGAATTCTGCCTTTTCTTATTTTTGCCGAATAGTAGCTTTTTCCTTCAGCAGGCATGAAAGCAGTCAATAAAAGTCAATTTCTGACTCTATGATTATATGAGGGGCTTTTCATAATGCATATTGGAAATGTCTTCGAAACCCTTTTCCTGAAGGGAAGGTGCCGTGGCTTGTGCTTTATAGCCTTCTAATGTTGGATGGTAATCTCATTTAGCATCTTCCAGAGTGAAAACAGTGCATTAGGACAGCATAACGTGCCTTGCGGATCAATACAGAGGCAGATCTGCACCCTTCAGATGAATCCAAGAGAAATGGACCCGAGTCTGCGGAGGAACTGGGGGCCAATTATCCTGATTCCCACTGTTGTTTCCCCTCTGCATCTAGTCATCAATATAGGCTAAAATGTATACAAAAAGGATCTCAGATGATGGCCACACACAACAGACTACCAGACAGGAAATCAAGGGCTTGGAAGCAAGTACTAGAATTGATTTGTGGTGATAAAAGTATATTTTGATACACTTCAAACCGTAAATAACTCCTGGGCTTGAACCTGCATGGCCGAGGGCTCAACTCAGGGTTGGTGCTTGTGTGTGACTCACACTGCTGCTTTCTAAAGAGGGAGTGGCATTGATATACGTGTGTATACATACACATTTTGTGTGTGTGTGTGTGTGTGTGTGTGTGTGTGTTACTAATGCAGGGCCATAGGTCTGCTTAGGGACCTTTCTCTCACCTTTCCTCTCCCTCTAGACCTAGGTGTGTGGTGGACATGGTCAGCTGTCGGCACTGGGACAGCAGCTCAATAGCTCAGCTCTCCTGTGTGAATCATTAGCACTGTCAGCCGAACTGATGCTTAACCATACTTTAGTCAGCATTCATCCAGACGCAAGCCTTGCTGTTGTCAGTTGGACAGTGGTTTTCTGGGGCTGTGCTTCTGGAAGCATAGCTGACTCCTTTTTGATGCTGCTGTTCATTTGTTGGGGATTAGGGGAGCTCAGGTCCAGAAAACTCCACAGACATCCGGAGCATCGAAGGCTTAAAAAGAATTGAAACCCCTGGAGTTGGATTTAAATTCTGTTCTCAGGTATTAGACAAAGTAGTAAAGCAACGAATGGAAAAGTAAAAACCGTGTTATATAAAATCTTTCCCTGTATATCTACTTTCTTTCTGGGATAGTGGGAAGAAGATGCCCTCAGGGACAGTCATGTGGCTTGCATTTCCACTCTAGCAAAATATATATTAGCTTATCATGTTGTGTAAAAGTAATGAGGAGACAAACTGTCACCCACGGGCTTACTTACTGATGGGAAATATTCCCCCTATGTTCTCTGGGGCTTTTGTTTTTAGAACCCATTAAACTTAAAATAATGCTACTTGAGGATTATATAGAAAAAACAAATTTAAATTTCAGAGACAGAGCTGGTAAGACTGGAAGCATTTTTATTAAACTAATTTTTTAAAGAACACAAATTCCTAAATTAATGATTGTTGTGCGTATTTTTCTCTGTGTGTAGTTAATCTGTGTAACTCGAGTTCTCCTGCCATACAAATAAGAATATTTTCTGTTTGAAATTCATTTCGCTTATTGTTTTCAAGTGTGTATTATAAGCTTTGTGGAAACATTTATGTTTGGCATGACATACTCACTGAGAGCAATCCAGCTAAAATCTCAGGCTTGTAAATATAATTGCAAAAGTTTAACCTAAGGGATTTTTAGATGTTTACCTCCCCCTTTTTTTCTCCTATTCAACAAGCTTATTGTATGACATCTATAAAAATTATCCACATTGAATAGTGAATGCCACAAAGAAAACAAGATATAGTTCTGGTAAATGTTGGCTAGTGGATTGCACTAGATAATTATATGGTCCATGACATGGGTAGGGTGCACAGGTAGGCAGGTCACAGGAAGGGGAGGAGACAACTGTGAGAGTTATTCAAAGAAGGTTGCCATAAAGATGAGTAGGTAGCTCTCAGTTCCATAGGTGAGGATGGAATTTGGGCGTTGAGTATTTCCCAGCCCGTGTCCGCAGATGTGAAACCTATAACTGGCCCCTGAGTGTGATTTACCCATGCTGGAGCAGTGTATAGGTCCAGCAAGGGCTAAAGGTAGGCAGGAGCCTGATCAGTGTGTCTGCTGGCCCGGTACTTCATTTAAGAAGCAATAGAGAGAGACTGACTTGTACTGATGGATTACAAAAAACCCTCTGGAGGCAGGGAGAGAGCTGGTGCTGTGACACAAAGACTAGAGGTCATTGCTTGGATCCAGGAAGGACTTTGAATTTCTGTAATAACGCTGAGTGTGGAAGATCAGGCTGCAGGGACTAGATCTCCATGGCCTCTGGCTGTGGGTATGACGGAGAGAAGCTGGGGCTGGCAGAGTGCTGACTTGCCAGACCAGGCTGTAGAGCAAAGCACTGGTGTCATTTCTAGAACATGGGCTTGTGTGTGTTATATAACCTTTAACTGTGACCCTTATAATGTATGGGGTGCCCTGTCTGAGTTGTCCTTGTTGTTTTCAGGCGGTATGAATACCATCCTGTCTGTGCAGATCTGCAGACCAAAATCCTCCAGTGTTACCGCCAGAACACCCAGCAGACACTCAGCTGCTCCGCTCTGGCCAGCCAGTACATGCACTGTGTCAACCATGCCAAACAGGTGAGTGTGCAAGCTGACCGGGGCACCAGAACAGTAGACTGCCCACTCGTCCCTGGGCCATGGTAAGGGCCTAATGTGTGGGAGCACTCAGGTAGTGCTCCTCATCAAGAGTTGCTGAAATCAGTTGGTTAGGCCTTAAGTTCTATCCAGTTTACTGTCCAGAGAGTCTGGATTCTACCTAGGCCTAGGGATCCCAACTACTGGAGAGGCTGGGGCAGGGCAGCATCAAGTTCAGGGACAACTACAGAGTTCAGGGACAGCCTGGACAACTTCATGAGACACTGTCTTAAAGTAAAAAGTAAAAGGTGTAACTCAGTGGTAGAGCGCTTGCCTAACATGCTCAAGACCCTCTATGAGAAGAAAGGGGAGGTCAAGCGCTCCTGGACTCTCCTTGTATTTATTTATGTGCAGGAGGAAAAATATATTTAAAATATACTTAATTACAAGTCCAGTGATTACGTCATCACAGTCATTGACTCCCACTCCTAAGCCACTATTCAAAGCCAGCATGGAAGAGGGCAGGCAGAGGTCCAGAAGTCGCCGGAGGTCTCTCTCCTCACAATCACTCCTCCACCAGTTGGTAGAGCCCATTAGTTGAGCAAGAAAAGGAGGCTGAGGCATACTTAGGAAAGGATTTCCCTCGTTTTATATGCTTCTCTTGACCCTTCATAACTGCATAATCTGACACTCATAGGATGCATATTTTCCCTAATTTAGTGCTTTAGAAAGCTAATGATATCCCTACAGCAAATTAACAATCTCAGTAGATCACATAATTGCTTTACAGTTCGGTACGATGGTTGGGAGAGACATAAATTGTTGGAAACCGTGGTTCTACCTCCCTAGAGTTCACCTTCCCACCCACCTAAATCTAGTGTTTGAGTTACACAGCATCTCTGCAGCCCGATTTGCTCCAGTTATAATAATACCACTTAGTGTAAATTTCCAACACTCCCTAAGTATCTGAAGGGAGGGCCACTATTGTTTGGGTAGCTGGGAAATAACAGTAACATAAAGTAGGGAAAATGTAATCAGGACTGAAAGCCCATGTTTTCTTGAAAAGGCTCACGGCTTGGTTTTGTCTGTTACTTGCATGTAGCAGCACTTGCGTGACTGAGTATATGCCAGGGCTCGTTTCTTTAAAGGTCTTGATGGAGGTAATGCTGCTGATGTACTTAGTGCATGTTGTTTGTCGTAAATAGCCTCTGATGAGCTCCTGTCAAGCCTCACCCTTGTAGCTGTACCACCTGAGCACGTGGACTTGTAGATTGACTTGTGGATTTTCCTAACATGATAATAAAGCCTTGTGGAGAAGAGACTGAGTCGTTGATAGAAAAGGTAGTTGTGCCACGGGTGCCTATTTCCAGTGTGCTTTCTGGTAGTACAGAAGTGGCAGCACTGAGGCCTTGGAGCACTGGCTCCACCCTCCTGGTGAGGTCGTGTTGAATCGCATCACATTTGCTGCATAGTGCAATTGAGGGGAGAATCTGGCAGGTCTGCGCTTGTAACCAAGCCCTGTCTCTTGGTAGGTCTCTAACCTTGAGCCTTGATTTCTCTCATCGGTGAATTGGATGATTTTGTGATGTTTCATTTATGCAGAGTATTAAGCACACCTTTGTTTTTCCCAAATTCAGGATCATCATTTAGGAAAACTATGAAATTATACTAGTGATACAAAAAGAGACCAACCTCCTTTCCCACTCTCTTCCCAGCCTGCCACGTGGTTTATTGCTTGCAGCTAGGTAGAGTGCCTGACTTTTCACAGCTCTATGTCCAGTTATTTGGAAGTGGATGGTAACCAAGTAAGACGAAAAAGATGAAAGTCTTGCCATAGGTTGGACAGCACTGAAATAGCTGAGAACCAGGAAGCACGGACCCTTTCATCTTTTTAAATTTCAGCATTTCAAGGTCACTTCACATCCACTCTCTTATTTGTTTTTATGACAACCTGAGATACATGTAGAAATGGTTTCTTTCACCATTTTGCTGTCGAGAGCATTGAAACCCAGGGAGGTTATGATGGCAAATTTAACAAATAGTTCAAGGTGCACCTTGCCATGAACACAAGAAAAACAAAAAATGTTTAAGATGAATTAAGTGATGTTTGTTTGTTGAGCATTCATCATCCACAGATACAGAGTGATGTGGTGAGGGGGCATGAGACCAGATGATGAGAGAAAGGACCATGAATAGGCTACTGAGCTGGTACTAGAGTCTATAGGTCACATTAGGGCATGAGATGATAGTGCCTATGATGAAAGAGGCTGCTTAGTCTGCACCCTGAAAGGTACGCCATGTTGGCTGCATCACTAGCGGCCACCCTGCTCTGATGCCGGCTGTCTTTTCACTCCCTGTGAAGACCATGTCACCTCATGGTCTCAGTTCTGCCCCTTGTTAGAAGAAAGCTTTTTAGTATACAGCAACCTAACTGCCCAGTGTAGCAGCTCCAGGTGGGCCAGTTCCCTTCTCTTAGCCTTCTGGTTAGGTCCAGAGAACGGAGTGGACATATACCAGGACAGCAACCCATTAGGTCTCATTCCATTTCCAACACTGCAAGAGTTTCCCCTGTGGAGTAATCTCAGTAGTCCACTCCACTTTCACATGACTCGTAAGGTTGGCCTTTCACAGGTCCCTGAGGCGCTGTTCTGAGAACTAATAGATTTTACTGGTAAGAAAACTTCCGGATGTTCCTTAGCCTTGCTTTTTCTTTCTTCTTACTCATCCACTCGCTGACATTGATCTTCAGCTATCCTTAAACAGTTACTTGTAGGTTGACGTGAGATATTTAGACTTATTGCCAGTGTATTAAGTTATGTATTCTTCATGAGGGTAAAAAGATATTAAATTGCTCTAATATTATTTCGAAGTTGTAAAAGCTATTGGCTAGCTATAAGTACAACATTTAAAAATTGAGCATCAGTTGACATATACTGTGTCTCCCCCAATCTGCTTACCCTGCTAACTTTCTAAGCTTCCCAGTATTAAATCACCTTTTTTTGTGCCATTAAAGCCTGGCTCCCATTCTTGCTACACCTGGCATATGTGGAACTTTGTAAAGGGAAAAGAGACTCCAGGAGTAAATAATAGCAAAATGTCTCCTACATATTTTTTCAGACAGTCGTGTGTGTGTCTCTGTGTCTCTGTGTTTTAGCATTTTAGCCGTTTCCCAGCCCTGTTGCTAGTCACAGAAAGGCAAAGAAACTAATGGCATTGCCATGAAACACTGTGTGTCCACCTGAGGTAGGGCTGTTGGATAGTGCTTTTGCCACCAGCCTAGACCATTCATGGGCACCACAACTTTAGCTTTTTTCTTGGTGAACTCTACCTGCAAAGACTGATTCTGCACCCATGTGGAGAGCAAGAGGTAGGTACAGGCTCAAGAGGATTATCTGTTAGAAACAGCACCCCACTTTCTGAGATTTCTGGGTTTTAGTGCCTTTGCCCTTGGAGTCTGCTATCAGCTGCCCATGTGACTAATCTGCTTCTGTGTGGCCTCAGCTGCATATACCCTGTCCTCAAGGTCACATTCCTGACAGTCAAGGCCAGCTAATGGCCAGGGAGGCTGGGAACCATTCATAGTTTCTCCAGAGTCAGTAAAGTGAAAAACAGCTGTCCCCAAACTTCCTGCCAAAATCACAGCCTGTCACCTAATAAACGGCATTACAAACTGCAGGCATCTCGGCTAGTCCTGGGCGGGCTCCTGTGTACTGTGATGCTCCATACTCTGTGAGGTAAAGTTCTCAATATTACGTTTTCCTAGTCCTCTAATTTATAAGGTATAAATGAAGTTTTCAGTATTGGTTAATTCCAAAATAGAAGACTAAGTAAGATCATCATGCATGGAGGAATTTGTCCAGGCAGAATTCCTGCCAGCCCTCTTAAGGCCACTGTATTTTACCTCCCCTGTAATTTGGATTTGTGTTCAACTAGGCTTCAAAATGTTCCGCCATCAATGAGCGTGGAAGGGTCCTGGAAACATAGGAACATCTGTTACTTGGAAATCTGGCCTCTTGGGGGAAAACCCAATGCCAAAGCAGGCTGCTTCATGACTGAAGTGAGTTCTCTGTGACCTGTAGACTAGGAGCTTGGAGCTGGAGGACCTGGGAGGTCATGGACCACAACCTCAGAGTAGGGACATGCCATGGCTTAGCACTGCCTGATCCTCCTTGCAAACCCAGGAGGCCACCAGCAAGTGAACCTCACAGTCTCTGAAAAGTGTTAAAAAATGTGTATGCCCAACCTCCCCCTTGAAGATTCTGAATTGGAAGATTAGAAGTGGGGCTTAGTCTCCTTCTTCAGAGTTTTGAAATTTTTTTCAAACAAGTCCTTCACTTGCTTAGTTAGAGTAACTCCTAGATATTTTATATTGCTTGTGGCTAATGTGAAGGGTATGGCTTTCCTAATTTCTTCCTCTGCAAGCTTGTCATTTGTGTATAGGAAGGCTACAGACTTTTTTGAGTTAATTTTGTATCCAGCCAAATTGCTGAAAGTGTTTATCAGCTGTAGGAGTTCTCTGGAGGAATTTTGAGGGTCACTTATGTACACTATCATATGGGTCACCGAGAGGAGACTTGATGCCCTATGAGCATATACAGGGGGAGGTGGTCCCTCTCGGGAACAGTCATAGGGGAGGGGAATGGGGGGAAAGTGGGAGGGAGGGGAGAGTGGGAGGATACAAGGGATGGGATAACCATAGAGATGTAACAAGAATAAATTAATTAAAAAAAAAAAGTGGGACTTAGGGGCCCCAAACTTGCACCAAATCCTGCAGGGTCTGGTTTTCTTCATGAGAAGGTCTCTCACTGTTACTAGCTACCTGTCCAGACTCCCTAGCAAAAGTCTAAACTCACTGCCGCTAGGATGCATCTAAGCTTAGGCCCTGAAGCAAACGGGAAGCTGGCAAAAACCACAGCAGTAGTAGTGCTCTGCCCTCTGGTGCCCTCTGACGCAGCAGGTGGTCCTGGGCCAGAGTCACCCAGCCTGTCTTGGCTAGTACGCTCCAGACTGACAGTTCTCAGACCCTCACCTTCTCGTGGGGTGAGGAGCTCATCTAGTGTAACAGAAAGCACAAAGATAAATCAAGGTCAGCCTGTGGGAAGGCCTCTGGCGGTGTGTTTTTATTGTGTTTCGTGCATTCTTTATCAGCACTTAGTGGCATTTGTTAAGCTTTGAATTGGGCTGCTGCACAAAGGATGGTCTCGTTTCTTCTGTGAGGTGGCAACTCATCACGTGTAAAGCTATACAAGTAAGCTGAGTTCCAAACTTTCGGTGTCCTCCAAGTCATGTCCATCCTAGGAATCTATTTGTTAACTTTTTTTCGAAGATTTTCATCTTTCTTTCTTTCTTTCTTTCTTTCTTTCTTTCTTTCTTTCTTTTTTTTTGTGTGTGTGTGTCTTCTTGAGTTTTAAGTTTTACTAGAATTTTAATCCTTCTTAATTGACAGAAGCTTTTTATTTCCTTTTTTTAATTGATAATATTCATATTACATCTCAATTGTTATCCCATCCCTTGTATCCTCGCATTCCTCCCTCTCTCTCGCTTTCCCCCTATTGCCCTCCCCTATAACTGTGACTGAGGGGGACCTCCTCCCCCTGTATATGATCCTAGGGTATCAAGTCTCTCCTTGGTAGCCTGATATCCTTCCTCTGAGTGCCACCGGGCCTCCCCATCAAGAGGACGTGGTCAAATATGGGGCACCAGAGTTCGTGTGAAAGTCAGTCCCCACTTTCCACTTATCTGCAGAGAATGTCCTGTCCATTGGCTAGATCTGGGTAGGGGTTTGATGATGACTGCACCTATTGTCCTTTGTTGGTGCCATAGCTTGAGCAGAACCCCTGGGCCCAGATCCACCCATCATAGTGTTCTTCTTGTAGGTTTCTAGGACCCTCTGGATCCTTCTATTTCCCCAATCGCCCATGCTTCTCTCACCTAGAGTCCCAATAGGATGTCCTCACCTCTATCCCACTTTCCTGGTAAGTTAAGACTTTCATGGGACATGCCCCTTGGGCTAGTGCCCAGATATAAGTGAGTATATAGCATTTGAATCTTTCTGCTTCTGGGTTAACTCACTCATTATGATACCACATGCTGGCGAGGATGTGGAGAAAGAAGAACACTCCTTCATTGCTGGTGGGAATGCAAACTGGTACAGCCACTTTGGAAATCTATCTGGCGCTATCTCAGAAAACTGGGAATAGGGCTTCCTCAAGACCCAGCTATTCCACTCCTTGGAATATACCCAGAAGATGCTCCAGCACACAACAAGGACATATGTTCAACCATGTTCATAGCAACTTTATTCATAATAGCCAGAACATGGAAACACCCTAAATGTCCCTCAGTAGAAGAATAGACAAAGAAACTGTGGTGCGTTTACACTATGGAATACTGCTCAGCTATTAAAAACAAGGAATTTCCGAAATTTGTGGACAAATAGATTGAACCAGAACCTTTTTTTTAATATACATTTATATTGTTACACATATATACAATAGATTACCTATAGCAAGAAGAGCCATGACACAATCAGGAATTAGATAAATGTTACATTCTTAGTGTTTTCGCTATTTATATTTGACAGCCTTAGGTATTTCATTCCTAGGGTTCATTTTCAAGAGTTTGAGCTGCAGTCTGTTAATGTGTTGTCTGCTGTTGTGGCTAGTTGGTATAAACAGTTAGTTGCTTGTAAGTTAATTTGAATGTCACACAGAGACATGGATGATGTGAAGTGAGATCCAGGCTAAGGTGACTGGAGTCTCCTACAAAAACAGGAAGAACAAAGCGCAGCCCTGACTAACCAAAACTAGTTAGTTCATCAGACTTCCAGATCTTGAAAAACAGCTCACAAGGAACACTGGCTTCTCAAAAGCTGAGTGTATAGAGTGTTCATCCTTCCCCTCTCACCCACCCTCCTCACTGTCATTGACTTTTCCCATCACAGATCTGTTCTTTGCACCCCTGCATTGTCTGTCTCTCCTAAGTGAAAAGTCAATACTGAGGCTGTGTCTAACTCAGGCAGGACCTGCTGCTGTGTTAGTCCTCCTGCCCCCAAAGGATGAAAACCTTCCTGTGTCCACACCTAATCCTACCGGGTCTGAAACCTTGGGGAGCTGATAGCTGGCTTCCTTCAGGGACCACCTACTCTGCGCAGTCCTCAAAATCTCATTGTCTCTGAAATGATTGCTGAGCAATGCAAGGTTGCTTTTAAATTCCTTTTAAATATCTACTGAGACAGCCAGTGGCTGCTCACTGCTCAGATAGGCAGCCTCTGCAAGAAGGCTGAGGTTCAGAAACTGGCTGATGAGACAACTGTGTAACAACAATATTTGAGAAAAGAGCTCAGGATCGTTTTAATAAGTGGAAATGACACGCCATCTTGGGTCTCCTGGGGCACTGTTCTTATTTGACAGTGTGAACTCATCAGTGGCTGGAACCAAAAGAGATTTTGGAAAAGAGCAGTGTTGATGCCTGAACCATTCACTCCTTTTGGTAATGTACACAGTTGTTTACAAAAGGCATTTCTGCAGACCCAGATATGTGAATGAGGAGCAGCAGCAAGGAATGTCTTTCTCCACATTAAGATTAAGTGTTAGCATTTCCTTAAATGAAAGCCATGGGTTTTTTAATATAGCTTGCAAAGCTTCTCCCTCATTCTTTAGGGAATTTCCTATGTTAATTTATGCAGTGTTAATTTATGCAGTGTTGAAATTCAACCCAACAGCATCCAGATACAGAAGACTCAGAGATTATGGGACAGCCTGTGAGGTGTGGGGTAGACCTGTCAGTCCTGGGGCTCCCTCCAACTGAAGGCCCTGGCTCTAGCTCTCAGGGTGTCTCATTGCACAGCTGTAATAGAGTAATAGCACAGAATGTTTATCAGTTTATTCGTCTATATAAAACCCCAACTTGATGTTGTATTTGTTAATGTCTCTGACAGCAGTGAAGCAGTTTTGTACCAGCCCCACAGCTGTCCTCTGTTCCCTCGTGTCTCTAGAGAGTGACACACAAACCCACTGAGCCAATGCACCATGTCTGAGGGATTAGGAGTTTAATACATATAGCAAGGTGCGTGTGGGGAATGTGAGTCCCCTGTGCTAGGCATCTGTTGCCCTGTATTCTAATGGTCTGATCCCCATTCGAGCCAGTGTCCAGCATCTCTTTTCTCTGGGCTAACCTAGCATTCCTGTACTCAACTGAAAATTAATCAGGGTTAAAGAGAAAATAATGGCTAAAAGAATCCCTCAGCCCTCAGAGAACCCTTTAAGTCTGGCTCTCATTGTGTTGCCCTAGCTGCAAAGTATGTCACAACACTGAAAAGAGGCATATTACCTGGGAATGTAGTGAGAGGGAGAGCTGTGGGTCCAGACCAAGCAGATGCTACAATGATTAGGTTTCTATTGGCAAATTGAGAAATACATGGGATCCATGACCCCCAGTGATGCAGAGCAGCCATGGCAGTCTCAAAGGGGTCAGTATCAGTAGTCAATAATCAGAGCCCTAAGTGGGCTCAGTGTAGATCTCCTTCAGGCTGGCTTCCATGGTGCATGTAGTGAAGAATGGCCCAGTGTGGTTGTCTACATATTGGGCCTTCACAGAGCGCCCACCTGTGTAATTGGAGAGACTTACAAGGAGGTGAGCCTCGAAGAAAAGCTGTGACTGACAGTGGCACCTTGTCTGCCTTGCACAGTTGGGTTATGTACAAAGCCAGCACTGGTAGCTGTGCACTTGAGAGAGAGGAGCCTCAGATTCAGTGTGCATTCTCCTGGCCTCTTCACCAAGTGGAGCTTTGCTGCCTCAGCTTTGACCTTCATTTTCTCTGGACCTGTGTTTTTCTAATTTCCTGTTTGACTAAAGCAGCATGCTTTCTTCTCACTCCTATGTCTTTCTCACTAGCTTGCCTGCCTTTGAAACTATTCTTTAGTTCCCCTTGCCCCAGACCACTTAGGGACCTCTGCAGACCCTAGAATAATCAGATAGCCACCCGCCCTTTGTTTCTAGGGCCTGAATCCCCTCTTGTTTGTCCTTCCGCTCTTTGTTCCTCATTTTCCATTTTTCTCTGTCATCTTTGTCCTTAAATTGTTTGGCCTTTGACCTTTCTTCCCAAACCTGTAACTTCTTTCCAATTGCGATGCCTCATGCAAAATCAGCTCACAGACTCAAAACTAATCTCTTTTTGTTTACGGAGTGTCCTCTCCCACCACCACTAAGGGTCGACCTGAACCTCTCTTCTCTCCCCGCTCTTTTTTTCTGTTGGCTTCTTGTGGCTGTGTTTTCCTGGTCCCACCTTTGCTCGACTTCTGCTGGGTCTTCCTACCTGCACACACCCCTCTGTTGAGATAGCTGTGCCAAGCATGCAAGTTTACTTTCACGAATGCTGAATTTAAGAGGCTCACGATTTAAAAAGCACTTGTTGGGTAACCACCCACGCGTTTCCAGTGGCCATCAGGAATAGTGTCCATCTCATGCTCATTCTGGCCCTGCTTCCCTCCTTATCCTTAACCAAGCCCATCTCTTCCTGCCTCTCAACTGCCCACCCACAGTCCTAGAGTTCTCCCTGTTTTCTGACTTCACTTTTGAACTCTTACCTTTCCTGAATGCAATCTGAACAAAAACCTTCTTCCCATGAATGCTTCCCGTGTGTGTGTGTGTGTGTGTGTGTGTGTGTGTGTGTGTGTGTGTGTATGTGTGTGTGTGTGTACTACTTAATAAACCTTAGTATATATTTAGCAAATAAGTAAAAAGTAACAAATTATTACCATGCTTAGCCTCATTTCCCCAGGGTACATGTGTTAGCAAGGATACAGGAAGCATGAGGGCAGGAAGAGAGACAGCCACAGACCTGGCCTACCCTCGCATAGGTGGTTTCAAAACTAAAAGGGAGATGACTGCCTCTCCATTCCTGAGGGTCTATAAGAATGGGGGACATGTACCTCCTCCTGCCCCAGCTGGCTGTAGTTTCTGTCTGATGGTTTTTATCTGCTGTCCTCCCAGTCCTGCTATTTGGAAAGCAGAGAGAGCACATGTACAGTTTGGGAAGAGACTGCCCATACTGCCTCCGAGTGCTGTGTGTGCTTGGCATCTGCGTTCTGCCCAGAGCCAGCTGGTGTCTCTGGGCTCGGCCTGGCTTCCGTAGATAAGATTCTTCCACAAGAGCTTTGGTTTGCCTGCTGTACTGTGCCCCGTCAGCCCCACACAGCAAATGTCCCTGTCACTTGTACCCTGTTTCCAGATGCCGCTAGTAGTAGAGCTGACCCTCACCTCCCTCCCCGCCATTCTCCAGGCCGCTCCTCTCAGATGCTGGTAGGTCATTTGGAGGTTCAGATTGCTGAGGCAGTATGTTCCTCAGAGGCAGTGCTATGCTGAAGTGAGGAGCATCTGCTTTGCTTCACGGGTTGGAAGTCGGTATTTGAAAAGCACTGTAATCATTCTAAATAGTTGCTGCCGTTTGTTTGCCCTCACCTTCTGGTGGTTAAGCTTATGCTTTGTGTTTCTCTTGCAGAGCATGCTGGAGAAGGGAGGATAAACCCACCTGAGAACACACAAGCTCCTTCAACGTTAATTCCAGAGGTGGAACATTTTTCTTTCCCTACTAAGAAAATGACCCAACTGAAGAGAAGGCCACTAAAGACAGACAGGCACTAGAAAATGGACTCAGCAGAATCATAACATGTTTTGATCAACAGTTTAAAAAGCCAAGGTTTAGATCAGGGATCAGTCATCAAAGAACACTGTTAGGTGTTCATAAAACCCACAAATGAATAAAAGAGAAAGGCGTCCACCCACCTTTTTGTACTCTCTTTCCAACTTCTCCTGACATAAAATGATCTCTTCACTCCAGTCCCCACCATTTAGTGACCTCCACCCTGAGAAAGCTGGGAGGAGGGACAGTAAACCATTTTGAAGGGAGAGACCGCAAGGAAGTCCTGGGGTGGGGCAACAGTGTAGACTTGCCTGGGCTGTGAGGCCTAGCTATGCTCTTTTCTTCTCTCATTATGTAGGACCTATTTCATTGTAACTTATTATGATGATCATGCAAGAAATATAGAAAGGAGAGAAAATGTACCTCTTTTACTGGAATAATGTTTATGATTGCAAGTGAAATAAGGCTTTTTTTTTTTTTCAATATAAAGGCAGCCTTGGATTATACAGCCTCTGTAGTGAATACTGACAACTTCACTCACTATCAAAATAAATCTATTTTCTGACAAAGACTGGCATTTTAGCTGGGGCCTCGTGTGTTCCTTTGGCTGGAGTGGAAGGTTTGGGTAGGTAAATAACACTGACTTGCATTGCTATTAATTTGCATTTGTACCACAGCTCTCCTCCAAAAAACTCGGAAGCTGATCATAGAGCCAGCCAGGCAGGTGGTGCTTTGCAGCTTGCCTCTCAGGTGGGTCAGTAAGAATTTACAAACTGCATGAGCCTTCCTTCCTTTGGGATGATTTAGTCTTTCTGCTGGGAACAGAAAACAGTAGATAACCTTCATAAAAGCCTCGGACCCTGCTGTACTCTCAACATGCTTACAAATAACCAACTGCTAGAGCGTTCCCTGCTTGTCAATACTTCCTGGTTATACCTGAGTGTCCTAGGACTGAGGCTTCAGCCTTGGCTCGGAGTGAGCTGGAAACTGAGAAATAGGAGGCAATACACTGGCATGCCCTGTGATGTCAACTGTCTTTTGTCTTGTAGAATTCTCATTTACTTTGTGGAGAGTTTAGAAAAGTGATTAAGAATTAAGCAAAGGCGCTCAGAGTCTCAGAGCGCTTCTTCCTCTTGTCTTCTACAAGAGGACCTGGCTTCGGGTCCCAGAATCCACTTCTGGTGTCCTCGCCTGGCCTCCAAGTTCACATACACAAACCTACATACTCACAGATGCACACATACAGAAATAAAATACAAATCCTTAAGAAAATACGTGTCCTCTGTAGTAAGGTGCATCTGTGTTTGGCTTCCAGCTCCACTGCCTGCCAGCTGTGGAGGGCCCCGCCTCCCCTCCTGCACCTCCTTTCCTGATATGAGGAGGGACCAGTGGGACCCAAGCATGTGATAAAGAGCTAGAACGTTTACCACATACATTTTGTGAGACCTAGTAAGTATGGGGTTGTGTGACTTGGGTAAAGTGTTTGGAAGACTGTCCACAGGCCCAACTGCTGTTCTCTAGAGATGGGCAGTAAACCTGGATTGAGAGCCCCTGGGAAGACCCCTGAGTGGGTGTAGCTTTTTGTTCATCCAAGTCCCTGCGTTGGCATCTTCCGAGTGGTTTGCCTCGTCAGATGGGAACACACCTGGAGACCTGATGTTGATTCTGAGTGGCAGTGGAGACCCTCCTTACATAATTACTGAACAACCCTGTGATTGCTGTTTAATGAAGGATTTTTTTGTTGTTGTTGTTTCGGCTTCTTCTATTGGCTGGGTTGGTTTGTTTTGGCTTTTAATGATGCACAATCAGCTGGTTCATTTAAGTGTGACTGACAGAAGCGTGTGTAATTCAAGGAGCGGCACACTTCCACACTGTCAGGATGGCATTCAGGTGACTGCCTGAGGAAAATAATAGGTAACAGAAACAAGTGTTTACACAGTGGCTTGCTATAGTGTTTACAAATCAGCTAACTCACAGATTCCCTCCTATACTGTTTTGTCTTATGATTTGGAGCCAAGCACTTGGCACATCCCAGGTTGCCAGTCTTGTTGCTGGCAGGGGAAGGCAGTCCTGAGGATAAACCCGTGGATGGGGTTGTCAGGCTGTCTCTGGGAGCACCAGCTGTTAACATATCACTTAGATATGCATGATGGGTACAAGGGAGGAAGGTGACACTCTAGGACATCAGAGGGTGTGATGATGTCTTTTTCTAAGTCTTGACAGACCTCTGGTGATTTCATGCCTCTGGTTGGGCCACTGTGAGCTCTTTGGACAACTGCTTGGAAAGAGTGTTGGGATGTCTTTGAGGCTCATGGAGATCACATTAAGTAGAACAGATCTTAGACTAGAGTACTCAGAGCTCATCAAGTCAGAAATAAAGTGCCTAGAAAGCCAGCTCCTGGGTACCACCCTCAACAAATCCTTGGCAAACTTACAGAACACAGCTGGATTGAAGCTGCATGGGTCTTCTCTGAGAGGCCAGTGTTTACAGAAAACTTGGCATGCAGTGGTTTAAAAATGATTGACTGATATTTAATAACATTGTATGTGCCATGTGGCTTCGAGTCAGTTGATGAGGAAGGACCCTCAACAACAGTTCTAAGCGGTATGGGCCTGAACAAGTAGTCGCATGGTTAGAGGAGGGGAGGGGGCATGGTTCCCTGAGTGCTACTGTTCAGCCTAAGGTATAATTGCCTTTGTTAGACACCTACATACCATGAGCCATAAGAGTGCATGCTGGAGGAGTAAGTTCAAGAGATGCGTTATATAACAGAGGGACTGTGGCTAATAACAATGTGCTGTAGTCATGGAAAACAAAAAGATGAGAGCAGCTAACAGTTCAAAAGGGCAGCAGCAACTGACTCACACTGGGTGAGCTGAAAATGAGGCGTTTCGACTTTCTATCCTGACCTGAGATTTCGAGTGAATGGATTAGATTCACCCATAGGTTCTAGATGCCCTCTCCTTCCCCCTACCAAACTACCTCCACCTCTCTCCTTGCTACCTCTCCCCTTCTATAAGCTACTCCGTGTGTTCAAGCTTCGCTCGTCTTCTGAGAGGCTGTAACACAGAGGGCCTTGGGGTGCCAAGCCCCTGCAGGGTTCTTGCTGTGGAGTGGCTCACTGCAGCCCTTTCCTTTGACTTAGGACTTCTTTCACCCTCTGTTCCAGTCTCTGAGTCTTCCGTTCTGTATGTCTCCTCATCCTTTAGCAATTCTTTATGCTTGCAGGTATTATTTTTAAATCAAGTAAAGGAACTTTGTCTCTAAAGAAAGAATAAGGACAAAAGGCCGTCACAGGCCCAGCCTGCAATGTGCGGTCCAGACCACCCCAGGACCCTGAGGCCACCCCACAGATCTCGTGCCTGAAGCAGCAGTGACAGTTGTGTGTGATTGAGGCTGCATCCCTGTTTAAGAAGCCATTCTGCCACAGGCAAACCCTCCACTGGGTCTTGGGGGTAAAATGTAGGAGGTTTCAGTCTCTTTCCCCCTTGTGTCCTCAACCGTTTTCAGGAGCCAACATTAACACAGCCAGCATAAAGGGAGGTAACATACAGAAGAGAGAGAAACACTCAAGGATCCACTGCCAAGCCTTGAAATGCAGTACTGGCTGGTTTATTATTCATTCATTCATTTGCTTATTTACTTATTTATTTATTGGTAGGGTCTTTTTGCAGCCCTGGATGGCCTCAACCTCACTATATTGCCAGAGTTCACCTCAAAGGCTGGTCTTCCCACCTCTGAGGTCACTGGCATAACACACCCCCTCCATGCCCGGTTTATGTGGTCCTGAGGTGGCGTCAACCCAGAGTTCCATACTGCTAGCCAGGCCTTCCACCCACTGAACAATGACCCAGCCAAAAACACTGGCTTAACAGGGAGAGCAAGTCTTGGTATCACAGGAGCTCTTTCTTCTCTAGCCTCCATCTAAACACCTAGACCTAGGAACAGAGATGTCGGAACAGTTCCATCTTAGATGCTTGTCACCTGCAGTCCTTTGACCGTCGTGACTCCAGCACAGCTGTTCAGGCTCAGTGCTGAGGGAACCCCTACACTCCCTGTGATGGGGGCTGATGGGAGAATCCTGTGGCTCAGTAGATGGGCTGAGACGATAACCTTAAGTAAAAAAGTGCTTGTGCTGTCCCTGCCCCGGGTGTGAGCCCTTTTCTTTCTAGCTAAGGTTCCTTAACCATAGGAGTTGTGTGTGGCCACAGCATAGGCAACTACTTCCAGTTCCTTCCAGGGTCACTGGGCCCTGCCTGTGTTTGGAAGAAAACCAGCAAATTCGTTCTCTGTCCAGCTGAAGTTTGAGTGACAAAGATGACAATTTATCTTCCATGTTGTGCTCTCCCCTCTACGGTATCTCCAATATTGCTGCAGAAACAGGAAATTGCTTCAGTGTAAGAGAGAAGAAAAAAAAAAATTCACCCACGTCAAAGGTATCTCCCGCCTCTCCAGACTCGTGGTCCTCTCTAGAGCTCGATAAAGTGCATTTGTATTTTAGAGGGTAACTCGATGTCAAATCCATGTTCGATTCCAGGAAATCTGACCAGCATATTCGCTTTCAGTCAAGAAAGTTGGAAATTAAAGCTGTTCTATTCTGTTCCCTGAAACTCCCTCAAAGCAAGTCAACCCTAAATGGAAAACAGCTACACTGGGATTTAATGAAGTGCTTGGAGCGTCTCACAGTGAGCTTGATTAGGCAAAGCCTCCTCTCACTTCAAAGATTTTCCCTATGCAGGAAAATTTGACTTCCTTCACCTCTCTGCCCACCCTTCACGCAGCCTTCTCTACCTCTCCTGGGAGGACCCGTTCCAGCTGTGGTCCTTGTCACTTTGCTCAGAAGGCTGTGTGCTTTGAATACAACCCTGCCTTCCAAGAAAATTACATTTCTATCATTGCTTTTAAATGCAAATGTGCAAGCCAGAGGTCAGAGGTCCTTGCTGGGGACCACTCTACTCTAGCTGTGCCTTAATGGACAGGGGCACCGAGTAGCCCACATTTGAGGAACCTCCTGCAAGGTCCCATCACTGTCAGGCTGCTGGGGGCCTGGCTCCTAGCGGCCTTTGTCAGCACCCACAGCACACGTTGGCAGCCTGTGCCCATCTGCTCCCATCTGCTCCCTGCTGATATATAAAATCAAGGTCAAAGGTCCAGCTGACTGTGGCCACCTGCTTATTACCACAGTGTGTGCCACCTAGGAGTTGAGAGGGACAATGTTTTCTGCATCTCATAGCCCAGACCTCAATCTAGCATCAAGCCAGGATGCAAAGCACATTTTCCTATAGCTTTGCATCTCACTCCAAGAAGCAAGAGCTCCAAGTCTTGCAAAGGAGCCTCACATACTATGTAGACTTGGGGCAGTGTTAAGGGCTTGTGTCAAGCACTAAGGGGGAGCTGCACAGCAAGAGTGGGGATCCAGTTGGGCAGAAGGTGAGCAAGATGTTGGCTAGCTGGGTGGTAGGGGTTCACTTTGGGTTGCCTCTGTATTCCAAAATGCATTTTCAGCACCCACAAGTCAAATGTGACTCTAAAGTAAAGGAGCATCCCCCTCCTTGTCCCCACGCTGAAGTGCTTCATGTAGAAGCTGACTGTGAGTATCTGAGGTCCAGGACAGCTTCCTTACTCCTGGACAGGAATGTATCTGTGAACTAGGAAAGACATTGCTGTAGAGCATCAGAAGAAAGCTTAGGAATGGCTGGGTGGGTGGCCCATGATGCTTTGGAGCATCACAAGTTCCTGCCTGGAGTTCCCAGCTAACCTCTCATAAGTATGGATAACTTATGTGCTGCCTTAGGTAACAGCTCCTACCACTTGAGTCCACTCTTAGCTCCGCTTAAATCTCGGAGAAGTGGTATCCAACTCTTGCCATTGCCTCGAGAGTCTCTATGTTAATTCAAGTCTGCGTACCCTCTGCAGCTGACTCCAGAAGGTAAGGATACATACTGAGGGCCCAGGGCTGGGGAGACAGCTCAGTTGGTCAAGTGTTGGTGTGTAATTCCTTTGCTGGGAAGGTAGATCTGAGACTTGCTGGTGAGCCAGCCTTGACTGAGAGTTCTAAGCAGTGAGTGACAGCGACCTAACATTCTGTAAGTTACCCGCAGCAGCCTAACCAGTCCAGTGAAACCAGCAGATCACCTGGCCAGGAGACCGCCCTCCCTTAACCCCCGCACTCAGGAAATAGACCTAATTATTCCTTCAATGAGATCCTGTATTTTTTATTCCCAGGGACCCACCCCCTAGTGAAATCTCTTACAGAGCACAGCCGCCATGCTGCTGTGTAAGTCAGCCGCTTTTCTGAATTAGAAAAGTACATTTTCCTCCCTTTTCTCCATGCTTTCTCTAACACTTTAGGCTCACTCCGGCTACAGTGTCTCCCTGCCACCTGGTTGCTCTCATGCTGGCTTAATTCAAGGGTCATGGCTCTTCCTCCTTTCTGGCCCTTTCTCTACTTTCCTCCTTTGGGCACCTGCTGAGATTTGCAGCTTGCCTAGAAAAAAAAAATTTTAACTTTAATAAAATTGTCCTCTTTGAATCTTTGAATAAAACTTTGGATTTGCTTAACTTAAAAAAAAAAACAGCTGAGGTTGCTCTGGACTACCACACAATACACACACACACACACACACACACACACACACACACACACACACACACACACACACACAAACACTGGACAAGGTCTTGGCCTTGCAGATACCTTCTTAGGGAGACAAATCACAACATAAAGTCAGATGGAGATGAGTGATGCGTAAAATACTAAAGGAGGGAGGACCGGGGATGGGGGGGGGGGGCGGCAGGCATCAGCAGGCATGGCCTACCTCAGGACGCTGAAGGCAGCTCTGAGGAGACCTAGGAGCAGATCCTTGAGTGTGGAAAAAGAACCATCCTGTGAAGACCTAGTTGGAAATGGTCCCGAGCCAGGAGCAAGTGTGTGTGTTGGGGGGACAGCAATGGGTTCATCATGACTTGGGTGGTAAAGGCCAGAAGTGTTGAGATGGTCCTAGAGAGGTAGGCAGGGTCACACGAAGAGGGACCCTCTGTCCATGGTAAGGCATTGTCTTTATTCTGAGTGTGACAAATTCATTGTAGGGTTTGTACTGAACCATCTATTGATCTGACTCAAGTTTATAAAAGACATCTCTGCCTTTAATCCCAGCACTTGGGAGGCAGAGGCAGGTGGATCGCTGTGTGTTCGAGGCAGCCTGGTCTACAAAGCGAGTCCAGGACAGCCAAGGCTACACAGAGAAACCCTGTCTTGAAAAACCAAATAAATAAATAAATAAATAAATAAATAAATAAATAAATAAAGGCCCCTCTGGCCTCAACAGAGTACTGGTTGAATGGGAGCAGATAGTGGAGACCTTCACACTAGCCATGACAAGAAGTGCTGGCCTGGAGTAGGGGGGGAGCAGAGAAAACCAGAGTCAGACAAGTCCAAGCAATAGCTGAATACCTTATGAGGGTTAAAGTGAAAAATGGAACACCCGGCAAATTGCCCGAGTAGTCACCTAAATGTCTGTGTCATTTATGAGGATGGAGATGAGTAACTCCAACAAGATGTGGGGGACTGCAGGCGGAAGACAGGGATCCCATTTGAAACATCTGAAGTTTAACTTACGGCCTGCAGTCTGGGAGGTCATTAGACAGATACACAGCAGTCCAGAGAGAGGCTAAATCCCCAGTGTCTCTACGAAACAGCTTTGGCACAGAGGGTGTGGGAAGACAGGGGATGAGGGCATCCTGACACCACTCCAGCAGGTGGGAGAGGAGGGAGAGGAGAGAGTGATCGCTACATCAAAGAGAAGACGATGACTGAGGCGGGGGAAGAAGCATCCATGCTCAATGCGTCCGGAAGCCTCGAGGAGGTGGGAGCCAGCTGGGCTTCAAGCGAACCTCTAGGAGAGCTTTTCTGGTGAGTACTAAAGCGTGGTTAGAACGGGGCTGGAGGAAGAGGGAGAGCTGTGGAGTTCCCAGGAAGTTTCTTTTGAAGGTTGAGGATCTAGCCAAAGAGAGAATACATGTATGGAAAGTCTTTGAGCCGAGACAGAGGAGCATTGGCAGCACTACAACAGGGGTAGCTCAGCCGTGCGTTCATTCTCAAGCAAGGCAGAAGAGATGGGGGGAGGGGGGAGGGGCATGGACCAGAGGGCGTGGCCGTAAGTGTTAAAAGTCATACTCCACTGATGAAGAATGTCCCAGGCAGAAGCAGACCAGTAACTAAAGGTGTCTGTGTGCCTCTCCATTCTTGAATAATTCGGCTTATAGTAGGGACTGCCACTGTGAGCCTGCGCACAGTGAGGCTCGCGGATGTGGTGAGGAGTTAACAGCGGGTAAGAGTGAGATACTGCCACAAGACGAGGAGGGCATCTCATGGTGCCTGGGAGTTGGTTGGGGAAAAACAGTGACAGTGGCAGTGAAACCATGGTTACATATGGAGGCCCAATAAATAAATGTATCATGATAGTGGAAGTCAGGTTTCTCACTGTCAGAAATACGGAAAGGGAAAGAACTGAATTCTGGTTTGGAAGAGGAATTGTAGGTACTAATGTAAAGTTAGAGTTTTAAAGTATATAGATACTGAAATAAACATAGATCTATGTGTGCATCTCTTATGTACATATGCCTACTCAGATATATATTATATACTTATGTATGTATATTCACACATGTCTCTTTAGCTCTGTTACTGAGGCCTGCTGGGAACACCAGTACCCTAACAGCACTCGCACCCCCAGCACTTGCTGTCTAAATACCACCCTTCCCTAGGAAGAACCAAAGCTTCTTGAAAAACTGGCTGATCACAGGGCCTGAATAGGGCCAACACAATATTAGAATAAATATGAGGCCACTTAAGTATAAAAATGTATTACACTAACTCATTGATTAGCATAGGCAAGACCCATATGGATATCATGAGCCTATACAAACACACAAGACAACTCGCAGAATGTACAGAATACTATAATAAAATGAAAACAAATGTTCAAAGGAATGATAGAATTATGAAATCACGATTTGGCAACTATCATCATCATAATTCAACCCAGAAACATCAATGGTATTAAAACTAGGGAGCCATATTCTCTGACACACAGAATGGTTCTTAAATAGCCTTCTATATATAGTCTGTTTTCTGTTGCTATAACAAAATCCCCGAGGGTGGGTAAATTATAAAGAAAAGAAGTGTAATTAACTCACAGATTTGGAAGCTGGAAATCCAGACAGCATAGTGCCAGCTGTGGCAAAGGCATCGCAAGAGCCTTTGTAGCCAATGGCATCATGGTGAGAGCATGTGCAAGAGTGGCCAATCACATGGTGAAGGAAGACAGAGCATGGCAGGGGACATCCTTTCTCTTCTACAGACAACCCTCATAAGAACTAGCATGGGTCCCACAAGAAGTACCACAACTCGCTCTAAGGGCAGTGACCCTGGTGACCTTACAAACCTTTAGTAGGTCCCACCTCTTAAAGCGCCTGCTTTTCATATCACATGAGACCTGGGGAGTGCACTCAAGCCATAGCCAAACCTCACAGCATAGCACTGGGTACAACTGAAGTGACGAGCCACAGCGTAACAGGAAGCTTGTGATGAGTGAGTGCAGTGAACTGCAAACCAAGTGATCAGCACTGCATGCCCGTCATGGATCCATCGGAATCCACTCAGACATGATCCTGTGACGCCTGTAAGAAAGCGTGCAGTCCAAGGAAACAGCCGACCTAGGCAGGTGACACACTGCCTGCAAATAACTGCCCTGCAACCTCTGAGGTGTCGACACTACGAAAACTGAGAGAAAAGCAGGGCAAAAACAAACCCACAATTGGTTTTAAATGAGGGGGATTAACAGAATAGGGAGTTGCTAAGCTAGAGGCTAATAACAACAATTAATTTCCTCTCATTTTAATGACAGGTGTCAGTTAAATAAGTAGTGCTGTGGCCTCAGGGAAGAGAAATATGTCTTGTGTCTGCTTAAATCATATAGGAAAAGGCTAGTAAATGGAATTACTTACAAGCCTGAGACTGTTGTTCGTCAAGGCACCATGAAGTGAATGAACAGGCAAGCTTAGCAGAGATATATTTATGAAACACAGCCAATGAAAGCCTCATACCCTGAATATCTAAAGAGAGTCTACACGTCAGGAAGAAACATAGCTGCACAGAAACATGGGCAAGAGACTAGCATGGGCATGTTACAAGATGCTAAATGTTTTGTTTATTTGGTCAGCTATTTGAGTCTTGTTTTGTGTTGTTGTTTGTTTGTTTTTGTTTGTTTGTTTGAGACAAAGTCTCAAGTAGCCCAGGCTGGTAGCCACCACGCCCAGCCACAAGATATAAATAAATGGCAAGCATATGCAAAACACCAGCAATATTATTCATTAGAAATGACAGAATGACAGAAAGAAGATTGGAGCTATTGAGTATTGACCGAGTATGTAAGATTAGAAATCCGCACAGTCAATTTGGGGAACAATTTGGAACTCTATTAAAACAACACATATGTAGCCAGGCGCAGTGGCACACACCTTTAGTCCCAGCACTTGGGAGGCAGATGCAGGTGGATCTCTGTGAGTTCAAGGCCAGCCTGGTCTATCTACAAAGCGAGTCCAGGACAACCAGGCCTACACAGAGAAACCCTGTCTCTAAAAATAAACAAAAAAGCAAACGAACAAAACAGTACATATATGAGGTATGATCGATCAATATCCAACCTGGGTATATAACCTGACAACGTTCAAGTAGCTCAAGTCACAACAGCTACCAAGCAGAAACAACGGAAGGGGTAAGGAGAATGGGGCATGTGGACTATTTATACAATAATGCACAGTAATGCTAGTAGACTATGGCTACACCTGCATACACAGATGATGATGTTGAATGCAAGTCACATGCTGGAGTTGAGGATGGAGCTCAGTTGGTAGAGTACTCACTAACATGCTTAACGCTCTGGGTTCGAGCCCTGGCACCATATAAAACCTAGTGACCCAGCACTCGGGGTATGGAGGCCAGAGGATCCACAGTTTATTACCCTTGGCTACACAGCCAAAGCCTGGGCTATGTGAGATGCCCCACCCCAAAGAAAAGGCAAACTCTAAAGACTGCTGGTCAGTGCATAGGGTGGATGCTTTTGTAGCAAGTCTATTTCAAAGCAAGCATCGTCAGGAACAAACAGCAATGACCCGTATGCAGTTTCTTGAGTGGGAGAGGCGGGATGGGGCTCCAGGCTCTGTTGATGGTTTGTGTCTTTGAGCTGTTGGTCAGCCTGTTCACTTGTGGAGTCTCACTACTATCCATAAGCTGACTTGGAACTTCTGGATTTTATGACCATCGGCAATCCCAATCCCCAGCCTCCTGAAAAGCCAAGGCCACAAACACACATCTCCGTGCCTCTCTGGTGTAGTTCATTTCTAATAGTTCATTGGGCTGCATATTTATAGTTTACATTTTATGATACCAAGGGTTAGAAATAAGTACATACAAGTTTGGGTTGTTCCCACGTCAAGGATTGCTGCACCGGATGGGATGACAGTTCCAGTAAGGCCTGTTCCAAGCTCTCTCTGCACAGAATATTTTCCCTCCACAACCTCTCATTGCAATAACCCTTCCATTCTCATCTGCAGATAAGGAAGCCGGGGCTTGGAGTTTACTAATTTGCTCAGGGTCTAGGGTCTTACAGCTAGTAAACCGCACCCTAGTCCTTCCCTCTGCGGGAAAGTCAGGAAACTGCTATCTGTGATAGCGGTTATATTCTATTCTAGATCCTTTGAGCATCCCAATTGCTTAAACCCTAGTGCCCCACCCCCTGCCCAGTACACATTTGTAGAGTGTAATAAACCTTCTGTGGCCTGAAGGAGGCTGAATCGAAGCCCCTACTTTTCCTCATCTTACCCTCTGTCATGAGTGTAGGAGCACGTGTCTGCAAACTTCCCAAGGTTTCTAGTGGAGGAGGAAAAAAATGACTGGAGAGCCTCCAGCCTGTGGCTGATGCTAATTTTGCTTGCTGGGGTCTGTCAGACAAGTTCCCTACTTCCTTTTTTTTTTAACTTCCCTTGAGTTCCAAGACATCTGCGTGACTGCGTGGAGCTCCCTCCCTCCCTCCGCCTGCCACCCAGGAAGCCAGGGATGGAGAGGCAGCTGAGCTGTGCGCCCACTGTGTCTGCCACCAGAGGGTGTCCCAGGTGCAGCCCCTCAGCAGGCCCCAGGTGGGCCACTGGGGTACCGGGCCCAGAGCCCAGCCATGCTAAATAAAGCTCCCAGACCACGTGCCTGCAAGGTTCTCAAGGTCTTTTGAGGTGAAAGACAGGAAGGCATGTAGCAGTTGGTCTGGAATTTTCCACCTCTACTCTAGCAATTTCTTAGTGGTAGATTGGCTTCGAAGCTGGGCCGCTCAATAACGCAGATACAAAGCAGCCAGTGGGGCTGCATGAAACATCACCAGCACAGCCTTTGCCACCTGCCTTCACCACGCACCCTTTGCTTGTTGCTCAGATTAAAAATAATCAACAAGAAGCCAAAGTCCCAGAAATCTGCATATTTTCCCTGCATAATTGTGACCAGAATCTCAAGCTGTCCCAAACTGCTCATCACTTGCACGTAGCCTTCGAACCTCCCCAACCACTTCGAGCATTCTTGTGCCTTCCAAGCCACCATATTCCTGTTGCCTGAGCCTGGAAGTCCATGGATTTCTCCTTCACCCCCTAATCCCTCCAGACTTCTAGAACCATCCATTTGGCCCTGACAGCCTTTTAGAGAACTTAAGCCAATCCTTTGTTTTATAGATGGCTTAGAGACACATAAATAATGCCCCGGGTGAGGATTACAGGCCACTAAAAAGGTTACAGGCAGTCTATAATATCCTTCAGGGAAATCTCTATAAATCTGTAGAGGGTGGGGTGAAGGGCCACCATCTTCCAGTTCTTTCCATAATCTCTTGCTTCAGAGTGTAATAAATACTGTTCGGTGTCGCTTCCCTAAAAGTTAACACTTTCCTTCCTGACAGACCTTGAGTTTGTGAGGGTGACTAAGTCTCTCTGGAAGCAACTGCTTTTCCCCAATTCAGCAAAGAATCTTCATTAGCCTAAGCCAAACAGGCAATTCTATTTCTGTTGCCAGTGATTGGATTGGCTTAGAAGTGAGCATGTGACATTTGGCTAGCCAATGAGGAGGGAGGGAAATGTGCCTCATGTTTCTGGAAAAGAATGAGGTTGGGTCTATTTCCTTTCGTGTCCATCGATATAGGAGCATGAGTATATGAGAATTTGAGCCTTGGTGGCCACCGTGTGATCAGGGAGTGCCAAACCTGCAGAAGCTAGACATGGAAGGCAGCAGGGATAAAAGATGGGAGCGACTTGCTGTCTCATGATGTTAAGCTACAGAGTTAAGGAGGCTTCCTTGGGACTTCCTATTGGAAGAGAAGGCTTGCTTGGGAGCTCCCGTTAGAAGAGGTCACTTGTTTTCCTTCTCGTTCATGTGGTTGGATTGGGTCTTCTGTACCTTTAGCTGGAAAGTTCCTGATTGATACACCTGCCCGTGACAACGATGTAGTATCTCCCATCAGGGCATCCTCCCCGGCTAGCTCTCCTCAGCTAGCAAGGCTCCGGGGCTTACTGGCGGTGGTGGTGACTTGTTATCGTCAGGCTGACTAGATTAAGACCCAGCATGCAAACACATCTCTGGGAGTGTCAATGAGGCTGTTTCTTGAAAAGTTTGACTGAATGTGGGCGACACCATCCAGTGTATTAGGGGGGCCCAGAGTGAATCAAGAGACAACGAGTTGAGATCCGGCATTCATGTCTCTGCCTCCTGACTGGGTGTGCAATGTGACCAGCTGCCTCATGCTCTGTCAGTCCCTACCACTGCCCACCATGTTCCCACCATGATTGAGTGCACCCTCAAACTGTGAGCTAAAATAAACCCCCTGCTTCCTTAAGTAGCTTCTGTCAGATATTTTTGTCACAGCAACATCAAAAATAATTAAAATGCTGATGTTCCAATAATCTCCCCAATGAGCTTATCATATTCCTTAGTCAAGGTTAGGCCTTTAATCTCATCATGAACAGCTCGTTAAATGAAAGTACCAGTCAGACACATCAGAATCATGTGGGACGTGGCAAAGGTTGTAAGCAGACATTTCCTGTGGAAGGTGTACTAATGACCTAAGAGCATAAAACGCGATGCTCAGCATCTGTAATCATAAAGAGAATGCAAGGAAAAGCCACGTGTGGGGTGCGGCTCAGTCCTTACAGTGCCTGCTCTGAATACATGCACATTTGCATCTCTAGGGTCTGTGTGCAGAGCGGGGAATGGTAATGTGAGCCTAAGATTCCTGAAGCTGGCCATGGCCGGCTAGTCTTGTCCAGTCAGTGAGTTCCAGGCTCAGTGGGAGAGCTTGCTCCGTTCCATAAGGTAGAGAACCATAGAGGAAGATGCTTGATGGTGACCCATGGGCTGCACACGAACACAGAGGCACAAGAGATGCCACTTCATACCCACTGAGGTCGCTGTGACGATGGAGAACTAGGGACTGGTAGGTGTGAGTGAGCACTCAGGGGAGTTAGAACTCACACACACTATCAGCCAACAGCCTTAGCGTTGCTACCCTCAGGAATATACCCAAGGGAATAAAAATGTAAGTCCATGTGAAAACTTGAATGCAGATGTTCAGAGAAGTGCTATTTCTAATAGCCTTGGGGCAGGGATGTAACTCAGTGGCTGAGCACTTCCCAACCTGTGCAAGGCCCTGGGTTTGATCCCTTTCCACTGGGGGGGAAAAAAAAAAAAGAACACATGATAGCTAAAAGAGGAAACAATTCAAATCCTATCTGCTAGTAAGTGAATAAACAAAATGTGGCATATTTATACAGAGGGATTTTAGTGAAAAAGAATGAAATTCTGTTGCTTGCTACAATGTGGATGGATCTTGAAAATATTACACTAGGTGTGGGAAGCTGGTGGCAAAAGGTCACTTCCTGTGAAATGTCAGAAGAGACAAATCCACAGAAACAAAGTGGGCTGGTGTTCACTACGTGGAATAGAGGATGACTGCTGGAAGGCACAGGGTTTCCTAGCCATCACACCAGGAGTACTGACGTGACCTTAGAGGAGGCCCATTAATCCACATACCTGATATGGCTCTTCCAGACTCAGCTCTCCAGAAGTGTCTGTGCTGCTTCCACCCAGCCAGCCCCAGCCAGCCCCAGCCAGCCCCAGCCAGCCCCAGCC
>OU015744.1:88034041-88048004 GCA_907169655.1 Acomys percivali
CACACACACACACACACACACACACACACACACACACACACACACGATTCAGTCAAGGATCCTACAGTGGGCCTTGGCGTAAGAGTTTTAAGACATCCCGCCAGGTATAGCAGGGCTGCTGTCCGTGTAAGCAGGAATTTCAGTTCAGCTGTGTCACAACTCCCAAATCACCAGCACTGAGAGAGGCAGAGAGACGAGCCCCGAGCGCAGCCCTTCACACCTGGCTCTGAACGTTCCCCTGCTACCAGAGGTTCTGCTCTTTGGCCTGTTTTTGGTTTGATTTGTAGGAGGCAGGCTTGCATGCTTCCTAGGCTGGCTTTGAACCCTTTCTCTTCCTGTTTGTTTCTATGCCCTCGGTGCTGGAATTAGAGATGTACACCGTCATACCCAGCCTGAGCCGTTACTGACCCCACCAAATGCTACATCCTAGAGCTCCAGGCTGTAGGCAGTGCCATAGCTTCACCAGGTAGATTCTTCCAGAATGCTTCCCACACATTCCTACAGGTGGACCGTGCACATAAACAGCAGGTGCAGTCAGGCGATTCCACTAATTATCATCTGCATGAATAGACTGAAGGGGGTGGGGGAAGAAGCCCAGGTGATGAAATGTTCCCTTCTTTGTTTTCTTATTTCTGGTGGCTTAAATATTGTGTTTGGTTTAAATACAGACATGATCCGACCACAAACATTATGGGCGGAGAAGCCAACACAACCCACTCATGGAGAGACTGTTGCTTGCAGGTACAAAATAAAAATAGCGCTCACTGCCTCTCCAGGTGTTCCTGGTTCTTGCTGCCATGTGTCACCTCACTCTCACATAGGACTTCTCTAGGGATTGTTTGCTCTCATTTTGGAGTGGCGGTGCTTGGACCAGGTGAGTTCAGCTGACGCCAAGGTCACAGAAAGTTAGTGATGGAGTTGAGATGAAAGCCGATGTAGCCATGGCTTCCTGGGTGCCTGGGCCAGCCTCACTGAGATAACGGCTCCTGAATGAAGGAACCTGGGACCAAACTCCAGGTCACAGAGGCATCTTTGTTCAGGTGATAAAAAAAGGAACCCTTGAAAGGAGATCATCTGGACCAAGGGCACTCATGTCTTCTGGGCACCTACGTTTTGATTGTTTATGCCTGCACGGATAGCAGGTGGGAGCGCCCTGGGAACAGGTGTCCCTGATCAGCTTTAGGGAAGTTGGACATTTAATCCGCCTCCCTGGCCTTGGCAGATTTGTGTGGGATCTAATTTGCTTACAGTCCCCTGCACCTGTTGCTTTCTCAGGACGCTCAGGACACTCTCTGTTCTGCAAGAGCACCGAGAAGGGCTGGGTTTGAGGGTCAGATGTCTCCTGCCTTTTTCCCTCAAGCCTAGAAAACAAGAGCAGGTGTGGGGCACCTTGGGGTGGGCATGCTGCAATTCCAATTTAATGCACTGTCAGATCTCAAGATGAGAAAAACAGACCGTTTCCTTACCTCTTAACCAGCTCAAGGGGCCATGCCAGGCACAGAACACACAGCCTAGGCCCGTTCTATGGGCTTTTGAAAGAATTAGGAGAGGAGAGAACCCTTTGATGTAGGAAGTGTGCGGCAGGGATTTGGTAGAAATACACTCATCTCTCCAGAATCTGTGACTTCTGGAATGTGGAAGACCCATGTTGCTTACAACTTGAGTCTTCATGGAGAGTTGATAGAGTGCACAGAAATGCTGAGCTCACCGATTCCTCTATGTATCTTTAGAGTCTTTGGAGCCTAAATGGCAGAATTGGGGCAAGATACTATAAAGGCACAAGCATCTCTCATGCCAAGTTAAGGGCCTGGAGCCTTGTTAAAGGGTGCTGCTATCTGGTAATGGTGCCAGTTGCAATGATATAGTGCCACTGGGCCAAGCAGATTCCCCACCCCCCTCTCAGAGCAACAGGAGAGCAGGCCCTGGGGCAGGTGCTGTTTTTATTAGGTGTGAGATGGGGAGGGGACCAGCAAGGCAGCCTCACCAATGACTTGTTCCTTATGTAGGGAGACTATTAACTTGAAGACATGGGCAATTGCTTTTCTGGATCCAGAAGAATCCACACACCTTGTCAGCAGTGCCCGAAGTCTGCACTTTGGTGGAACTAGGCTCTGTGCCCATCCCTTCCTCTTCACCCGTGTACCTGGGCCTGCAGCATACAACTCCAAATGCTTGTCACTTTGTCCTACTTGGCACCCTCTCTTGCCACATCTCACATGACTAGAAAGAATCCCCTGGTAGCTGCTTTCTAATCTGAATTCTCCACCTTAGTCTTTGGTGCTAGGCGGAGCATGACTGGAGCTCCCAAGGTTTTCACATGTAAAGTGCAGATGTTTCCCTCCTTCTTATTATCTCTTTATCCTATGGTGTGGCCACAAATGCCTACAGACTCCCTCTGCCTCTTCTTGAAAGAAAGCAAACAGCTGGGCACAGTGGTGCCTGGTGTGCGGTTCCAGCTGCTCGAGAGGCTAAGGCAGAAATATCAGTAGAGACCAGAGTTCAAGGGCAGCCTGGGCAACATAGTACGACCTCATCCAAAAGAAACTCACACCCACACACACACCCCTTGCCCCTCCTCATTAAACTCATAACATTCAATCCGGATGTGGACCCTCCCTTGGGCCATAGTTGAGGAGTCATACCCTTACCAAACCAAGTCAATGTACTCCCTCTTCCCGGAAGCTATCAGTCACAATAGCTCCTCACCTGGGCTATTCATCTTCCCTCCGTGATGCTCGGATTTTTGTCTGACTTGCACCTTTGCAGATCCTGTGAGTGTTGCACAACTGCTTTGAGTTCATATGTGAAACTACCCTGCTGTGCATTGGAAACACTCTTTCCTTGTAGCCATCCACAGCCCCTCTGCTGCAAAGACCTTTGAGCCTTGGGGATAGGGGTATGTTACAGATGTTCCATTTTGGGGTTGCATACTCCACAGCTCTAGTTCTCTGTATGTTGACCAGTTGTGAGCTGATGTGTTGACTTCCCTTTTCTGCAAGAAGAAGTGTCTCTGATGAGGGTTGATAGAGGCACTGATCTGTGGATATAGCAATAAGTCATTAGGACTCAGTATAATACTATGTTCCTTTAGCAGAATATTAATTGTAGGTTCTCCATGGGTCTATGACCTATCTAGACACAGGCTCTTGGCCTTGATAACAGTATCAGGTATGAGGTCTATCTTGTGGAGTGGGCCTTATATTCAATCAGAAAGTGTGTGGTTACTCCCATATCATTGGTGCCACTATTGTATTAATGCCAGTTATTGTACCAGGCCAGTCATTATTGTAGTTCACAAGGTTCAGAGATGGGTAAAATTGATGATTGCTTTCCTATGCTAGCATGCATAGCACCTTCCAGTACTGTGAAAGCTAGCCAGTAAGGATGAACGCTCAATGTCAGTACAACATTAGTTTTTCCATGTTCTGGGCTCAAATATATATAGTATCTTCAGGAATAGAGTCTTACTATAAGGTTGTAGAGCAGTGATTCTCAACCTTCCTTATGCTGTGACTGTTTAGTGCAGTTCCTCATGTTGTGGTGACCCCCAACCATAAAATTATTTTTGTTGCTACTTCATAACTGTAATTGTGCTATGGTTGTGAATAATGTAACATCTGTGTTTTCCAATGGTCTTAGGTGACCCCTGTGAAAGGGTCATTCATTCATGACCCATAGGTTGAGAACCACTGTTGTACAGGATAACCAAAAGCAATGGAAATATCCTATAAGGTCTTCAAACATTGCATGGGGTTTATGGGACCCCACTGGTCAACAATTTAAAAAGAGGTAACCCATTTTCATATTGGGATTTTTATTTTCTAGCATATAATGTCTAATATGGGTGTTGGATTTCACCCTGTTACAAGGCAACTCCATTTCATCTCTTCATGTGTATGTCTTTGTGTATATTTTAGGAAGCTTATACAGTAGTATGTTTCTAGATTGCTTTCCCAAAGCCTTTAGTGTTAGCTATTGCTCCCCCTATTGTTCTCTACCCTGCCTTCCGTCTCTTTCTACTTAATCCTTCCAGTCCCGTTACTCCCCTTTAATCACTGCATTCTGTCTTCTCTCCCTGAAAGCCCTTCCCCATGGCCCCTAACTAGTATCCTACAAGGAATGTGGGAGTCTGTTTGCTCAGGTGAGATGGGGCTGCTCTGGGGGGGGCGTTGACAGTGTCTACAACTTTCAGGAGGAACACTGGAAGCTGCACATGCAGACGATCCCAGGGTTCTACTTTGTCTAATTGTAAGTTGCATTCTGTCGCTGTAATAAGCCATAACGGTGAAGAGTTCTGTGAGTCCTTCCAGTTAAATTTTTGCCTTGAGTATGTCTAGGGAACCCCTTAGATCTTAGAGTTTTCAGAAATAAAGGTGCTTTCGGTGGCCCACTGTAAAAGCATGATCAGAGAAGGTGGATAGGCAGAGTCATTTCTTACTTGAACCAGCTTTAGTTCTACTTATTTTCTTCCTCTTTTTTCTTTCCTCCTTTTTTAATTTCTTATTTTTCTTCCTTCCTTTCCTAATTTCTTATTTTTCCTTCCTTTCTTCCTTTCTTAATTTCTTATTTTTTCTTCCTTCCTGGCTTTCCTTCTTTCTCTCTCTTTTTCATTATTCCTCCCTTCCTTCTTCCTCCCTTCCTTTCTTTTGTTTATTCTTTCATTCTTTTTTAATTGACATGGCTTCATGTAGATATATCTATTTAGCTAAGGATGACTTTATACTCCTAATCCTCCTATCTCCATATCCCAAGGGCTGAATTCATAGATGTGTGCCACCATGCTTGGCCTCAATGCTTTTTAAAACGTTAACATGTGACTTCAGTGAACTGACCGAAGTCTGACTATACTGAACATGCAACTCAGGTAGAGCATGCTAGGGATGCAGGATCAGTGGCAGGCACCACAGCAGTTCCATACTGGGTGTATCATGTATTCTTTGAGCAGAGACAAGCCAGCTGGGCACCCAGCGAATTGTTACAGGTGGGATGAGGAGAATCCCAAGTGAAGAGTGCCTGTTTATACAACTGTCGCCCCAATGCACCTCTTTTTGAGTTGCTGGTCAGTGGAGTCCTATAGGCCCCCCAAGCATTACAAAAGTGGGTTGTGAGCCTTTCAGAATTGATTGACCCTTTCATAGGGATTGCCTAAGACCATCAGAATACACAGATATTTACATTATCATTTATAACAGTAGCAAAATCGCAATTATGAAGTAGCAACACAAATAATTTTATGGTTGAGGGTCACCATAATATGAGGATCTATGGTTTAAAAATGTTTATTATAATTTATTTATATTATATCCTGAATATTATCCCCTTGCTTTTTTCTTCCCATTCCCACCCTCCTTCCCTCTTCCACTTTATTCCCCTCCCCTAGACCTCTGACAGAAGGGTAACTCCTCCCCTACTGTATGGCTACAGCATATCAGGTCTCATCCAGATAGCCTGTTTCCCCTTCCTCTGAGTGCCACCAGGCCTCTCTACCAGGGAGAAGTGATCAAAGTGGGGGACACCTGAGTTCATGTCAGCTGCCCACTCTCCCCACACCCGTGAAGAATGAGCTGTCCATTGGCTAGATCTGAACAGGGGCTCTAGGTTTGCTGTATGCATTGTCATTGGCTGGTGTAACAGTTTGTGCAGGGGCCCCTGTTTCCAGATCCGCCAGCCTTTATGGCCTCCTTGTAGGGCTCCTGAACCCTCTGGGTCCTTCCATCCCCCCAGTCTTTCATTATCACTCTCAGTGTTCTACCCAGAGTCAAGCTCTTAAGATCTTCAATTGACTGGATGACGCCCATCCATACTGTAGAAGGTAATCTGTTTCATTAAAAGTCTACTGGATTAAAGTTAATCATATCTAAAAATAATAAAGGTTCACAGTATTGTCTAGATTTGCATCTCACCAAACTGAGCACGCAGTCCAGGCAGGCTGCCGTGTAGCATAGCCATTCTACTTTTTCATGTAGTCTCAATGACTCAGCAGACAGCTTTGATGAAGGACAGGACTATGGCTGGGTGTGAAGCTCTCTGGCTCCGCCTCCTCATCATGCCATACCATGCCCTACATATGATCCTAGAGATCTTTCTGGGTGCTTGAACACATTGGCAACTGAGCCATCATAGGTTCATTATTTCCCCTACTGTCTCCACACTCCATCAGTTCCTATTATTGTATCTTTGTAATGTAATGATTTATACAAAACCTAGAAAACCTAGGAGTAGTCAGACTTGGCCTTGAGTTTGACCCTGACACCATCTCTAAGATGGAATCTTCACGGAATGGCCCAGGGTAAGGGAGCATTCTATTAGCCAAGTCTGTGAGGTACCAGATAATGCAACATAAACTGGGGACGGTATGTGACCAAAAGATGCGCTTGTCTGTGTTGCACGGTGTAGCTGATCTTGAGATTATGATACAATCAGAATATATTTGTGAAGTATTTTGTGTTAGGAAAGTGCAGCTCTAAGCTGCTGCATACTTGCTGAATGCACTAGCTTCCCATGACCCCACAGACATGAAGGCTTCAGTGTCAGAGCGATAGCCACTAGCCACTGTGTATCTAGTGCACAAGGCCAATCATAATCACCTGCTGGGAAGCAGCCCCATATCCCACACCTGGGATTAAAACAAAAACATAATCACATAGCAGAACTGAGGTTTTAAAGAAATCAAAACTTTCACTATACTAAAACAAGCATTTTAACATTTCTTACTGTCTTTATAGCTTCCCCAGATGAGACCAATCACAGTCAGCTCTAGCCCCATGACCATCTGGATTGGTCAGATGCAGGAAGTGAGGACACCATGGTTAGTTTGTTTCCTCTGATCTCTGTGGTCCTTGAATATACCTGGACTTGTGGACAGGGAAAGAAGTGGGCTCTGAAAGCAAGGCCATATCTAAAATCTTGCTTTCATCTCTCAGAGGTGCCCCCAAGACAGTGAAGATACAGGAGGATGTGCAGGAAAGGGGTTGCCATAGCAACTGCTGGCATCTGTATGTGTCATCTGACCCCATTGACTACCTTTTCTTTGGCTTCCCGTTGCTCCTAGGGGCCTTTTCAAATGGGAGGAAAACAAATATTGGTGGCAGCAAGGGTATATGAGCATGCTCTCACAAATTATACTGCAGTTCCCAGCCTGCCAAAGCAACAGGTAGCATATGTACACATGCCATAAATAAACCATACGTGGTTTCCTTGTGCATCTTAGTCCGTCTGCAAGACCCTGCTCATACCCATCTTTTCTCTACCTGTGTGTAGTGGTGCTGCAGTGTGTTTCAGGCTACAGGACTTCTCATTGGTGGAAGCCCACACGCCAACAGAACAGTTAGCCGAAACAGAAGCTGTGCATTTGAGAAATCACATCCGTTGTTCTACATCTGCAGCCCAGGAAGACATCGCGAGAGCTGCCCGAGATCTGTGCTCAGGTGTGTGCTGTAGAGGAAGCCGAAGGGAAGAGAAGGTGACAATCCAACTATCCCAGGGAAACCCAGAAGCTAAAGGGGAGAGAGGGAAGATGGGGCAAGGAAGGAAAGAGGGGAGAAAGCAGAGAGGGAGAAGGAGAGATGAAGTCTGAAGATGAGGAGTAGGAGCCGCTCAAGGAAGGAGGAAGAGAATTTGAGGCAAAGCCAGATACAGCTTAGTTGGGGGTGTGGGTGGGACGGTGAACCGCAAACAGGCCTTCCTGGTTTGTATAAGGAAGTAATTTTGGTTTCGGACCCTGAGCAATGGAGATCTCACAGATGGGTGGCTCCGGGGAACCTGGCCTGTGTTATGACAGCCCTTCTGCTTTGGCATCCCTTTGGAACCATAGCGCCACCCCTATGGATTCTGTCTGCTGCCACTAAAGGCCGGAGGAACCGATGGGAAGCTGCTGGAGCCCTTATTTGCAGGTGATACTTTCCACTTTGAGGAACTCATGAGCAGATCTTCTTCCTCCTCATGCGAGGCCTGTACGCCCTGAAGCGATGCCCATGATTCCCACTGCCTAGGCTGACCTCTGCCGCTGCACTGCCAGCACAGGCACCTGGAGGCATGGCTTGCAGACACACTGAGACTCATGGGAATTGGGTGTGTCTGACAAAGCTGACGCCAGACTGAGATACATCCTCTTCCGTACTGTTCCCTCTGCTTTTTTTCCCTCAGACTCAGGCTTGGAAGAAGGTTCTGGCAAGAACCTATATGCCTGATATGAAAACAAGATTCTGTGTGTGCTATATATAGGCACACAGGTGTTACATAAGAAATACATGTGTTATAGGAGTGTAAAATGTTCTCAGAAGGCCCAGATGCATACATCTACTTATCCATGGCCATCTGTATCTGTTTGCAGATGACCTGGTGGTCCCAGCCTGAGTACAGAGATTTTTCTTAAGATCCTTCAAAAATGAAACACACTTGTCAACATGTTCTAAAAGCCAGTTAATAAAAAAAGAAAATGTCAAATTGCTTCCAAGTCAATCTAAGTAGATTTTTAAAAAAATGTACCCAGTGCAAGTTATTTGGGGAATTTCTATCATTTTATACTCAAAAGCCCTTAATGACATCCTGTGCCTCCAATAAAAAGGAAATCTGGATCCCACTGGCCATTGAAGGTGGCTCACAGCCTTGACCTAGGACCATTCTCCTTTACAGAGGGTTCTTCCACTGCTTGTACCACACAGATTATTTTGGGCTACCTCTTTTTGACCATGTAAAAACAATCCATTTCTTTGACAGATATAATTGACACATAGCACTGATTTTTGTATATGGTCCAAAGTTGGGAGAGACAATGAACGTATTTATCCAACCAATATTGAACAGCGGGTGTGGATTGGCCTTGGTTCTAACCCTGGAGATTTAGAAGAAAAGAAGGCAGAGCCCCTTTCCCACAGAGAGTGGGAAAGTGTGTACCCCAGAGAAGAGGAGACCGACTGGTGTGCCAGGTAGCTAAGTGTTAGAACAAGATGTCAAGTGGCTTGTGATGGAGATCCTGGTTGTCCTAGGAAAGGTGGCTCTCTGCAAAGGTCATGTTGGAGTAGAGACCTATAGGTAATTATAGGTCTGAGCTTGGGAGAAGATGTATAAGGTCAAGGACCCTGGGTACCAGACAAGCCATCTCAGGACAGGGCAGCCAAAAGGTCACACTCACTCTGACCCTGCTCATGTGAAAGTCAGAGGTCTTCTGGACGAGTGTGGAAAGATCCATCTGAAAGAGACCTGTCACTTGGGGAGGCAGAGGCAGGGACATCTCTGTGAGTTCGAGGTCAGGCTGGTCTACAAAGGGATTCCAGGACAGCCAAGTCTACACAGGAAAAACCCTGTCTCAAAACAAACAAACAAACAAACAAACAAACAAACAAGCAGGCAAACAGGAGACGTTTGGAGGAAGCATCACCCCTGTTTCACAGACTGGAGAATAGAGTTAAAGGGGAGTTTATCCATGATCTCTGTCTGTGTGATGGCCATTCTGTTCCCCAACCCCAAATACGTGGCTCTGGATAGTGACTCATTTCTTACCAATTGGCAGCTTGTCTGGGTGACTCAGTGTTCTTTTTTGCCTGGACTGCTATGTCTACACCCCAAAATGAATTGGTGGAGCTCTGTGTTCAGCTGGGTCCCTCAGACCGTGTGGCCTTTCATACTCAAGAGGGCAAGATTGTTTTCTTCTTCCTGTGATGACAGTGGGGCGAGCTGAGGATTAAAACTGACATTAAATATGATGTCACATTGGTCCATGAATCATGGCACAGGGTCACAGTGAAAGAGGATGTAAGAATAGAACCAGCAAGTTGCGTTGCAACACCACAGAAAAGACCTTTCCCCAGTTTTATTCTCCTAATCAGAGGTCTGAGAACCTCACCCCCATGCCCTCTGTGTGGCCCTTGAGAGTCTCTATGGAGTTTCTGCCAGTAGGAGCCATGTTCTGCTTAGACTATGGGTTTATTTGTTTTCTTCTAGTCTTTTCCATGTGTGCCTCTGGGCCACTTGAAAAAGAATCTGTAGATTCCTAAGGGAAACACCTAAGGGAAACACAGCCTTGTTGAAGCCTACTTTCTGTATTTCTTCTGTTTGTTTCCCTTATTCTCCTGCCTGTTCAACCTTGTTCAAAACTGTAGGTTGTATTTTCTCCAGCCCCTCCAGATGCTTCGCACAGTGGGGATGCTCCGCACTGCGGGGATGCTCCCACTTTGCCTTTAGTTTGATGGACACTTGTGAAAGATTTAGCAAAGTCATTTCTGTTTTGAGCAATGTTACCCAGATTATGGTGTACAGGTGTTTTAAAAACTGTCCTCCTGCTTACAGCCTTGAAAAGCAAACTCCCTGCACACGAGGAACACAAGCCGGTGTGAGCAAGGGTTGGAAGAAACAACAAAGTAGAGAATCTGAGCCTGAGGGCCCTTGGAGGTCAAATTATCAGATCCGAGTTTCAAATAAGTAGATTTAGGTTCTTTCTAGATAATACAGGGCCATGCTTCTGAAAGGCAATAAAACATGGAAAGGGTGTGCAATAGCCAGGGTTCTCTAAAGGAACATAACCAATAGAAACGAATATATATTACAAAGGAGATTTATTAGATGTATATGCTTAGATGAATCAGGCTCCGGAGTCCAACAAGGATGTCTGCACACTGGAGAGGCTGAGAACCCAGTACAGTTGGCTGGTCGTGGTTCTAGATGCCCAAACAGGGAATGAAGGCCCGCAGCTGCAGGTCTTCACTCCCAACTGGAAGGCTAAAGAAGCTATCACCAAAGAAAGGTAATAGCCATAGCAGCAACAGAGTAGATGGCCTTGCCAGCTGGGAGATAAAGCAAATAGGCAAAAACAATAGCTTTTCTCTGGAAGCTCCTTGTAGCTGGGCAGCTGCCAGAAGGTGCCACCTCCTGTGGGAGAGGGTCTTCTTCCCTTAGTTAATCCTTTTAAGACATGCCCACAGGCATGTCTCTTAGCTGAGTCCCAATCTAGTCAAGTTGACCAGCAAAAGTAGCCATCACAGGAAGACGGGGAGCAAGTGAGAGATGCTGATTGAAGTCAGCCCATGATGAGAGGTGGTTTTTATTCTACAGCCAGTGCGAGACATTAAACAGGGGCGAGATGGAGACATTGAGTGGGAGGGTCAGAAACTGGTTTCACTGAAAGAAAGCAAGACTTGGTGAGCGGGGATGGTAGATTGTCAGGGATCAGAGCTGAAGTGGGGAAAGGGAGCTTCATTGGGAGGGAAGTGAGGTCTAGATGAAGTGGAAGTGACTTGAGTGTGTGTCACACAGCTAGCAGAAATCTGAGTGGTACAATTACAATCTGCCCCAAATTTGGCCACTTAAATGGCTTATCACCCTATCACAAAGTTCCTGGCGGTTGGGAATCTACAGAAGTTTAGCTGGGTATTTCAGGGTCAGGGTCTCTTCTGAGGTCATCACCGACACTCTAGCTAAGACTGGAGTCCTGTCAGGGCTAAAGCAGGAAGAGTGTCCTTGAAAATGCTGCACGTGGCTCTCGGGGGCGTGGCTCTCAGAGGGCTGAGTTCCCGGTGGGTGGCTGTTCCCTACCACTGCTTCTGTCGCAGGAGTGATCACAACATGATGGCTAGCAGCTTGCTTCCCTCTGAATGAGCGGAGATGTCTGTTTATTTGTCAGGGTGGAGACACATAAATTCACACAAACAGCAGTTATAATTCACCTGCTCCCTGTGTGTTGAAGAGCAACCCCAGGGCCTTATACAGTCTAGGCAAGTGTCCCACCCCCTGAGCTCCAGCACGCCTTCATACGTTACAGCCTCTTTATAACAGAACTGCTGGCTCAGATAGACCAGTGCACCACTGTTCTTCCATGTGCTATTGGTCACACAGACCAACTCCGGGACACGTGGAAAGAGATAACCCATAGGTATGAATCCCCATAAGTGGAGACAATGGGAGCCATTTTGGAAGCTGAGTATATAATCACGTTGGCTTTGCTGATTAAACTGATGTACAGGAAGAAACATATTTTTAGGCTTTTGGTTTGAGCTACCATGGGTACCATTGGAACCAGCATATTAAAGGTGGGAAGAAATCAAGAATCCTAATTTCAAGGTCCAGGGACATAACTCAGTGGTAAAGTACTTGCCTGGAACACACAGATTCTTGGGTTCCATCTCAGATATTGCACACACACGCACACACACACACACACACACACACACACACACACACACACACACATATATGTATATATATATTTTTTTTTCAAGAAATGTGCAGACTCACAGCCATGGGCAAAAATGGCAGCTTAGGAACTAATAAGGTCATTTAGCTGTGGTCCCTCAGTCTTAACTGCTCAAAAATTTAAAAGCCCATTCTTTCCAAACCAAATCAATATCTTGGAGTCAGTGCTTAGCCACTGGGATTTGCAAATCTCCCCAGTCCTGATATGTATACAAGTAGAGCGCCAAAGAGGGAGAAGAGAAGACGGCCTAGAAGCCCTCTGTGTTCTTAAGGATGGAGGACAGCTCGTGGTCCCCAAGGCAGAAGAGGGAATAACATGAGCTATGGTTTCTTTTGCAGGGCTTGTGGCGGACTAGCCTTGTAGCTCAGCATGTGCTTGCGCGCACGTGTGTGTGTGTGTGTGTGTGTGTGTGTGTGTGTGTGTGTGTGGCTTTGCTGCAGGCTTGCTCAAGAGGAGAGCTTGTGCCTGTCACACACAGAAGCTATCGTCTGTGGCTTTGGAGAGGGCATAGGATTGCTTTGGAATTTCAAAATGTAAAAAAAAAAAAAAGTCTGGTTCTATTTCATAATGCAATCAGACTTAATTAGACCCAAAGTATTTACTGAGTATTCCTCTGGCCCTTTTAATTAGGGATACAAGTTAAGCACATTTGAATCTGACACTCTATAAGGCTGGTTGATTCTGTGCAGAGATGTGGCTAGCTTCCAGCTGGCAGAGCCACAAGTCAGGCTGAAAGAGGGAAAAGAGAGAGTGGCCAGTCCCATCTAGCTTTGCAGTAACTCTAAAAGGTCAGCTTTTGCATGCAAAATGACATCGGGCCATCCAATATTAAATAGATACTTGGAGATGCTTTTCTATACTGTGGTCTTTGTGCATTAGCAGGTTCATTTTCTCACAGGGAAGGCTCTGCTGGTAATTCTCACTCCAAACTTGCAGGATAATTTACCTAGTAAGCTAAGAGATCAAAGGCTTTCAATTGAGTTCTCAGCTCTGCCAGCTGAGGCACTGCGACTGTGACCCACCCATGCATTGTTTGTGATCCTGGATCCACAAATCTACCAAGTCAAAATCAAAAGTGCTGAAAGATCTAGCCTATTGCCTCACACATGCCTGCATCCACCTGGACAACACTCAGAAACTATTGCTTGGTCCAAATTTTTATCAAAAGAACCCAAGATGCTCTGTTTGAAGTCTGAAGACCTGCATTCAAGATCCCAGCCCTCTGGCTGGCAGCTGTGAACCCAAGGGCTGGCTGGTCTCTCAGCCTGTCTCCACACTGAAGTGCGGGTGATGAGGGTCCGCCTTCCCTCCTTGGGAAGTCTCTGTTTGCCTTGGATGGGTGAGGTGGGTGTGGGAGGGGTCAGGAGAAGGATATGACTGTTAGGGGCCACATTTTGCTAATGTGTGAACTTACTACCACTATCAGCCCTCATCTTGTAGTAGATACACACGTCACTCCACTTGCCTGCCATGCACCTTTGCTGCTTTGGTTTCTCCCCATATGGGCTTCCCTTCCTTCCAAACACCATAGCACAGACCTCCTCTTTCTCTGGTACTTTAAAACATTTTTTGTTTATGAGGATTTTATAAAGGCATACAATGAAATATGGTCATTTCGCCCTCTCTCTTTCAGCCCTCTCCAAGCCCCGCACCCCATTCCCCCAAAAAGCCCCTCCTCACAATATTGTGTTCTTGTTTGATGACCCATTAAGTCCAATTAGTACTGCCCCTAGGGTCTTCACACTGGGCCGTCCATAAAATGAAAGGAAGGATTCT
>OU015744.1:88048788-88091168 GCA_907169655.1 Acomys percivali
GTGTGTGTGTGTGTGTGTGTGTGTGTGTGTGTGTGTGTGTGTGTTGGAAATATCCAGGAAACATTCCTTTTTTCTTTCGTTAGCAAGAATATGTCTCCTTCAGCACACGTGCTGAGCTCCCTCCTCTCGTCTAAGCCCAGGGACATTTGAGAGGCTGAGTCATGGTCTAAATGCAGGAGCCGCATTCTGCATGCAGCTACTGCGCATATTTGGGTGTCATCCCAGTCTGTGGTGGCAGGCATGACTCTGGCCCCACAGAGGAGGGATTCTGAGCTTGAACGTGGCATCAATCATGATCTGATATTTTTGGAACACTAGAGACTAGCGGACTCCAGTTGATGCTTTGGGGATCTGCATAATGAACACGCATCAAGCACTTCCATGGCACAGTAGACATGACACTATTCTAGCAGACAGGAGTCCTCCTGAGCAGTACTCTTGTCTTCCACTAAATAAAGGCGTGATTTAGGGCAGGCCCTATTACCCTCCCAGACCTCAGAGCGAAGCAGGTTAATCTAGATAACCTTAATGTTGAGCTCCTTAAAGGTCCAAGGGTTAGCTGGAAAGGCATTTGGCCCAGTCAATAGGACTTAAAATTTTTGTCTTGATCTTCCAATGTCTTTGCTTTTCTGGAGAGGTGGGGTGGAGAGGGAATAATTTTCTGTATGTCTAACAGAGATGCACACAACAAGTCAGAGGAGATCAGAGACCAGATTTAGAAATGGAGAGGAAAGGAGAGAAGCGGAGAACGGAGGGGAGGGAATGGAAGGAGAGGGGAGGGGAGGAGAGGAGAGGCAAGCAGAAAGGAAGGCATCCCTATCCTTCCTTGTCTAATTCCAGTTGGTGGATATTTGGAAAGTGCCAAGGCCCACACTGGTCACATACTAAGTGCTATATAAATATTTGCTAAATAAAATATAAAGAAGCAAAGTTATATTGGGCAATAAGGCAGCACAAAGCTGCTTATGGAAGATCAGTCTGGGAAAGGAGGTTGAACTCCCCTTGGAGAGCCTTGGATACCAGGGTTAGGGCTGGGGAAGTGGGCCAAGGGGGAGGCATGGACATTTCAAGTGCAGAGGCAAGAGACAAGATAGTGCAAGGCTGTTCTAGGGGTGCTGTGTGGGAGGCTTGACAGTGAGGCTCGCCATAGATGTTGTAGCCATCCAGGGAGAGGGTCTTAGGCAACATTGCAGAGGAGACAGAGGGTTGCCGACCCCTCACTGTGTGGTGCTGTGTGTTACTCACCTGCCAGGACCTTCTGCTTCTGGGTAGCTGAAACCGTCTAACCTGGTTTCTGTATCAATGACAAATTGTCCCTGGCAGGGAAAGTGCATGAGAACACTTTGCAGCTGCAGTTTGGGTTGGTGGTGCTGGTAACCAGAAACAATTCCAGAAAGAGAAAGGGATAGTGTAGGCTCCTGGGACAGAGGCTCTTTAATGCCAAAGTCACTGGTACAAAATTAAAACCTCACCTTCTGAGGGGCCATCCTTAGCCACAAAGTTCAGCTCTCATGTTTTTTATAGACATGTTGAAATGTGTCTTTCCCACTTTGTGTGCTTTCTCCCATCTCCCCTTTTTTTTGCATTTACCTTTTATTTTGTGTTTATGCATGTTTTGCTTTCAGGTGTGTATCTATGTGCCTCACATGTGTGTCTGGTATCCCTGGAGGTCAGAGGAGGGTGTCAGATCCTCCAGGAACTGGAGTAGGGATGGTTGTAAGTCACCATTGGGTGCTGGGAATTGAACCAGGATCCTCTGGAAGAGCAGCCAGTGCTCTGAACCACTGAGCCGTCTCCCCAGCCACACCTCCATCTTTTCATAGTAGAATAACAGAGTAAGGTAGTGGCAGTTTCTGTTCCTTTAAATGTCCTAACAGTAAGATAAGGGCTTGGTAACTGTGACTTATTACCTCCTATAATTCTTAATGTCGAGGACTTCCAAAATGTCTAAGAAAAACTGAAGTGAAATTAGCCACAAAGGTGTATCTCTTTTCCTCCCCAAATCCATATAAATAACAAAAAGTAAAATTTTTTTTTTAAAGTTCATCCAGGCTGGAGAAATGCTGTAAAGTTTAGAAGATGAAGAAGTCTTGAACTACACTAAGTTCCTTAGGGAATGAGTGGGTGTCGTAAAAACAGTCACGGTACAAAAGTACTCGGCTTTCCTACTAATAGTGCGAAGTAAGATGAGAGTAGAGTTGAACCTGGTTTTCAGGACTTGATGAAGCTACTTAGGAGGCTGAGGCAAGAGCCATCTACAGCCTACCTAGCTGCACAGTGCGTCCCAGGCCAGCCTGGGCAGCTTCGGCTCTGCCAACAACCCAAAGTGAAAGGAGGCCTGAGGCTGTAGCTCAGTGCTAGAGAGCTCAGCCCTAGGGCCTCAACCGACTACAGCAAAGGTGGCAAACCTTTTGTATGACTGATAAAAGTGCAATTGCTCTGTGTGGTGAGGGTACAGAGAAAATTTCAGATTGTCATCCTTAAACTTCTGAAGGGAAATTGGGCAGTGTCTATCAAATAAACTTATACATTCGTCTCCTTTATCATCATCATCATCATCATCAAGCAGGTCTATCCTCTTAATTGGCTTCTGTTCTAGTTTCTTTTCTGTTGCAGTGATAAAATACTCTCTTCGAAAGAACTTCAAGGAGAGAGAGAGAGAGAGAGAGAGAGAGAGAGAGAGAGAGAGAGAGAGAGAGAGAGAGAGAGAGAGAGAGAGAGAGAGAGAGAGAGAGAGACTGTTCATCAAGGTGGGAAAGACCTGGCAACAGGAAGCTCCCTCATCACGTTGCATCAGAAGTTAGACAGCAGATAGGGAACAGGAAGCTACGAAGCCTTAAGCCCCACCCTCAGTGACGCACTTCCTCTAGCAAGGATTTTTAGCTACTAAGAGGTTTTACAGCCTGGGGAGCAAGTGTATGAACAGTAGCAGCTGGGAGAACATTTCACATTCAAACTGCAGCAGCTACCAATTAACCAGCTTCTCAAAGATAGGCCCTTGAGAGGCAACAGTAGCACACGCATGCTCCAAGGCTACAGGGAGCGTCTCTACCAGTTGAGCTGTGAAATATTCAACTAGTTCGTGCTGTTTATTCCTGGCCCTCTGCTTGTTGTGCTTGGTGAGGTTGATATTTAATTACAGGGATAAGTGAGAAATTAAGGGTTTTTTATACTATGAATACTATGTTAAAAGCGTTTTTGTAAAGAACAAAATAAACTCTTGAGGTTCAGTGATGAAGTGGTTCTGAGGAATACTGATTCATCCATGAGGTGAGGTAACATGCTGCTAATAAAATTATGTTGCCAAAGAAAACTTACCAAGTAAAAGCAATAAAGACACATAATGATGTTGTAGTGAATTCTAATGTAAATATACGTATTGGTCAACAGTGCCTCTGGATGTTAGCAATATGAGTGATTTCACTCTTGACATTTAGTCTCCATATTCTCTGAAATAAGTACATTACTTGAAGTCATCATAAAAGCTCATTTTCTAAACACATAGAGAAAACAACAAGTGGCAACTATACAGAAAATAAAACAGCCAGGCCACACAATGAAAAACTTCTGGCAACTTGTCTTGATCCTGGTCTACTCCTCAACCTAGCCTTAAGGGACTGCCATTGCATGACCTGTTAGTGTGGTGTGGGGGACCCCTTATACCTGGGTGGGACCAGTGACTGAGATTATGGGCAGAAGAGCCATAGCACCATTGTGGCCCAAATATCTAGCTAGAGCCATTTTAAAAATATTTAAACATTACATTGTACTTATTTATTTACTTGTGTGTGTGTATATTGTGTGTGTGTTGTGTGTGTGTATGCATGTGTTGTGTGTGTGTAAAAGTCAAAAGACAACCTTCAGGAGTTGGTTCTTTCCTTCCACTAAATGGGTCCCAAGAATTCACCTCCGGTTGTCAGACTTGGTGACAAGTGTCTTTACCTATCGGGTCACCTCTTCAGCTAGATGGAGTATTTTGTTTTGTTTTGAGACAAGGTCTCACTATGTATCCCTGGCTGGCCTGAACTTATGTAGACCAGGTTGGCTTCAAACTCATAAAGATCTGCCTGCCTCTGCTTCCTGAGTGCTGTGATTAAAGGCGTGCGCCACCTCAAACAGCTTACATGGAATGTAATATGTTCTATGTTGGGTTTTTTTTGTTTGTTTGTTTTAAAGTATTGAATAGTTTAGATATGAATAGAACACCAAATACTTACTTAATGAACACCATGTAGCTAAGAAACGAAATACTGTAGATGTTTTTAAATCCTCCCTAGTTACCTGATTCCAATATTCTTTTTCTTTGTTTGTTTGTTTAGTTTTGCTGTTGATTTTCAAGACAGGGTTTCTCTGTGTAGTCTTGGCTGTCTTGGACTCATTTTGTAGACCAGACTGGCCTCGAACTCACAGAGATCCACCTGCCTCTGCTTCCCTGAGTGCTGGATACAGGCATGTGCCACCAAGCCTTGCTTTCATTCCAATATTATGACTTGATGTTTCCATTTCAATGCGTGTCCTTATATTCTGAGTATCTATGCATGTACTACTTGGCATGTTGCTAGCATTCTATCAAGCTATCAGGATGCCGGCATCTTGCTCCCCCCCCCCACCTCCATTACTGTGCATTACTCCTTTGCAAAGATGAATTACCCTTTTGTATTTTTCTGTAATGGAACATATTGCTTCCAGTCTCTTTCCTAGTAAAATCAAAGTCACAATATACATTTTTGATCATTATGGAGTTTTGCTGAAAGAATAGAGTTTTAGGTGTTTTTAACATAAATGATTAGGGTAGATATGTTAATTTACTTGACCATTATATATATATATATATATATATATATATATATATATATATATATATCAAGTAAATATATACTCATCATGGTGCATGCCCCAAATAAATACAAGAAAAATTTAAGAAAACAGGAAAAGGTACATGTAAGACGTCTGTGCTCACGACATAGGTGCATGTATATAGAGGTCAGATAAAGAAATACTGTATTTAACCTAAAAACTAAAGACTTGCATGTGAAAAAGATTTGGAAATTAAAAAGATAAACATAATATTGAATCCAACTTTATAGTCAACAAAAAGAATATGTTAAAAAAATTTAAAGATTTTTATGTTAAGTAGGTGTTCATGTGTTTGTCCGAGTGTGGGGTTGTGCACATGAGTGCAGCACCTATGGAGGCCAGAAGAGGGTGTCATATTCTCTAGAGCTGCAGTTAGGTCCATTGGTTGTTAGCTGTTATAGTGCATGCTGGGAACTGAATGTAGCTCCTCTGCGAGAGTAGGCTGCGCTCCTAACTGTAGAGACATTGCTCCAGTCCCTTGCAGAAGGGACTTTAAACCTCTCAGACTCTTTGGCTCTGCATCTTGGAAGTGATAACATTCTAAGTAACCTTGCTGATGACATCAGAGCTGGGCATCTAGTTGGATGGAAATCTGTGAGATGAAGAAATAATTCCCACTAAGCTTGAATCCTAAAAGTTTTCCAGCGTCACCCTCCAGTGGGGCATTTTAAGTTATCTCCTTTAACGGAAGTCCTGGTTTCTTTGTAAACTCAGCTTTGTTATTTAAATATGGTTTTGTTTTAATCCCAAGCATGGGATTTTAGTTTGGGTCTCAGTTTGTCCACAGCTGATAATTGCTTTATGTGTGGTGTGGTCTTTGCCGGTTGGTAACAGCCTGTCTCTTGTGGCACAGAGAGGGGCATGGTCTAGAACTCTCAGGAAGATAATAGGGGGGGGGGGGGGTGGGGGTGTGGGGGTGTGTGTGGTGGTGGTATGTGGTGTGTGTGGCAGCTTGGAGATAGACTGAGAAAACGTTTCAACTCAAGAGCTTGCGGGAGACTGCTTGCTGCATTTGCTCTTGACGGAGATTGGCTTTGCCCCCAAAGAACCCAACTGACCCTAAATAGCAGTGAGAAGTAAAGGGGTCTGCCCTCCCTCTTTCCTCTAACCTCCTTTCTCTCTTACCCAGGGTTAAGAGGTTGGTGGAAAGGAGGCGGGTGTGGCCACGTTCTGCAGACGTGAAAGGGCGTGCACTGGACTGCGTTTCTAACTGGAGGCTGCTGCACAGAAGGAGGAGAGCAGCACACTTCCACACTGGCTTGTTTCAACAGTATGTGATTATTACGGTCCTATGCCTGGGGCTCGGGTATATTTTTGTTAAGGTGAAATTTTCTTTGTAATGGAGTTGGCTATAAAGGCTTGATCTCCATTCATCTCACTTACCCATTCTCCCTCTGGCGATGTTGATAGCCCTTGCTCCCTTCACAGCCATCGGTCCAGCCACTTCTAAGGATGTTAATGTGCCTCTAATTTGTGACCACAGCTCCCCAACAGGAAGGTCCTCATGAGCCCCATATCTTGTTGAGTTACTACACTCCCATCTATCACGGATGGTCTTACCCAATCGGCACTCCCCGAGTTGTTCATTCTGTTGCTTTGGCCATCTCCTTGGAACTCTCCAGGCCTGTTGAGACAGGAAAACTTGTGTTTTGACACACATTATAGATGATGAACCATTATGCTCTGGAAGGACCCGAGTATTTGTATCTGCCTGACATGAGCACCGTGTCTGGCTGGGCCAGGTAGTAGTCAGTCAGGGGAAGATAGAAACCTCAGTGTTTAAATGAGAACAGCTGCCAGCCACCTCGCCCCAGTGTTTAGTGTTTAATAAATTTAGCCTAAAAGGAGTGTGGGCCTGATGCAACCCACTAAATCACCACTGTAGCCTACACAATGGCTTTTTCCTAGACAGAGTCTCTGCAAATGCATGCATTCTTTTCCTGAGTGCTTTAAGCATAATAAACACTGGCTTGTGTTTGTCTAATTGGTTTTGTCCCTTTCTTGTTCTATGCATAGGCTGATTCTGCAAGAAGGCACACTGCAGCTCTTCCTTACAGCATCGCACATAGTGTTAAAAGCTCCCTTTACTAGACGATTAAGCTTGCCTTGGTGCCTGTGATCCAGCTCTCTTCATAGCCTCCATACAAATGTGACTATGACAGTTGGGGATATAAATTATTACCATTAATTAGCTTAGCCAGAGCTTCAATGCTCATAGAAGGAACAACACAATGTCCATTCATTCAAGCAACATTTAATAAATAATTATCTTAGCTTGAATGAACTTTGGCCTAAAGTTGCCTCTGTACGTATCTTGTTTGGCCTAAACCTTCTTCTGTACTGGCAAACTATGCCCTAACCCTGATGTATAAACCCACTCTCATGATAGGCTGCTGAGCCTCAGCCAATCCCACACTCTCATGATAGGCTTCTGAGGCTTAGCCAATCCCACACTCTCATGATAGGCTGCTGAGCCTCAGCCAATCCCAGCAGCTGGGCTTTAGTCAACTACGCACAGCCACTTCTTCAACTGGGTTCAAGCAAGGTAAAGGCCAAGCCTCAGCCTGCAGAGCTTTGTACATCTCACTTCAGCCCTTTGTAGATCCATCCCCTTTCTCTCGCCATTGACACAAGCTGCCCACATGCCGAAGCAGAGTGTTTAGAACTGTTTTGGTCCATATAGATCCCTGATTCCAGAATCCCAAACCACAAGCAAAGTGAGGTAACTGGGCTGGGGAGCTGGCCTAGCAGTTAAAGAGGCCTTGCTGCTCTTACAGAGACATGAGTTCGATTCCCAGCACCCGTGTTGGGTGGCTCACAACCACCTGTAACTCCAGCTCCAGGGGATCAGAGACTCTCTTCTGGCCTTGGTAGGCATGCACTAAGACACCTTCACATACATACGCATAAATATTAAAATAGAAAAGAAGAAAATGTGTAATACTAACTTTGTAGTGATTTTCTCTTAGCACGGGAGCCCCACGTTCCCTCAGACAGGCTGCTGACTCAAAGCCGTTGTCTGAACCCCGCTTGAGAGAGGTGCATATTCTGGTGGGACCTCAACAGAAAACACTGATTTGGGGGCCAATGGCCTTGGGTCGTGACAGTCATTCTGTGCTAGCTGTGAGGCTGCTGCCCAGGTCAGTCACTCTCTGCACCATTTCTGTGACTCCAGCTGTAGTGTGGGAAGAGGGTAGAAAGGATCTCCAAAGGGCGTCCCCGTGTGATGGCCAAGAGAACGCAGGATTCCACTTTGGTTGACTATGCAATGTACTGATTATGACAGGAAGGGGCTTCCCAGAAGGCACAAAATCTCTGTACCTTGTGTCACTGGCCCATTTTTCTCAACTTTCCATTTGTTGTCTCTGAGTTGTGTTCTCAATAAAGCACAGTGCAGAGTTCTGTGTGTCTTTCTAAAGAGGTCTCTTCCAGCTGGAGATAGGGAGCTTGTTATAAATAACAGGACACTCCAGTTAGGCAACATAAAGAATTTTAGGAGCTCAGCCAGGAAGGGTGTGTGTGTGTGTGTGTGTGTGTGTGTGTGTGTGTGTGTGTGTGTCCTGTATCCCCAGGAAGATACAGTGCAAGTATCTTTTTCTCCCCTGGTTTTCTGATAGGGTCTTACTATGTAGCCCTGGCTGTCCTGAAATTCACCGTGTAGTCCAGGCTGGCCTCGAACTCACAGAGATCCACCAGACTCTGCCACTGCTGGGATTAAAGGTGTGTGCCACCACATCCCAGCACAGATCAGATATCTCTCAGCATTGACTCACTCTTCACCAATCGTCCTCAGTGCTGCAACACTGACACATTCAAACTTTTGACTTTTCTAGCTTGATGGAGCTAAGTAGATTCTCAGAGAAGTCCTGACTTGTGTTTTTCTGTTTCTGACTAAGCCTGTGTCCTTTTTATGTAGCAGAGATCTGTCTATAGTTTGAAGAGGTAGATTTTGAAGAGAGGAGAATGGAAAGGTCTAGAACCTCTGACCTCTTGGGGAAGGTTGGAAGAAGGATGGCATATAAGGATTGAACATGAACAAAGAAAACCTGATTTTTTCCTGATGTTTTTTTAGCACAGCCAACCCTCCTTTCTTCATCTTTTGCCCACCCTTAGGAGCCTCAGTGACCCCTCTGGGCAAGTCAATCATAGTCCCATTACTAGAGGAGTCTTAGGCTTCAATCCAAGGGAGATTCTAGAACCAGCGTTACAGATTACATCTGAAATGCCCCCCACCAGCACATGTTTGAAAGCAGGCCTGTAGGGCGAGGGCTTTGACTTCTCCGGGCTCCAGCCTTGCTTCTGATCTGTTGTGATGGGAACGGCCCACCCATGCTAGTGCTATGTGACCAGGATTCACTGGGCCGTCCCACCGTACTGTACTGAAACCCCTTGACAATAGCCACAATACAGCTCTCGTCCTTTCGGTTGCTTCTGCCCGATGTTGTCACAGTGATGTGGAAAAAACTGTGGTAACTGAAGTGACCCTGCTGAAGGACCATCGTAGTGCTGTTTTGGTGGTTGGGTTTTGCCATCATTGCGTTTTGATGCTGTTTAAGTTACTTTGGTTTTGTTGCTGTAAAAAATGCCTGGCAAAAACATCTTACTGTAAGAAAGGTATAATTGGCATCCCGCTTTGGGAGCACAGTCAGTCACAGCGGGGAAGGCATGGGTGGCAGGAAGGCACAGCTGGTCACATTGCATCTACATTCAGGAAGCAGAGAGAAACAAGTGACAAGAATCTGCTAATTCTCTCCATTTCATTCAGTATGCTATCCCACCCTAAGGGACAGCAACGTTCACATTTATGGTGAGTTTTCCCTCTTTAGTTAATCCTTTCTGGAAATACCCCTAGAGACACACCCAAAGGTGTTTTTCCATAGTGATTCTAAATCCAGTCAGATTGACAATGGATGGACGCTAACCATCACTGATGTGATTTAGAGAATCCCAGAGTGTAGTGGGCCTTGTGTAACATCTGCCTCTGGAGGTAGCAGCTGGTACAGGAGGGTGGATCTGTCATGCAGACTTGGGGTGGGAGTAAAACCTTCTGTGTATTCAAGACAGAAGAAAAAGTGTGAGGAAGATTCTCCTGTTCTTGAAACTGCAGGAGGGTGAAAGGGTGGTGATCCCCTGGGAGTGTAGTTTTCTATCAGCCCCTGTCAGCATTGGGCCACTTAAGCAGGATGGTGCTGCCCATAGACGTCAGATGGTGGCCAATGGACACCATGTCTCTTTCTGGCATAGTATAACAAGTGGTTCTGGCAGGCCCAGAGGGTAAAGTGTGTCTGGGAGGAGACTCTCCTCATCCACAGAAAATGCCACATCTGCTTCTGGAGAACAGGAGTTGGCCTCATCTAAGCATGGAAGGAGGGTGGGAACAGGCTGCTTGGAGCAGGATGCTGCCAGATGAATGACTCATGGGTTTTAACCAGTACTGGAGTGTATCCAACACCCCACTGCTAATAGTCAGGATTAGACATACATTGGTACCCAGTCACCAGTTTCTGTTGGGCTCCTGCTGTGTACAGAGGCTTCTCCTGTATCCCAAGTCCCAGTGATACGGGTGACACTCATATAAAAACAGGGGAGTGAGTTGCCCATTATAGTGAGGTGACAGCAGTGCACTTCCTAAAGCAGTTGGGTATGTGGCACTTCTATAGTGACAGGTGTCAGACCTGGAAATGGTATGGTACTGTTCATATAGAGAAACTGAGGCTCAGAGAGGTACAGAAGGAGTCTGAGATTCCCCGACTCCATAGCATCAGCATTTGAACCAGAAGTCAGGTTGATTGCCCCTCATGTTGCATCAGGTACCTGGTGCACCTTGCTTACATGCCATGCAACATAAAGTTAAAGGGTGAGAAATCCCAGGGGGCCATGTCTGTCCCCTCAGGACATGGGGCATCCTTATTTGTCAAGGTCAGTCCATCTGGTGCACGTGGTTGAAGGACAATGACATCTCTGCAGAATGATCTCACTCTGGTTTCCCATGGCAGCCTGCCCTGGAGTTCTGTTTCCTCTCCCTCTTCCATAGTCAGATTCTGCTTCTGCAGAAGCCCCACCCCTTAGAGAAGCTACAGAGATGTACCTTAGAGATGGGGAGATGGGCAGGACATTCAGTTTTTGAAAGAGCTATATCCATCCATATCTTCTTTTCCTTTTTCTTTCTTTTTGGTTTGTTTGATTCTGAAATGAAGGTTCTAGCTGTCAATACCCTCTCCTGGTAAATTTCCCTGCTGGTTGTGTTAAGAAAGGTCCCTCCAGGAGCTCTATGAGAAGACCAATGGAACCAACAAATCCAGGTAGTGGGGTGGTGGTGGTGGTGCTGCAGAGACTGATGCGTCAGCCAAGGACCATTCATGGTGAGGACCTATACCCTCTGCTCAGATAGGCAGCACAGTTTCCTTGTGGGTCCTGTAATATGGGGAGTAGGGGCTACTTCTGACATGGACCCTGTTGCCCACTCATTGATCACTTCCCCTTGGCGGGGCAGCCATGCCAGGCCACAGAGGAAGAGGATGCAGGCAGTCCTGATGAGACTTGATAGGCTGAGGTCAGATGATAGGGGAGGAGGGAGAGGGTATGAGGAAGGGAGGGGCAATCAGGAGCCAACAAGGAAGGGGCTACAATCAAGATGTAACGTGAACAAATTAAATAAAAAAAAAAAGAACTCCAAAAGGTGAGTGGGCTTTAAGGGTAGGTATGATATTAGAAACTAGAGTCTTTCAGTAACAAACACTGTGCATGTGTCCTGTGAGAAAAGAGAAAGAAAGGAGGGAAGAAAGAAAAGAAAAAAGAAAGAAAGAAAGATCCCTCATTAGAAATAGCTGCTCTGAGGGTAGTAGGACTTGGTGCTCTCAGTTTTCCATGTTCTTCTTGGCTTTATTTCTCAGTCTTGGCCAGGGATGAGGAGGCTGAGGAAACATGTGTTGCCTCACCAAAGCTTTTTCCCATGCCTGATTTGCTTTAGAAGGCCCATGGAGGAGGGCACCAGACAGTCAAGGTTCTAGCCTCGTCTCCAACTTCCTTTATGATCTGGCTGGCTCATTTCACTTCTCAGATTTGTGGTTTCCTTAGCTGGAAAGAGGCAAGATTGACTTGTGGTCAGGAAAGGTGTCTGATGGTCCACATCCTCCTCCTGTCCCTGGTGTGTGGAGATACTGCTGGGATGTAGTTGTGCAACCAGGCATGTGTTCCCCGATGCACGCATGTACAGGACATGTATGCATGCATGTACAGGACAAAACAAAGTGTGCACAGGGCACGTGAATGGACTGTGAAAGGGACAGCAATACTTTCCTCACACAGCAGTAAAGAGAAAGGAAGAGGTGTAGGTCCTTTATGCACCCACACTTTCCCCTTTTGGTTGTTGGTATCAGGAGACTGAGGTTCTGGGACAACCATGGCCAGTCACACTTTTTGTTGTGATGCTGAAACAGCTATATTTCAACTATCCAATATGGTGGCCACTAACTGCTGTGGCTATTGTGCACTCCAAGTTAGGCTGGTGCAAATAAAAACTGATTTTACATTCTATTTATTTTCATTTATTAACAGGTCAATTTAAAGAGTCCCATGAAGCTATTACTTATCATATTGGACTGTGTGTCCCTAGGGTATGATTAAACCATAGGTGAGAAGATGCTGAGTCACCTTAAGGAAAACCATCCATTTTCCTCCCTGTAAATTTCCCAGTAAACTTTATGTTTGTACCACACAAGACTAGTAACATATGTATGTGACTGGGCTCTTCTGCATGATGCCATCACTAGGAGGAAGTCATTGACTGTCCCTAAATGTGTATCAAGGGTGAGACACGTTCTCTTGTTAAGCTGTAAGAGTATAGCCTTCAGGATCATGGCACCCAGTACCTTAACTAGCACCTTTTTCGTGAGGATGATCAGAGGATATCTGATGGTGATGGTTGGTAACCCCTAAAGTGCTGGGTAAATGTGTCAGATATAGTGGGCAGTGATGACTATTCCTGCTGCCTGTAAAGGTTTCCAGGCAACAGGAAAGTAGCCATGTAATAAGAGAGTAGGGTAGTGCATATTGGGGGCTTTGAGGGGAGAAAGCAGAAGGAGAAAGATGTAATTATATTTACAATATATATTTACAATATAATTTGAAATTATAATTTCAAAAATTAAGAGAAATAATTACAGGCAAAACCCAACTTATTTAAACTGAGATTCTTCTGCCTGATGTATGCTTAGCTTTCTTTAGTGCCTGCTGTGGCTTTCTCAGTGACCTCAGCCTTAGTGACTTCTCTGTAGTGCTCTTGGCTCACACCAGACAGTAGCCCCAGTCCTCCTTTATTGATTTGTCACGAGCCACTTCAGCAACAGGAACTTTCTAGTGCAAGTTCTAGAAAGGCAGGGGTAGGGTGGCATGGAGGGGCAGTTTGCATTGCAGAGTGGGACGAAGGGTTGTTGGAGATAATGCTATCAGTGAGGAAGGCTTACTCTTTGTAACTGCCATTAGTCACTAAAACAAAACATCAGGTGCTGGGCAACTTTTAAAAAGAGATTGATTTAGCTCACTCTTTTTGGATGGTGCCAGTTCTGACAAGAGGTCCCCTGGCTGCAACGCATTTGAGCCAACTGCACGGAGTTATGAAGATGAGTGAGAGAGAAAGAACACAGGAAGACATGAGGCCGAGAATGGCAAGAAATGAGGCTTGCTCCTCTATAACAGGCCAGGAGAATCAGGTTAACCCCTTCCAGGACCAGCACCACCACTGACCTTGTATCAAAGGTTCCATCATCTCTCAACGTTGCCATACTGGGAACCAAGTTTCCACGTGTGAACCTTGGGGGACACACCACCTCTCATACACGGCTGCGGCTTGGGGACTGCTGCCCTTGTGAGTGCTTTGCAACGCTGTTTTCTCTCGGTATGTGTACAGTACCCTTCCCCTTGATTTCTCCAGGAAGGGTGAGGAGATCCAGTGGTGAGGTTGGGACAGGGGTTGCCTGTTTGGACTCACTGCCCCTTGCTGCTCCTTCAAGGCTGTACAATCACAGCTCTGGTTGTAGATATTTTAGCACTTAAAGAAACAAGTGTCAAAAAAAAAAAAAAAAAAGAAAGAAAGAAAGAAAGAAAGGAAGGAAGGAAGGAAGAAACAAGTGTCCTGTTCTTCCTTCTGTCCATCTCACATCACTGTGAAGACATAGTTAGTTCTATACCTGTTCTATTCCACGGGGCTTGACTCAGTTTCCACATCTCTGAACTAGTTGTGTGACAACACTGTTGTCTCTAGACATGTTAAGACTCCTAAACTAAAGTGGCCCAGATTTTCTTCCAGGAGCAGAATGAGCTGAAGGTGGAACATGGCTTCCTCTTCATGAGTTTTATGAGACCCAAGGCAGAGTGCTCCCCACACTGTGACGGATGGAGGTCCCCTGCTGCAGATCTCTTGGCAGTAGCCTGCCCAGAGTCTGATGAGCAGCCAACTGAGAATGAAGATAAAGCACCGGTAAGCTTTGATGGACGATGGGCAGAGCTTCTCTTGAAATTGGTCTCTCAAAACAATATACAAACTAATACACAAATCAATGCAAAGTGTTTAAACTGCCAGGAAAACTCAGCCCATCTATCACACTTAAGAGGAGCTAGAGGCCATGGAGTTGGGCAATTGCTTGAGTCCCCAAGGTCCCCGGGAAGGAATGCTTGGTCCTTTGGTGCAGATGCCTGATTCAGCAACTTCCTCTTGCATGTGAACCCCAGTATGATTTGAAATGGGAACAGAAGAAGAGTGCCATCCTCATGTATCATCCTCCATTGCCGCTTATAAAGGCCTGCATCCACCTTGCCTCTGTGCTCCTCACTGACCATAGAAACAGAGTCCTAAGGTCCTTGAGCGGGTGCTGATTCGAGGTTTGAGTTCCCATGGCCAGCTGATATTGTTTGATTCCCAGTAGTTTCTTTGACAAGAATTCAGAAGTGCAATGAACCACAACCATCCTCTGTATTCACAAATTCCACTAACCATGGATTAAAGATATCCAGAGAAGATTCCAGTCACCTTTCCCCCTCCTAGTCCTAGGAAATCAGGCCACCATATACAGACTTGTTTCTTATTATCATTCCTCAAGATATATTTCCCCCAAGATGGCTGCCCCTCAGCCATCAATCCATCCTCACTCCTCCTATTAGAAGGATTTCTTTTCTCTCATTCTCAAAATAATTACCTTGCCCTCCTTGGATCATGTCTTCTTCCTTTGAAAATAGATATATACTCTAGAAATTTCTGAGAACTTAAATTCATACCACACCTCACAGCATGCAAAGCCTTTTGCCTGCATGGTTAACAGTAGCATCTGTGTTTAATGGGGATGTGGCAGAGGATCGGAAGGACAAGCTGACAGAAGGAAATGCTTGGTAGCAACGTGGAATTGAGCAGTTGTTCCTCTGGGTCACAAATCAGGAACTGTATGACTATTCCACACCGAAATCTGCAGTGCCCAAGGTCCTGTGTAAATGATGAAACACTTGCATAGAATCTACACCATCCTCCTGTGTATAGCTCCCTCCCTCCTCCTCTCTATCTGTCTCCCTCCCTCCCTCCCTCCCTCCCTCCCTCCCTCCCTCCGTCTCCCTCTTCCTCCCTTTCTCTTCCTCTGTAGTGTATATACATGAGTGTGTGGGTATGAGCACCCTGGCACATCCATGCAGTGGCTAGAGGAGAAAGTCAAATATCTTCCTCAATTTTCCTTTACCTTCTTGTCTTGAGACCAGTCTCTCGCTGAATGAAATGCTAACTATTTTGAGTAGGCTGCCCAGTGAGTGCTTGTTTGTCAGTGCTGACAGTATAGACATGCATAGTCATGCTTGACTTTTGGGGGGGTGGTTTGAGACAGAGTTTCCCTGTGTAGCCTTGGCTGTCCTGGACTCACTTTGTAGACCAGGTTAGCCTCAAACTCACAGACATCCCCCTGCCTCTGCCTCTCTGAGTGCTGGAATTAGAGGCGTGTGCCACTACAGCTGACTGACATTTCTTTTAAATGTAAAGATTCAAACAGGTACTCATTCTTGCAAAGGACGCCCTCTTTGTCATCTCCCAACCTGCCTCCTGTATGCTTTAGTTATTTCTAAATCCCTTATACTGCCCACAGCAATAGGAACTATGAATATACTTGTTAAACTCTACAATTTGGGAAATACAGACAAGGGGGAGGAGGTCCCCCTCAGTCACAGACATAGGGGAAGGGAGTAGAGGGGGAAGCGGGAGGGAGGAAAGAAAGGGAGGATACAAGGGATGGGCTAACAATTGAGATGTAATATGAATAAATTAATAAAAAAAATATTCATAAGGAAAAAAAAGAAATTCAAGCACCAAATTCAAGAAAAAAATAAAAAATTAAAAAATTAAAAAAAAAAAAAGAAAAAAAAAAAAAAGAAAGAAGTCTGTTCTCTTTCTCCACAGACTCTTTTTTCTCAGTGTCTTCAGTCTACAGCTATAGGAATCTTTGGGTAGGGAGAGCTGGTTGTAGGTGTGTCATGTTCCTAAATTCCTAGTGACAGAGGTTGTCTTTGGAAAGGCCTTCGCTTGTGCCAGCTTCCAAGGAAAGACTTAGAATGTCTCAAAGTTTCCTTCTTGTTTGAAGTTGCATAATGCTCCATTGTTTGAGTATGTTAATCTTGTCAGCGGAGGCTTTGATTGCGTCTATACTCTAACAATGCAATGAGTGTAGAGGCACTGGTATCTGAGACCCCAATTTCTCTTCCATTTGGGTATATATCCAGAAATGGAATCTCACCACTATATGGTAACCCCCATTTTAGCTTAATGTTTTTCTTACTACAGTTTATGTATTCATTTTTACTTATTTATTATTGTGGGCATCAGATGTGAGTATACTTTTTTGTGACATATGTATGCATAAGTCAGAGGACAACTTTCTGGAGTTATGGGACCCCCAGGTGGGTCCCTGGGGAATAAACTTTGATAATCCAGGCTTGGTGACAGGCGCCTTTTCCCACTGAGCCATCTTTCCAGTCTTCAGTTTGTAACTTACTGTAGAGCCACAATACTATCTTTCATGATGTTTATACTATTTTGCGATTCTAAAAGCTGCTATCATTGGTTTATAATGACCACCCCCATAAACTGCAGATGCAGTCTGGGTTATGGTCACATGGAACTTACTGTTCAATCCTTAACTATACCGTATCTTAAGTTTCTCCAGCCTGGAGACTGGTGGGCTCTCTCATCTGACTACACAATTGCTTTAGTTCAAAATTCAGAATGGTGAATTTAAGTGTGAAACAAAACAAGACTAACCAATCAATCAAACAAACATACAAAAAGAGAGTCCTCACTTAAATGCCTATCTAAGAAACAATACAAATTTTGAAGTAGCTTCCTGAGCTACAGCTGTTCACAGGGCTGATTGTCTCATATCCTTTATTCACTTTCTTTTCTTTAGTTATGGTAAATTTCAGAATGCCTTGCTCTAAAAGAATATTGTTTCTGAGGATCATGGGATGCTATTAAGGACAGTAGTTCCCAACTATATAAGATGCCTCCAGGTGAGAACTACTAACCCCTAATTCATAGCTTCTGCATCAAGGTGTTGACATAGTGGTCCCTACTGATGCTCACTTTCTGTGCTGGTTAGGTTTTGTCAATTTGGCACACACTAGAGTCACCCAAGAGGAAGAAATCTCAGTTGAAGACTTTCCTCGATCAGACTGGCCTATGGGCATGTATGTGGAGCATTTTCTTGATTGCTAATTGATGGCAGAGGGCTTAGCCCACTGTGGGCAGAGCCACTTCTGGGAAGGTGATTCTGGAGTATGTAAGAAAGGCAGCTGAGCAAGCCAAGGGAAGCAATCCAGGAAGCATCCTTCCTTCATGGTTTCTGTTCCAGTGCCTGCCTACAGACACATGTTTTGTCTTCCCTTTCTGCTGAGCCATAGCCTATAAGCCAAAGAAACCCTTCCTTCTCCCAAGTCGCTTTTAGTCGGTGCTTTATCATAGCGACAGCGAAGCAAACTAAGACAGAAATTGACACTGGTAGGTTGCTGTTGTGAAAGGCTTGACTGTGTTGTTTCATGAGAGAATCGTGGAAGTGTTTGGAACTTTGGGCTGGAAAAGCCATTGGGTGCTCAGAGCTTAAGGGGCTCTTCTGTGGGAATTTAGACGATAAGTGTGTTGAGAGAAATGCAGGTGATGGAGGCCCAGATTGTGAAGTTGCGGAGCAAAGTGAATACTCTATTGGGGCTTTTTATGTGGTATATTTGGGTTAAGACTCTTCAGAAGTGAAACCTGTGCTTCACTGGGACAGTCAATGGCCGTCAGCTAGGGCTGAGGAATGTGCCCGGATCATTGAGGTGGAATCTGGGAAGTACTTCCTCCTCATGGTCAGCACACAGAAGCTGTGGTCCAGAAGGGGGCCAATGCTGCACATCCAGCTGGAAGTACACCTTGGCAAATCATGGTCAAGGGTCTCCCACATGGTGCTGGTTTTGAAGGCATCATGGACAGAAGCTGAGGCTTGGCGCTGTGAGATGCCAGGAGTGGCCATCGGTGAAGGTGACACTTCAGTTGCAGACTCCGAGGATTGGAAAGCATCCTGGAGAAAATCTGAGGCTTGACACAGTGTGGCAGGGTTGATGTCCCTGGATAGAGGCCAAGAGGCCATTGGTGAAGGTACAACCTGAGTGTTAATGGAGACTCCAGCATAGTGGGATGAGCACCAAAGGGCAGTGGCAGAGGGATGAGCACCAAAGGGCAGTGGCAGAGGGATGAGCATCAAAGGGCAGTGGCAGTGGATGAGCACCAAAGGGCAGTGGCAGAGGGAGGTAGAGCTGCCCTGAGCTTGTCACGGCACGTATGTGTGTACTGAGGATGGCAGAGCTGGAAAAGCAAGACTTCTCGATCCCTTTGGAGTCCAGAAGATCAGGAGTGAGTTCCAGATGCTACAGCATTTTATTTATATTGTAATTTTTGGTTTTTCTTTGGTCTGACTGTAGCTGGGCCCCCATTCTTCCCTCTCAGAATAGCAACTTGTATAACTTGTTTCTAATTTTGTAGGGCTTCACAGTTAAGGGACTTCAGGTTAAAAATATTTTTATTTTAGTTTTTTTATTTTATGTGCATTGGTATGTAGGTGTGAGATCCCTTGGAACTGGAGTTACAGACAGTGGTAAGCTGCCATGTGGGTTCTGGGAATTGAACCCAGGTCCTTTGGAAGAGCAGACAGTGCTCCTAACCACTGAGCCATCTCTCCAGCCCTGAGACTTCAGATTTTTAAAAAGGTCTTGGAATTCTAAAATGTTGAGTTCTTAAAATCCAACTTTTAAAGTTAGCCTGTGTTTTATATTATAAGATTAATATGATATCTTAAGGACAAGGAATGGTAATGATTTAACAGTGATTTGCTTGTGCATCAAGTTGACAAGGGTTGGGCCTATGATGGCTAACCTTGGTTGTTAGTGTGACACATCTGGGAATAGGGATCCTCTGTTAAAGAACTGCTTCCATCAGACAGTCCTGTGAATATGTTTGTGGGAAATTATCTTGACTGATGACTTGTGTGAGAGAGCCTTGCTGACTGTGGGCACTATCACCCCGGTGATCCTGGGATATATTGGAAAGATGACTGAGCATGAGCAGGAAAGGAAAGCCAGTGAGCAGCATTTCTCTCTGGTGTCTGTTTCCTGCCTTAGCCTCCATGGTGATGAGCTATATAATCTGTAATCCACATGAGTCTTATCGCAGCACCAGAGAAACAAACTAGGACACACTGTTCTCTGGCGACTCCCTGCCCTATCTCAGGCTTACCAAACAGCAGCCATGTTTCTCCATCTTTCATTTACTAAGGGACTAATAACTGATACATACAGAACCACTCAGACTATTCTGAAGATTTGGAGTTGTTCTTAATTACCAAATACTGCCTGCTGTCTAACTATTTTTGTGAATAAAGTTTAAATGGGACACAACTCCATTACCGCTTCATTTACATATTGACTGAAGCCACTTTGTGAAGTAGGACCCTTTCTTCTTCTTCTTCTTCTTCTTCTTCTTCTTCTTCTTCTTCTTCTTATTATTATTATTATTATTATTATTATTATTATTATTATTATTATTATTATTAGTTTTTCGAGACAGGGTTTCTCTGTGTAGCCTTAGCTGTCCTGGACTCCCTTTGTAGACAAGGCTGGCCTCGAACTCACAGAGATCTGCCTGCCTCTGCCTCCAAGTGCTGGGATTAAAGGGATGCACCACTGAGCATGGCTTAGTAGTGTTCTTTCTAAGGCTACTAGGCTTCTTTGATTTTATCAGCTTTTTCTGACAAAATTGCCTCTTAGCATAAATCACTTTCTATTTTTGTCATCTGGAGTCCCAGATAATACTTTGGAAAGGCTCTTCACCTCCTGTGTCTCGCTGAGTGGTGGTGGATCAGCACACCATAGCCTAGACCAGCATCTAGCCTTCCCTCCTCCTTGCATTAGGAGCAGCTGGGCATCCTGGCAGCACCAGGGGGAGCAGGTGTGTGCAAAGGAGGCCGCTGAGCCGATGCAGAGAAAGAGCTGGTGAGAAGCCCAAGATCAAAACCCCAGGATGTGGGCTCTAACTCCTGACTGACAGCCCCTGGCACCCTCCCAGCAGGGGCCCAAGTGGCCTGCAGAAGCTGCAGTCAGGGGGACTTTCAGCCCTTGCACCTTTGAAACACTTCTCTTAAGTCCACCTTGAATTTCTGTAGTAAATTTTTAATAAAAATAGACTCAGCATAATCTTTAGTCTAACACTTCTACCAGTAACCTATTAAAGGCAAACAGAATGTTTGGCACATAGCAGAATAGCATTTGTAGGTGAAATTCATAGTCGAATCCAAACACGTTTTCAGTGAGAACTTCTGGCTCAAGATGATCGGCGGAACACGTACTTTCACCCTTGCCACTCATGAGATGCCTGTTGTGGCAAAGAAATTAGGAATGTTGCTCCAGTGCAAGAAAGGTCAACACCTTTCTGGAAGATGAAATAAATTTTAATGTATGCCATAGCTAGGAAGAAATTAGAATATCAAGCCATCTCCAAAAAGCAAAACCTGCAGCATGCAACCAGACATCAGTTCTCACTTCATGCAGGGGGATCTGAGTGCTGAGGAAGAGACACGAGGGAAAGCAAATCTGTTTCCTGGATTCCGTGTAGTGCATAAGAGCATACCTCAGCCGCTTGGTTCCTTTTTAGCCGTGAAAGGCTAATCAAGGACCTTAGGAGTGAAAGGGACGAAGAAGGACAGAGCAGGGTGACCAGACTGACCCCCTCACCCCTGATACCACATTAGATCAGAAGAAAGACATCGTATGTAATTTATACACTTGGCTCAAGGGTGGAATGCATCCAGAGCTGTTCATGGCTGTGCATGCTGTAACTCCAGCACTGGGGAGCAGAGCCAGGCAGAGCCCAAGAGCTTGCTGGCTAGTTAGCTGGCCTAGCAGAAGCAGTGAGACAGCCCATCTCAAAGCAGTAAGGCAGAGAGCAGCAGGGAAAGGCTGACTCGGGCTCTGACCTCCACATGTATGTAAGGGCACCTGCACACTCACATAAATGCACCCCACACTATGTACATATTTATGTATGATATATATATTGCATCCATTTAACAAGAATAAGATGTAATAAATAAAAACAGAGAGAGGAGACAGTTCTCAGAGATTAAAACAAGTCTTGATCACTGAAATAAGTTCAGAACAACCTTGGATTATATAACCAAGAGAATGTTTTAGAACAAAAATATAGAGAGAAGAAAATATTGGCGAAAGGTAAGAGGCATGAGAACTCATCCTTGAGGACAAACATTGGGAAAGAGTCCTAGAAATTAAAAACAGAGAAAATAAAAGTTTTTAAAAAAAAAGTAAAAGAAAGTTTTTCAGAGTTGAAAAAAACAAACAAACCTTAATTTTGAGGTCTAGAGGACCTCACAGTGAATGAAAGAATCAAAGGCGACAACCTGACACTAGAGGATCCCATGGTAAATTCTGGAACTCCACGATAACATAAAGATCTGAAGGTCTCCCAAAGAGAAGGATTAAGCCGCAGCAGGGGAGTTACCCCTGTAGGGAAGCTCGAGCTGTTACAGTTAGTTGCTTAGTAGCTGTGGTTCCCAGCACCCACATGCGCAGCGTGCAACTGCCTGTAACTCCTGAGGTTACAGTGCCCTCTTCTGGCCCTTACAGGCACCTGCACTCATGTTCACATACTTCACTGCCCCGTAAGTGAAAACAAAATAAATCAGAATGATAAAAAATAAACTGGCAATTGATTATCTGTGATCTAAATAAGTCTTTCAAAGTTCTGAAAAAATAGGACCCGTCTTAGTAATTGTTCTATTGCTATGAAGAGACACCATGACCAAGATAATTCTTTTAAATTAAATTAATGAATGTATTCACTTTACATCCTGGTCGTAGGCCCCTCCTTCATCTCCTCCCAGTCCGGCCTCCCCCCTTTTTCCTCCTCCCCATTCCCTATTCCCTAGAAAAGGGGATCCCCCCGCCCAGGCTCATCAAGTAGAATCAGAACTGAGTGTGTCCTCTTCCCCTGTGACCTGGCAAGGCAATGCCCCCAGGGGGAAGTAATCAAAAAGCAGAAAACAGAGTCCATGTCAGTGCGAGCCCCTGCTCCCTTTACTAGAGGACCTACATGGAGCCTGAGCTGCTCATCGGCTACATCTGTGTAAGGGTCTAAGTCGTGTCTAGCCATGGTCCTTGGTTGGTGCTTCAGTCCCCACAAGCCCCTCTGGCTCTGTTGGTCTGCTTGAGCTCCTATAGTCTCTGGGTCCTTTTTCCTCCCTGCACCCCACTTTCCCACAATACTCCATATTCTTTGCCCAATGTTTGGTGGTGGATCTCAGCATCTGTTTTGAGCCACGGCTGCGTGGAGCCTCTCAGAGGACAACTCTGCTAGGCTCCTGTCTGCAAGCATAGCAGAGTATCATTAATATCGTCAGCGGCTGGCTCTCTTCCATGGGGTGTGTCATATAAAGGAAAATGTTTACCTAGGGGCTTGCTTGTGTAGAGTTCGCCCGTTTCTGCCATGATAGCAAGCATGACACCAGGCAGGCAGGCAGGCAGGCAGGGAGACCCTGGGGTGGCCTAGGCTTTCACTCCTAGTGACCTGCCTTCTCCAACAAGGCTACACCTCCTCCTACAAGGCCACGCCTCCTCCCACAAGGCCACGCCTCCTTCAACTAGACCTCAATCCTTCCCAAATAGTTCGCTGTCTGGGGACGAAGCATTCAAATACCAAATGGCCTATGGGGGCCATGCTTATTCAAAGGACCACAACCCCTAACTTTATTTTTCTATCCAGCTCAATTGCAATCAAGCAACTAGACAAAATAAGGACATTTGATTTAGATGTAGGTTGTTCATCCCGCTCCTATATGGTACCAGAGGTCAGTCCCAGCGGTGTACACATGGTAGGCCAGTGTCCCACTGTTGACCCGCGTCCCTGCCCACCCCATCTACCTTTTCTCAGGGAGCCGTTCGCGATGCATCCCAGAAGCAAAGGGAGGGAAAGAAAGAATCCAGGAAAAACACTAAAAGAGGCAGGAAAGTTGAAGGACAACCAGATCAGACTATCAGGCTGGGATACAGAAAAAAAGTGGTCTGCAGTGGAGAACATCCAAAGAAAAGGGGAGCATTCCCCTGCATCTGTGTGTGTGTGTGTGTGTGTCTGTGTGTGTGTGTGTGTGTGTGTGTGTGAGAGAGAGAGAGAGAGAGAGAGAGAGAGAGAGAGAGAGAGAGAGGCAGGGGGCTACCTGTAGAGGGCAAAGGACAGTCTTGGATGCCAGCCCTCACCTCCCACCTGAGCCAGGATCACTCCTTTTGCTGTTGTCTACTACGGGCTGACTGGCCTGTGAGCTTTTGGGGGTTTTTTTCCTCCCATCTCACTATAGGAGTACTGGGCTTACAAATGTGCCACTGTGCCTGATGTTACATGGGTTCTGAGGATTTGAACTTAGGGCCAGGTGTTAACCATATTACACGCTGAGCCATCTCCACAGCCTCCAAAGGGGAGCTCTTAGGGAACCTAATACCCATGAGAGGTTGATAAACCTCAGGAATATACAAATAAAAAATAAAAAAATAAAAAAATATTACCCACTAGCCAAGCAAAAGGTATTTGGAAATGCCCTAAAAAACAAAACAAAACAAAACAAAACAAACAAACAAACAAAAACTTGTCCATCAAACAGGAAGTAAAGTGTTTTCTGATGCAAGCCACTGCTGGACTATCTGAAGAGGAATTCACTGAACTTTTATGCTGAGACCATTCTTTGAGTGGCCTGGGGATTAAACTCTCAGACGTGCAGAAGGGTATTGATACGATAGTCCTGTGTGTTTGGTCAGTGAGCCCTGTGTATGGGTGACTACAGAAACACTAAGAAAGAACCCAAAGCGGGAGAGCAAGCCTGCAAGATCCTAGAAGATGAAGTAGGGAGTCACAAAAATAAACGTTCACCGTGTCAATTTAATATGAACACGTTCCCGTAAGAAGGGACCAGGAAGAGGAGGGCATAATGATTCCCATGCTACAGGAAGAACATCAAAACACTGACCAAAGGTGATGGGACAGGGAATGGAGATATAGGATGTTTCATGTTCTGAAAGTAAGTATACCTATCCGTTAGGATAATGCCTTTGTGCATCGTGTAAAGATTACCCTTGTATATTTAAATGGTGTTATCTGTTCTGGCAGAGATCTGATTCCAGGCCAGACTTTGGCATTGCCATTTTTATGAAACATCTCCTGTCTCAATGTTTAGTAACATTGATCTTCATCACCTTCTGATTGGTTTTCATAAAACTCAGAGGCTGATCAGCTGAGGCAGGATTAGGAGGTGAGACTTCCAGGCCCTGAGAGCTACTAGAGAGAGGGGAATCAACAGCCCCAGACATAGAGCAAAAAGCGGGCTGGGAAAACTGAGTTACAGGCTAGTTGGGAACAAGCTATAATACCTAGGCATCCATAAATAAGTACAAGTCTCCAGGTCATTATTTGGGAGCTGTTGCCCAAAGTAAGCCCCATTCTACACCTACCCATAAAAGATAACTTGAGACCACAAACATCGAGCCGGGTCTTAAATCGGGGAAGTCTGAGTTTAAAATCCTTGTATTTCATAAAGAGGAGTCAATGGATATTGTTTAAAGTTGATAGACCAAGAAGCAGGGTTGTCAGTGTTGTTTAGGTTCAGCTAATAACTCCCACAAGGGTTGGTGTAGGACCAAGAGTGGCCTGAGCTCCAAATTAGTCTCTGGCTTGATGAGTCCCTGCACTGTGAGCAGAGAGATCAGGGAGTGGGTCCTTTAGAGACCCTTGCTGGCCTTCCTAGTTCCCATATAAGCTGATGGTCTGGTTACCCTTGTTCCAAGGCCCTGACTTGTATCGGATAGAATACTCCAGAGGGTTCTATGGGATCAGTAGTAGCCTAAATAATACAATTTACCAGAGGCAATGTGGGGGAGCTTCTAGACCCAGGGAAGGTCTGCTGCCTGGCTGCAGGATATCTTACAGTAACTGTGGAGTGGTACCTCTCAGCACTCCCTAACTTTCCCAGTGGGCTCTGCTCTTTAAGCTCTGTGATGGTAGCTGCCAACGAAGAACCAATGGGCTTTAGAATGGGAAGAAGATAGATCAAGAGAGTCTGCTGGTTGTCACTGATTGAGAAGTCAGTGAGAAGACCGGCTTGGTGCTCCAGGCCTACAGCACCTCTCGAGTCAGCAGGGTGGAGGCATTTTACAGACTGTGCTTAGAGTTACATGGTAAAAAACTAGACCAGGTCCTCACTTGAGGAAAAGCCTCAAAATGGTGGCCTTGCTTGGATGAAGATAGGAAAACCATCTCCCTAGACTTTAAATTCATGGCTTGAAAGCAGTTCACCTTCAAGGGCATGCCTGGGCCCTCAAAGATACAATGAAATCTGCCTTGGCTAAGGTGACCCTTGCACACTATCTTACAGTCACATCAAAACAATAGAGAACAATTTCAGGGGGAAACAACAGATTGCTTGAGTGAAAACATCCATTCATTTTCAGGGAAGTCTAAAGCCGTTGTTCAGAAAACGACCCTGAGGAGCACAGGGTGTGGGAACTGGGGGACAGAAAGCAGGCTTGAAAATGTGAAGGTGTGCATGAAACAGGCTTGGGGTGGGGGTGGGGGTGGGGGCAGGGCAGAGAGCCAGATGACATCCCCATGGAGACTGAGTGGAAGTTGATGGGTGTGCCAGAGCTCTGTAAAGCTCACATGGGTGATGACCAGTCGGAGCTGAAGGAAAGGAGGGAACAGGAAGAAAGGGAAGCCACCCTGTCTTGCAGTCAGAGCTGCCTTAAAGAGGCTCCTGGAGGCTTACTGTGAGCTCAAGTGTCCTTCAGAAGACTTGATGAAGAAAGCAAAAGAGTAAACTCCCAATATTACATGGAGAAAATCAAATGAATGAATGGCTTCCTGAAGGGAAAAAAAATCTCCAAGCTAAGCATCTTCACCACCTGAAACTCACACCCCAATAGTGGCATGGGAAAGTCTAGAGTAAACTTGAGGGTCTTTAGGGCAAATCATGCAACACTGGGGAGGACAGGCAGGGGGGAATCTAGCAGGGAAATTCCGTGCTCCAATGCAGTGGGGTGGATCTAACAGTCAGGAGCCGCACGTGTCAGACAGCACAACATGACCGAAGATCGGAGAAGACCACTTCCTTCTACTAAATGAGATCATCTCTTGCTCAAGAAGTCTGGCTTGTAACTCTGTCATCAGGAGGCTCAACAACTGAAAAGAAGAAAATTCCAGCAAGAGATACCTGCTGTGGTGTGTTTTCAGTCTCCATCTCTCCCAGGTGGCCCTTTTGGCTCCTCCTAGCCCTGAGGCTTAGGCTCTTCTATTTCTTCTCTTGTCCCCTCAGAAATCCCACTGTGTAGCTGCCTCGCATCACTTTTGCACACGAGCACTTCAGCGAGATTTGCTTGGTGATGCTCATTTTGCAAAAACTGCAATTCTGGAAGAAAAAAAAATATTGACTTTGTACTGCGGCACTGGCGGTAGACTGGGCACTGAGTCCTGGTGACATGTAGGCAGTGCCAGGAACTGCAGCACCTTCTGCATGGCTGTAGGTCCAACAGCATGCGTCCTCATTTTCCTGAGCACCTGGGAGGCTGTTAAGTCCAGTCCAGCATTTGCTGTTGTCCTTTCCGGACCCTCTGCCTCCCTGAGGAAGGATCTCTTCCCTCAGTGCCCCAGGATGTCAAGGCTTTCTAGACAGACCAGATTTTCCCTGTCTGTACATCGCTGACCAGCCCTGATTGAAAGGCTCCTGGAAATGGCCGGAGATCCTCTTTCACTAAAATTCCCTGAGGTTCCATTTCATGGTCAGGCACTGGGTCTGGACCTGGCATCAACAAGAGCCCTGTGAGGTGACCGGAAGGCAGGCTTCAGCCTTGCCTTTTTCACTAATGCTCCTCCTGCCTGAAGTTTGAATTTCTTCTCAACACTAGAAATAAATTAAAAACAAACTGTTTTATTCTGGAACAATTGTCTCACTTGGGAACAAGCTGGCCCAAGGGATCTCAGGCGGGCCCTTAGAAAGCAGAGCCATGTCTTAACCTTGGGTCCTTCATGGTCAAAATCATCCTAGGCATGTGATGGGTGCTCAGAAATAGCTGTTAGGCGAAAAGATAATCTGTGAGCTGGCATCTCAGACGGTGAAGCGCAAGACTGGGACCCTGGGTTTAACTCCCGGAACCTGTTTAAACCAGCTCTGTGCATTGGCGTGTGGTTATGACCCCAGTGCCGAGGAGGCTTAGACACGTAGACTCAAACAAAGCACTAAGATGGATGAATGGTTTCTTGACTAGTGACATCTGAGGTTGAACTCTGACCTCCTTACATGTGCATGCATGAAATACCCCATACTCCATGCATACATGCATGTGCCCACATGGCTGCAAAGTGATTTGCATCCTATACTGCAATCACAGATGCCACAAACAATTTGCTAAGAAGTTTGTTTCTCCGTTGTAAATCTTAGTGCTGAATGGATGCTGCTGTTTTCAGATGAAAATTTGCCAGGAGGTTGTAGAGGTTTTTGCTGAACTCCTTTTCCCTGTGGGTAAATTCCTCCAAGCCACTCAATGCAGAGGGGAACAGCCACACTATGTTTATACAGAAGAGGCCAACTGCCCATATCTTGTCAACAAAATTAATTTCCTTTGGGATTTTTGCATTTTAATGTTCTAATATACTACCCAGCACACACTAAGTAATGGTTTCCTTTCTTTCACTTAAAAAAATTTGTTTTTCACAATGCCACTAATTGATCAAAGCTTTCCTTGCATGCTGGCCTTCATTTTGGTTTTTACCCTCATTGCCACAATTTCCTACACTCCCGCTGGCGTCCTGATTTTATCTTGTCTTCAACCAAACAGACACACACACACTAACGTGGTACCGAGCATGACAGTGACATAGATGGAGCTGTGGCCAGCTCTAAAGAATCTGCTGCTCAGGCCACCTAGTCCTGAGTTGCTGTAGAGATGAGGGTGAGGAGGCTGTGGGCCTGGATGAGGCTGTGGGATAAGCAAGGCCTCTAGGAATGGAAAGGGAGCCTAACTGGTCTTCTTCCTGCCTGGGACACGGCACGACACAGTTCCCCACCATGTTCTACCCCAGCTCTGACCCTGCCCACAAAGCTGTAGAAAGACATGGCAGAGCTTTCTGCAGCCGAACAGGAGGATTTGTTTAGATTTGATCTTTATGGACTGACAGAAAAAAATCTACTGCTTTGGTCTTCTGTTTCCCTTATTTTGCAAAACACTAGTGTGATGGTCAGCATTGTCAATCGCACAGGAGCCACAGTCATGAAGAAGATGAGCCTCTGTCTGTCTGTTCTGTGAGGATTATGTAGATTAAGTTAACTGAGGTGGGAAGACCTTCCTTGACTATGGGTGTCACCATTTCATGGGTTAACATCCTGGACTGAATGGGGAAAAAAAAAAAAAAAAAAGGAGAGCGCTTGCCCAGCCTTCACCGCTGTCTTTTTCCTGACTGCAGATGTGATGCCACCAGTTGCCTCATGCTCCCCACTCTGGGGGAGGAAGGCGCTTCCCACTCAGAGGAGACCCCATCTGACAGATGTTTTATGGGTCCTGATGAATATATAGTGGGTACAGTAAAACACAGACACAGTGCTTTGGGCTAGAGAGGCCATCCGTTCTGCTTAACAGACATAATTTACTGACCAGAAGCAGCCATTTCCCCTCTTGGTCATCACTTGATGAAGGGGAGAGTTTTTATTTTCTAAATGATATATGGAGCCAAATGAAATGATTATTACATCATTTCTATTGCCTGTCACCACTCACAATGGGATGGCATTATAAGAGAAATGAGTGCCTCCCCTGGAATGGAGTAGAGGGGTCTCTCTCTCTCTCTCTCTCTCTCTCTCTCTCTCTCTCTCTCTCTCTCTCTCTCTCTCTCTCTCTGTGTGTGTGTGTGTGTGTGTGTGTGTGTGTGTGTTTTGGGAGTGCATGCATAGAAAGGTTTCTGAGCCCTAGCATCACACATTCTTCTTTGGCCTCTTCCCCAGGGGTGGCAATTGAAATCTGATACTCTCAGGGAGTGAAGTGGAGAGGAAGGAGCTTAAAGGGCTCTTGTTAGACTCAATATATCTTCCTTAAAGACTAGGTGAGGGAGGACGATATGTAGTATGAAAGAACAGCTGCCCGTGTTTGGCACAGTTGGAGAAGGGAGCTGGACATGAAATGGTTCAACGAGTTTGGGGGAAGGTTCTCTTGGTACCTCAGAGCATGCCTCCCAAATAATGGGAAACCATCTGCTTTTGGGCAAGTCATTGGAGGGTTAATGATCTTCAGTCAAATGTGGAGTATAGATCTCCACCTCTTTCTGATGACAGAATGGGGTAGGTGGTAGTTATGGGACTCCAGTGCTCCTGGAATTAATCACCTTAACCCTAAAGATGGCATTGTCCCAATCTTCTGTTCCCACTCTGGGACCTGAAGAGCCGAAGGTCGCTCAGAAACTTCTGTGACTTTGGTCAACCTGAGCGAACGACTGTACCAGGGAATCTTTTTCTCTGGAGTGAGTAGATGTTTTTTTCTCTCTAAAGCATGGTGGCAGCAATCTGCAGAGGAGCCTTGTATGCCCAGAGACTCTCAGGCAGGAGGACTTCAGACCTAGTAACATAAAGGACAGACAGACAGACAGACAGACAGACAGACGCGTGCACGCATGCACGCACGCACACACACACACACACACACACACACACACACACACATACACAAGACAGAGAGAGAGTGTGTGTGTTGAAATGAAAAAAAAAAAAAGAAAATTCTGAATCATCTTGGCTTTTCTCACTGTGAGAACTAGATTGACGTCTTAGAGAACGTAGGGCCTGGTAGAGCTGGATGAAGCCCAGTGAGGCAGAGCCCACATCTGGCTTGTCTCCAGGTACCCTTTTGCTTAAGTTTATAGACTGAGAATTGGATGTATGAATTTTAGAGGAACAGTTCAACCTATACCAACCTCACAAGCTTCTTTTAAGATTCTGCCAGGGGTGATGAGGAGACAACAGACATCAGCAAGATGGGGAACATCTGCTCTAAGTAGTTCTTGCCTATCTTAATACACACAAACACACACACACATACTCACACACATGCGCACACATACACACATGCACGCCTATACACATACACTCACACACATTCACAAACATACACACTCACATACACATTCACACACATACTCACACACATGCACACGCATATACACACTGACACACACCCATTGACACACACTCACACACACTGACACACATACAGACACATGCACGCAAACACACAATCACACACACAGATACTCACATACACACTCATATAACACACACACATGTACATACACACTAACACACACATAGAAACACACACAGACACACACACTGACACACACAGACACACACATATACACACATACACGTACATGCACATACACACTGACATACACACATGGACACACACTGACACATACACTGACTCACACACACACACGCATGCGCACACACACACTCATACTCACAGGTGGATGCTTTTCAAATGCTTTGCTATTTCATACCTCTCAGGAGGACTTCTATCAAATGACAGCAACAAGTGGAAAACAAGTGTTGATAGGGTGTGCAAAAAATAGGGACCTTCTACACTGCTGGTAGGAATGTAAAAGCAGCTTCATTAGCTATGGAAAATAGTATATCAATTCTTTGAAAAATTAAACATAGTTATATGATCGAGCAATTCTACTTCTGAATGCATACTCCAAGGAATGATGATCAGAATGTACCTATGGTCCTAATAGCCATTTTCACAATAGCCAAAAGGTGGAAACAACTCCAGGATCCACCCACAGATAAATGATAAAATGTGGCATATCTGTAAAATGGAATAGTATTTAGCCTTAAGAAGGAAGGACATTTTAACATATGCTACAACATGATTATATATTGAGGACATTATGTTCTTCATACTGAGCCAGCCAAACCATATGATGCCACCAACTAGAATAGTCGTCTCAGACACAGAAGCAGGAGGAATGAGGAATTGTTGTTTCACGGATACAGAGTTGCAGAAGAGAGAGACAGGCAAGTGGAGAATGCTGATGGCTGTGCGATATCAGTGCAGTTAAGGCCACTGAACTGTGGACTTAAAGCGGCTACTAAGCTACTACGTTTTATGCTTGTTTTAACACATTTTGAGAAAAATGTCTTTGGAGTTCATCAACTTGTTCCCGGCCCTGGGATTTCATCCATGTGCCTTTCCCCTTCCCACATTGGCATCTTGATTTCCAAATGGGAACAAAGTTTCTTCTGCTTTTCATGGTGGAGACTAGGTCAGTCCCATTCTAGACCCCTTTCTGGACAGGCTTCTCAGAGCTCCCGAGCAAAGCTGGCGCCGGCCCCAAGAGCGAGGATGCAGTCAGGAGCTGAGTGATGAGGTTACAGAAGGGAAAGATGGGGTCTAAGAAATCTTCTTTGTGGCTAATGTACTTCCTCAACCTCAAGCCTGTCTGCCCAGAGGAAGCGATAGATTTTGTGGCTTGCCCCCTTGACTCCTTCGCTTCTGTTTTTGTCCACTGCATTAGTTAGTAACTGCTGCCAACAAGTTGGTCCAGGGAAGGGCCCCCACACCTGGAGCCACTGCCTTCCTAAAAGGTGGCCAGTGTCTGCTGAGGTTACATCTATCTCATAGAGGATGCGTGTCTGTCTTGTAGGAGAAGGCTCCCTAGAGCAGTTTCAGGTTGGTTAACTGATGCTTCCCGCTGTGGTTTGGCAGGGTCTGTCCCCCAGTGACTCATGTAGCAGAAGTTTGGTCCCATGTAGCACCTGTAAGAGGCTGTGGGGTCTGGCACCAGGCCTCGTGAACATTGCCCAGGGAAGGGACTGATGAGTTTCTGTGGGGCCCGGTTAGGTCCCTTGAGGTGGATATTAAAGAAGCAATTGGACTGTGCACTGGTCTTTAGCTTTGCGTTGTTCTGCCGCCTGATCTTTTCTTATCACATATTCCCAACACTGTGAAGCCATCTGCTGTGAGATCCTCACCAAAGCCAACGGCAGGCCCTGGACCCCCCAGAATGGCGAGTCAGACTAACTTCTTTATAAGAACTTAGCCTCAGTTATTTTGTTACAGCAATGGAAAGCTAACAATAGTCTCCCCTGAGCCATTGAGTTTTGTTGCCATTTTTCCTGTGGAAAGCCAACCTTACCGACAGCCGGCTGCACGTTCTTACTGGGCTGTTAGGGCGGGTAGTGCTGGTTTATCTACACTCAGCTGCACCTGTCTCCCAGCCTGGCTAGCAGGGAGCCATGGACAGGAGCCAGTGGGAGTGCTCTTAGGAGCACCAAAAGGAGGCTTTGGATGTTACCTCCACTCTGAGTCTTGGGCTGCTGAGTAGGGAGGAAGACCTACAGCAGAACACTTTCCTGAGCTCCTGGGTTATCTAATGTGCTATCATAAACAACCTTCATGTGTTTCTCAAAGCCATCCTTCCAAGGAGCTCTGACTTATTGACAGTTTTACAGCTAAGTCAACTGAGCCACAAGAGACTAACCATGCTGCTAACCTGGAAAGCATAAAGATGCTACATTAAATAAACCAAGCACTCATGAGCATGCGTGTTTTGGGGGTAAGAGAGGAGTAGTCCTGGAGGTTGTGTTTCCACCGATGGTGCCTTCTGGAAGGCCCTGGGCAGCAGGTCTGTGTCTACCCTCTGTGGAGAAGCCACCAAGAGGAAGAAGCAAACACAGTTGAGAGGCCAGTGTTTGTGGAGGAATGCACCATCAGTGAAAGCTGACTGCTAAGGCAGAAGGACATCCCAGGGTGCCTCTGTGCAGGTAAGAAGGGTGCACAGAGGGTGTCCTGCTTGAGAGTGGGAGGAGGGAGCAGGTGGATGTGTCCTTTGCATTCCCTCTGCACGCCACATGACTCATTTAGACCACGGAAGAAAAGCATACTAGGGGCTCATTTCTTTTTCTTAAAAATGTATTATCTTCTGTGCATGGCTGTTTTGCCCGCCTATGTATTTGTGTACCACATGCATGCCTGGTAGCCATGGAGGCCAGAAGAGGGTGTTGGATTCCCTGGAACCACAGTTACAAATGTTTGTGAAATGACAGGCAGGTGCTGGGACTTGAACCTGGATCCTGTGGTAGTGCAGGCAGCTCTCTTGACCAAAACGCTGTCTTTCCAGCCTCCCTCTATCTACTCCATCTTTATTGCTTGTACAGTGCCCATAGTGTGGTAAGGATGGAGAAACTACAGCCATGCGCTGAGAGTTGATTGACATCCCAGAACCACATAGCTCTCAGCAAGTGGGTGAGTGCTAAGCCTGCAGCTCAGGGCTTCAGCCCCTGTTTTCTTTGCTACCAAAGTCACCACCTCACTCACACCTAAAAGCCATTTGCTGAGAGGCAAGTGTGGACACAGCAGGGGACCCTTGTCTTGTGATGATGTTTAGAGATCCCTGCTCATGGCAGTAGAGCCATAGCCAGCATCAAGTGGGGATGGGTGGAGCCACACAGGTACTTGTGGTAGTCAGAGGCTGGGGTCAGTCTCTGCATTTTAAGTGTCAGAAGAGGCTGGCAGGGGCAAGTGGCAAACCATAGCTCTGGGGACCATCTGGACAAGGAACATTTTTATATATGCCTTTGAATTGATGATGTTTCTATTTTTAAAGACTTTGAAAAAATCAAAAGGAGTAATATTTTGTGACAAGGGAATAGCACATGACTGGAAATTTCTATTCTAGTGTCTAAATATAAAGTTCTATTGGACCTCAGCTCATTTGTCTCCACTAACTGTGGCTGGTTTGGGACCACTATCGCAAAGTGGAGGAGAGAGAGAGAAGAGAGCCAGACAGTGCTTATAACCTCCCATGTTTGTTAAGTGGATCTCCCTGGGAAGAAGTTTTCTGGCCATGAGGTGGTACTTAAATCTCAGCTGGAATGCCTATAGATGGGGTAACTTCAGCAAGTTCTCCAGCCTTTGAAAGTATGGGAGTGACAAGAATACCTTTATCCTGGGGTTGTTGGCATGATTAGGGATGACAGATGACAAATGATCCAGGCATTTCCTGGGTAGGAAGTGCCCAGGAGAAGCATGCCATGTTCACTCCGCTGGCCGCTGTGACCAGAGCTTCTGGTTCTCTGGCCCCGAGGACTGGCCTCTATGAGTGGCCTGGTAAGGTTTTTGTTTTCTTGATAGAAAAGGAAAGTTGTTTAGAATATTCCATGCAAAAAGGACCAGGAGGTGACAGGAGCTTCATAAAAAGACCAACAACTAACAAGGGCCCAGAGGGACCTGCTGAGACTGGAGCACCAACCAAGGACCATACGTGGTCTGGACCCAGGCCCCCTACACAGATGTAGCTCAGGCTTCATGTGGATCCTCTAGTAAGGGGAGCGGGGGTGGGGGCTGTCTCTGACATGGCTCTCTTGCTAGCTTTTGGATCACTTCCCTCTGGTGGGACTGCCTTGCCTGGCCACAGGAGAGGAGGACACAGTTAGTCTTGATATGACTTGATGAACTGGGGTGGTTAGGAAGGGGGGGTGGTTCCCCTTTTCTGAGGAATAGGGAAAGGATGATGGGGGACAGAGAGGGAGGGTGGGACTGGAAGGTGAGGAGGGATGGGGCTACAACTAGGATGTAAAGTCAATCAATCAATTAATAAAAAATAAATAAAGGAATATTCTATGCTCTTTATATTTGACCTCAGACTCAGCTAGGAGATTGTGTGTGTGTGTGTGTGTGTGTGTGTGTGTGTGTGTGTGTGTGTATGTGCGTGTGTGTGTGTATTTAATTTGTAAGCTCTTATTTTTTTTAACCAATTTTTAATTTGTCAGTATCTAATTATACGTTGGTTTTAGAAGAAAGACAAATTTCTCATGGGAAACTCAAAAGCAAAAAGAGAAACAGGGTTGAAAAGATAGACCTACTGAGATCCATCTATAGACAAAGGCCAGTGTCCTGCCCAGGAGACACATCACCCTCATCTCAGCCTAGCAGGGCCAGGGAGAGATGAGACAAGGAAGAGCAGGGCGCCAGCATCCCTGAAGCTCCCTCCCTGGGAGAGGAAGCTAATAAAAATGTCATCCTCAGGAAAACTCACAGGCTTCTGGAGAAAGCTACATCATATCCTTCCTTAGGGTGGAAGAGCAGCCGGATACTGACATCCAGGCTGGGATGAAGGGAGCCTGGAAGGCACCTGGCCCTTCTTCCCTTTTGCCATGGCAGTCCCAGGGATTGAACTCAGGTCCTCAGGCTTGGTGGCAGACATCTTTTATCTCCTGAGTCATCTCGCCGGCGGCCCTCTTGCTCTTTCCCTCTGTCCCTATTTTTCAGTTGTGCGTTTTTTTCTTACAGATGAGTGCAATTGTGCATCATCCTCTATGTCGTGGCTTCCCTGGGGACAGGATTGGGGCAGGTATTTAAGCGGCGGGAGATCTGATCTGGGAGGCAAATGTCTCGTGGGCAGGGTTGAAGCCTGTGAATGATACAGAGAGAATGTTCTAGGTGGAGTTTAGGGTGAAAACCCAAGTTCAGGTGAAGGCTACAAGGCTAAGAAGAGGGACCCTTAGGTTGCTGTGTGTCTGCTCTGGAATCCAAACGTTGCCAACGGGACAGCAATAAGAGATGGGTCTCCATGAAATAAGGTTAGGCCCACGGCTTGTCAAGGGATTATGTGTCCTTATAAAGTCCTTTCATGGGGTTTGTACACAGGCTGTATCCTGGAACATTTGGTCCTCAGCTGGTGACACCGGGCTTGGGAGTGGGTTGGGGGCATTGCTGGGAGAGATGGATCACGGGGTTGGGCCTTTGATGGTTCTGATCTGAGCTCTTGCTTCCTGATCCATCAGTACGTAAACTCCTTCACTACCATGCCTCCCCTTCTATCGCGGCATCCCCCTCGATCATGACCCCCAATAAATCTCTCCGTAAGTCGTCGCCATCTGGTATTTTTGTTACAGTGATAAGAATAATAACAAACAACAAGGCCTTGATGTGTGGAGTGGCTCCCTTTGCGATTTGGCCTTTGGTTACAGGACAGCATAGCACTCCTGCTCTAAGCAAGACGTAGCGTCAAGATGTGATCGCGGAAGCAGAGAGCAGCCCTCACCAGCCAGCCGTGCCTGCCAGTGCCGTGCCTTTTACGTCTACTTTTCAGCCTCTAGTTTGGTGAGAAAGGAATTCCTGGTCTTCCTAAGTCTCTGAACCTTTTGGCTGTAGGTCTGTGTCCATGAACCATACTGGGGAGCTGCTGGTGGCTTTCTGAGAGGACCTGTTTCCTGAGGAGGGGTTTGAAGCAGATTTTGTCAGCACAACCATCTATATGCTCATTTTCTGGTTAACGGTGTAGCCACTGGGGGATTTGGGTGACTGAAAGGGTGCCTCCTGCTTCTGCCCACCTCAAGCAGGGTCAGGTGACCAACAATCAGAGCATCGGGCCAACGGAAGTTGTCTCCAGGTGCAGTCGGTCACCCCTGGCCGATCAGCAGAGCCCCCTGAGATCCAGTTACAACGTAACACCAGAGTCTGTGCCCAGCACAGGTCACTGTGCTGGCACCTCCATGCTCCTCTGATTTGTATGATTTGTATTTGTGGTGGTTTTAACATTACTTTCACCCTCTGTTTTCCTTCCTGTTGTGGTTAGCAGGCTACAGCACTCTCTCAGGAGCAATCTGGAGTCTGCCTGGCTGTCCACCTTGGCTCATGACTTGCCAGCTGTGTAGGCTTAAAAATGTTTCTTGTTTTTTTTTTTTTGTTGTTGTTGTTTGTTTTTCTGAGATAAGGGTTTCTCTGTGTAACAGAGCCCTGGCTGTCCTTGACTCACTTATATAAACCAGGCTGGCCTGGAACTCACAGAGCCTTGCTTGCCTCTGCCTTCCCTCTGCCTTCCCAGTGCTGGTATTAAAGGCATGCACCACCACACCCAGTTTAGAAACATTTCTTAACCTGTCAAAGCATCAGATCCCTTGTGTGGAAAGCTGGATATCTAGAGTTCCTATTTTGCTAGGTGTGCCGGTGCACACTTGTAATCATTGGGGCGCCAGCCTGGTTTTCACAAGCTCAGGACTAGGAGGAGCTACACAGGACCCTGGCTCTAAAAATATAAATAAGCAAGCCTATAACATACATGTGCTCAAGGAATGCCTGTGTTTTTACGACCTTTGTACTCAAAAGGAGTCCCCATTGGTCTATTTTTTCATCATTTTCAGGTTCAGGAAAAGTGCACTTGAGGGCTTGGGCTTCCTGCTTATTGGCACTTCCGGTACAAAAGGCTCATCTGAGTGCCAAGTTTGAAGCCTTCCCACAGGCACTGCAAGGGACAGAATGAATACCATGTAGTGTTTGGGTCACCTCAGGACTTTGTCTCTAACTTTGCTTACATGTGCTAATGAATGCCAGAAATACATTTTCACTAAAAGTAGGAGGCGGAACTCAGGAGACGGGGCCAAGGAGATAACGGGTGTCAAGCAGATGTGAGTAGGAGAGGAGATGGAGACCTTTCCCACACACCCAGGGCAGTGGGAGGGAGAAGCCACGTCCTCCATCTGTCTCCACAGAGGGGCACGTGTCCCTGCTCCCTGCCAAGCACCAGCCCAGGCAGATACAAATGAAGTTTCCAGTGGGGCCACCATAGTGAGTGAGCTTGCTCCTTTTAAGGTTTAAAACTTCAGGGAAGAGATTACACTGCCACAGCTCAGGTTCTGAGACCCTTGGACAGGCCAAAGTCTTTGGTTTCTCTCTCTCTCTCTCTCTCTCTCTCTCTCTCTCTCTCTCTCTCTCTCTCTTTCTCTCTCTCTGACATAAGAGTTCTTTGTGTGTAGCCTTGACTGTCCTGAAACTCATCTTGTAGACAAGGCTAGCCTTGAACTCTGAGATCCGCCTGCCTCTGGCTCCCGAGTGCTGGGATTAAAGATATGCACCACCTCCGCCTGGCTCTTTCTCTTTTCTTTGTAAATCCCAGTGGCCTATATTAGGGATCCAGAAAGAGTGTGTGTGTAAACCCGGAGCAAGAACAGGCACAGCCTGGCCTGCTGGTGTGGCTGTAACCCCAGTGCATTAACTACCTTTCCTGTTATTGTGACAAAATACCCAAGCAAAGCAGCTAATGGGGGGTTAATTTTGGCTCCCAGTTCAAGGCTATGGTTCACCATGGCAAGAAAGTAGTGGTGGCAGGAGCTGGAAGCAACTAGCCACATTGCATCCATACTGAGGAGCCAGAGAGCAACGGGTACCTGTGCTCAGCTGGCCTCAGCCATTCTATACAGTCTGAGACCACTAACCTAGGGAATGATGCTGCCCACAGTGGTCCTCTCACCTCAGTTAACCTAATGTAAAACCTCCCTCATAGACATGTCCTGAGGTGTTCTGCACAAACCATGGTACCAACCAAGGACAATACGTGCAGTAAACAGTGAACCCCTACTCAGATCTAGCCAAAGGACAGGACATTCTCTACAGATGAGTGAAGAGTGGGGACTGACTTTCACATGAACTCTGGTGCCCCATATTTGACCACGTCCCCTTGATGGGGAGGCCTGGTGGCACTCAGAGGAAGGATAGCAGGCTACCAAGAAGAGACTTTATACCCTATGATCATATACAGGGGGAGGAGGTCCCCCTCAGTCATAGTCATAGGGGAGGGGAATAGGGTGAAAGTGGGAGGGAGGGAGGAATGGGAGGATAAAAGGGATGGGATAACCATTGAGATGTAATATGAATGAATTAATAAATAAATAAATTAAAAAAAGACATGCCCTGAGGTTTGTTTTCATAGTGATTCTAGATCCTGCAACTTACTATCACACCCTTGAGATGCTGAGGCAGGAGAATTGCACATTTAAGGCCTGCTTGGGCTACAGGAGAAGAATAGAAAGAGAAGCTCGAAGGGCCCATTTGTGGTCCTCAGCCAGTCAGCATCCCGATTTTATCCCAGTGCTCAGTTTCCTCTACCCTTTCCTGCTGCCCCATCTCCTTCCCTTGGGGATTAAAGGGTGACATTCCTGACGTAAGTGTCCCAGTGAAGGCTTCAGCAGACACTGAGGTCTATTCAGTTCTTGAGTGTTTGGAGAAGTTGATTCACCAAGCTCAGGGGCATTCGAAGGGCTCCTTCCCCTCCTCTGTGTGGCCAGGCCCACACTGTGCCTTCCACAGTGTTTGAGGGAGGTAAATCAGATATTTTTCTCCCTCTCTGCCAGACTTCAGGTTGAGGCCTCTGCTGGGCCCCAGAGTTGGGCAGCTCTAGCCTGCAACTGGGCTTCTGGGAAGGGAGTCTGGCCAAGAAGACCGGAATCCATTTCTGTGGAGAATAAGGCTCCTTCTAGCATGGACGAGCTCCGTGCCATGAGCAATGAGGTGTGACTGACGCATCCCACTGATCACCATGCATGCAGATGCCTCAAGGTCAACAAATAAAACGAGTTGGGAGGGGGACTGCCATGAGGAGCTAGATGGCCACTGCTCTCAGCGTTCTGGAACCTGGCTCTGCTGGCTGGAGGCAGAACCAAGCTGCTCCACTGCCACCAGCCATGTTTTATTTGCTTTCTGACAAACCTAGTCCACTTTAGAGTAGCAAGCAAGCCACAAACACAGCACTTTGTCTCCTTGAGTTCTCATCCATTGCGCATCAATAATTAGTTGCCTTTTTAATACAGCCATAGTCACTGTGAGAATGGTACTGTACATCACTTCTCCCCTTAACACGATTCAGAGAATGCGTATTTCCTGTGTGCTGACGTTGTTCTGAGTCTTGTCATTTAGGTATCTGTAAGCTGTGCATTAAATATATCCCTTTTAATTTGTTTTGCCAAGTGGTTCCCTCATTGCTGGACGTTTGGGCTGTTTGCAGCTTTCACCATTATAAATAGAATGGGCAACAGCACCTTAAGATAGAGCAATGGTGATAAAAAGCCGAAATGCTGCTGACTTGATTTTCACTGGCAACCAAATTTAGAGCGCTTCAGTATTGTTCCTCCCCAATGCTGGAGGAAACAGCTGCCTTGAAGGACGACTGGATGATTTATAGAGAACAAGATGTGTTCAGCGGGTTTGTCAGTATCCCACGGCATTAAGGCTACGCTTGTTAATTATCTGTGGTTAATATGATAATTTAGGAAAAACAACACCTATTAGGAGTCCTTCATTAGGCAAAAGACTTCTCATTTTTTGAGCAAACAAAGGCTCCAAAATAAATGCTGTTCACCTCTGATCTGTGGCCGGGGGAAAAAGAACAAAGAGTGAGTCCCACTTATTTTTAACTTTTCTCACAATGCCCTGTGTGCTGTGGGTAACAAGAACTTCTCCCTTGTGCTCTTCCCTCGGAGGCCCAGCCTCTGTCTCTGCTGTTGCCTCTTTACAGAGCCACCCCATGAACTATTGTGGGGCCAATCAGAATGCAGGTGTCTCCATAAACCCTGGCTCCATCAGCTAATCTTAGGACTTTGTGGGGCAAGTGGTAGTGTTCTTATTTTCCAGGGTGAGAAACAGAGGTCCAGTAACAGTGAGGGGCTGACTGGGTTCCCACAGCTAGGCAGAGAGGATGGGCAGAGGGACCAAAGGCTTTGAACCCCTCTCCCTAGCCTTTCTCCTGTTGCCCGTTACCTAGGGTAAAGCCATCAGACTAGGACCAAGACATAGAAGGAGACTCATCTTCGTGTGGACACAATTAAACTTGTCTTAGTCTCTCTGAAGGAGGGTGTGTGGACAAAGAGAGAGGGAGTCACTGGAGGCCACGCTGGATCCAATATCTGGAAGACCCAAGGAGTAACAGCCCATCCGCATTCAACCTCATCGCCATATTTCAATAAGTATCGAATGTAACTCACAGGCTGCGTTCAATGACTGCTCCTGAGTGTCACCAAGTCATCCTCTGCTGCCCTCTTTCATATTTCATTTTGGCTTGGACAGTGCGATCTCCACTGAAGCCATAAAGAATAATTTGTATGTAGAGGTCATCTGCTGAGCCAGCATCTGCTGCACAGACTCCCAATTGTCCTGATTGGTAGGAGGCAAGAGTCATGGGGTGATTGGGGGACAGAGAAGGAGCCGCAGAGGGATGGGCTCTCATTCAAAATCACATAGGATCAAGTTGCTCAGCGAGAGGTTTAAGTTTAGATGTTGTTTTCAAATTTCACCCCACCCCCATACTCCCCTTTACCCTCTGTGTGCATGGGGAGGGAGCAGGACCACGCACATCACAGAAGCTGCTAGGCAAAGCAGCTAAGGGTGCTTGGAGGCACAGCCACAGCCCACTAGAACTTGAGCTCAAATGAGTGGGATGTCATGTTGATGGTGGCTGGGGCCCCTGAGGACAAACAAAACAGTGTTTTCAATAACTCAACCTCCATCCATGTCTGAGTGCAAGCCTGTTTGTGGAGGCCTTGGTGAAGTTAGAAGAGAAAGGGATTGGTCCTTGGTTCAAGTCCCCACTGCTGTATAGCTAAATAGATGGTCACATAATGCCGCATAGCTTTGCTTTACTCCTGCAAAGCTAAACACATAGCTTTGTTCAGAGCTCTTTGTGCAGTGGGGATGACAGCCATGTGCTTGGTCGACAGCCTTGCAGACTGGAAAGATCAGATTAGATGAACAGGGAAATGTTTCAGTTTGTTTTGCTTTGAAACAGTTTCACTATGTGGCCCAAGATGGTCTTGAACTGGTGATACTCTGGTCTCAGCCTCCCAAGAGCTGAGCGTTGGGATTAAAAGGCGCACACCATCATGCCTAGCCAAATGGTTCAATTTTAGCTATGTGGCTTCCTCTTCCTTCCTGACAATTTGTTTTAAGCTAGTTCATGGAATCTTCTCTGTAGGGCTCTTCATAGTGGTCCAGGGATTGAGTGCAGCTTCACAGAAGACAAGCATTGCTATGTGTCTAGACCTCCAGGCTCAACCTAAGGAAATGGAAGCTGGGAGATGCAGGAGCTCAGGAGTCTGCCCTTTTAA
>OU015744.1:88103708-88131890 GCA_907169655.1 Acomys percivali
TGTGTGTGTGTGTGTGTGTGTGTGTGTGTGTGTGTGTGTGTGTGTGTATGTGACAGACTTAGAGTTTACACTGCAAGGAGGTCATAAGAAATGGTCTGGAGAACCAGGAATGAGATTTAGGGACACTTTGGAAATACAAAGGATCGCATCTTCTTACAAGCGTTGCATACATTGCAGAGGGAGAACATACAGTGGCTAAGAAAACATAGCTGAGTTTGGGGACTGGCACTATCTTTTCATTCTTTCCATTTGTCTCCCCAGTAATTCCAAAGGTGGATGTTATTTCCCCATTTCAAAAATGAGCTAAGAAAGGCTAACCCAGCTTGAATGTGCTTGCAGAGCACACAGTGGCTAAGACAGGATCTAAGTAGTGTCTCCGTTAAGTCAGCGCTCTTTGCTCTTTTCCTGTTCATCACCTGACTTGGCTCCCACCTTGATTGCAGAAGACATTTCTGGCATCTGCAGTGCTATGCAGAGGGTCTTCCTTCCTTGGAGGTGTTCTTTGCAGAAGCTATGAATCTCCTGAGATCTCCCACAAAAGGTTCCTCTGTTGATACCTGGGAGGTAGTGGTGAAGGGGGAGGGGAGGTTGGGTGTCAGGACCCGACTCTGGAAGCTCCATTATCAGAGCAGCTGCCTACAATGGCCATGCATCGCCTGCTTCAAATAGCTGATGCCTGCTCATCCTTCTGGCTTTAATCCAACACCACTTTCTGCAAGAAGCCTTGCCTTCTGCTCAACATGCATTAGGTGCCTCTCTATGGACTCACAGTATGCCGCTGGCCAGCTCAGCGTCTATCAGGGGTTCTCTGAGGACAGGGATTGGGTCTGTTTTATATTCTTCCTTATCCTCATCACCCAGCATACAATAGGTACTCAGTAATCGCTGTGACAATTGACACAGTCCCCTAAGACACGGGGATTGCTCTGATGCTGCAAAACAACCAGTGCCTATTGGGTTTTCAACTTTGACTCTATCGAGTCTGGCTTGGGTGAGGTTCACAGTAGGGCATGATGTAAGGATGGGGCAGGGGCTGCTGGGTCTTTCCCTAGAATCTTCTCTACTATACTAGAAAAACATTAGCTTGGTGATCATGGAACCAGGACAGGCCAAGGTGGGTAGTGAGCTGCCCTAGTGATCTCAGGGGTCACTTGGGCCTCTTTGTAGATTCTAGGTTACCCCATGTTTCTTTCCAGTATCCTCAGGCCTAACATGCATGGATGTCAGGACTATGAGTCATCGTTCTCCTGCTCCCTCAGTCTTAACCCCATGACCATAGAGAGGTCTGGGTTAATGATGGGCACGAAAGATGATATTGGCCATAAAATGGAGATGAAAGCTTACAGCTGCTCTTCTCCTTGTCAGAAAGTGTAGTGGTGGATTCCATAGTTACCATCATAAAGGACCGTGCACAGAGAAAGTCATTAGTCTCAGAGGGCCATTGTTCAGTGACAAGGGAAGTATGAGGAAGGCCCAGGTGGCAAGCCAAGTTCCCCAGAGGAAAGAGAGGTAGAGTCCATTGGGTCACCTGGCCTGGCCCTAAGGGAAGGGCTCAGGAGGGGTGGTAGTCAAGTTACATCTTAACTCCTTCTGTGTAGGAGCTGCCAGTGGGTCCCTTCTGCTGGGAAAGAGTTCCACTATCCCAGTAGGAGGATGATTTGCACAGGCACAGCTGGGCTGAATGGCCAGGTCCTGTTAACCAGCAGGGTGACAAGGGACAAGTTTTGGGAGCCATTTCACTAATAGAAACTCACCCTGGATCCAAAGTTAGCCTTTCTTCTCTTTTAAATGTGTCATAGGCCCTTTCAGATGAATAATTCCCCTCTAGAGCCTTCCCTGGGCTCACAAGAGAGGTCTGTTGATCTACCCAGTGTCTGGTTTTATTTGTCTGTTTTGTTTCTGAGCAACAAAGAGATGCAGATCTCTATAACCAGCAAGTCCCTCAGTCAACTCATCTGCATGTGACTGACATGGAGCCTGCATGGAGCTTTCCTACCCCCATCTTGACTCTCATGGAAGGGATATTACACCACCTCTCGTCTCAAGTGCTTGCTATTCATTTTCTACATGAAAGTTACCTTGATCAGCAAATGCAGTATATCCCTGCAGTAGAATATTATACAGCTCCTAAAAAGGGGGAATTTTACACACTACAATGGATGTACCCAAGGACAGTCTGAACAAACTAAGCCAGACCCAAGTGACAAATAGTGTATCATCCCACTCCATGAGCAACCCAGAGTACTTAACTTCATAGAGACAGGAACCAGCACAGCAGTTTCCAGAGGCTGGAGAGGTGGAAACAAATGGGAAGGTCGGTCTGGGTACAGAGCCTCAGCTGTGCAAGAGGAAACAAGTCCAAGAGCAATGATGTTGATTTATCTACGCTGTGAACCTACTTAATATCACCGAACTTAAAAATGGGGAAGTTGGTACATTTTACATCATGTACATTTGCTGTAGTAGAAAAATAAGACTTTCTTCTGCTAGTCTGAATCTTCAGTAGGGGTGGCCTGTGCTTTGGTCAACCATGCTGCACTGTCTAACTTACTTTCTGTGTGTACTGGGTTCTCACTTCTCACCCAAAGTGAGAAGTTTAGTCTTCTGTGGTGGTTCAGACCAGAAGAATTTCCTTCCATGTTTAGCAACCCCATCCTAAACACAAAGTACTCAGCACCGGGGTAACTGAGTACCGAGCACTAGGGTGACTAGGTATTCATCGCTGGAGTGGATAATCAAAGATGAGTAGAGTCTCTGAGTTGATCCAATGTGTTGGGGTGCCACCTCTCATTTCCTTCCAGAAGTGGGTGGCCACATGGGGAGGGTTGGGGTGTGGCCTCCAGCTGCATGTCCAAACATGAGGCAGATGGAAGGCACACACCCATGTGGTTCAGGCCATGGGAGAACAAACATCTACGTGCACCTGGTCCTTCTTCTGAACTAGGGCTGGGGCTGGGGCTGGGGCTGGGGCTGGGGCTGGGGCTGGGGCTGGGGCTGGGCCTGGGGCTGTGAGCTGCTCACCCCCAGCTCAGCCTCCAGTCTCCAACCTCCGTCCCTTCCCATATTAAAGGCTCATCTGTCTTCTACACTTCCCCGTTCTCTTCCGCACCCCACTCTGCCCAAGCGCTATGATTTATTCACAGGGCACATCTCCAGCCTGCTGCTCTCAGTCACTGATGCCATCCATATTCTGTTTTGCATTATTTAACTCTGGAAAATGTTCTGGCCCCAAAACGAAGAGGAAGAGACTCATTAGTCTAGGCCACATATATTTCTAAGTCTTTGAAACTTCAGGGAGCTTCACAACCATTTCCCCCCACAAATCTCTTTCTTTCTTTACAACAGTGGCCCACAGAGGTAGGAGGGCTTTGGTGTTCAATCCATACCCACCTTGCCGAGTGGGCTCAGAGAAGGTTCCAGTGCTGGCTCTGCTAGCAATTTGCTAACCATGGTCCTGTATGGCACACTTTTCACTCTCTGGCCATGGTGACCTCATGTGTGAAGTGCATCAGCTCAAGTGGCCTTCCAAGCTCCTGCGAGATGCACATACACTTTGTGACATGTGTCTCTGCCACTCCACAGTATCACATAGGAAATGAGTTAAGGCCGAGTAAATTGAACCCTTCAATGTAAATTTACCTTACAACTCGTGATAAGCAGATAAGCCTAGCACTTTAGATAGTTTGCAGCAACAGGAACCCAAGGATGCCCATTTGCTGAGGTTTTACACTCATTGAGTTTGTATAGTGGCTTTATTTCCAAATACATGAATGTGTTTGGTCTCTGCAACCTATTTACAGAAAATGAGTTGAGGAGCTAGGAGCCAGGTCAAACAGAGAGAAATGCGCAGAGAGCCTAGATGTGTTCTGTAAGCCATCAGTTGCACAGAAGTAGGATCCAAGACAACATTTTCTGGAAAATTCTCCAATGGAACACCCTGAAGTCTCTTGGTTTCACCTAGTGACGTAAAAGAGGCCCCTTAGTGCTATCCAAGCTAGCAGTCTGCTAGTCCTTTGCTTTTACCCTGCACCATGACCCACATCTGAATGAATACAGATGTATTTTCTTGAAGATTCAGAAGTCCTTCCTTTAAGTCTCAGCCAGACTGGACTCAGGCAATAGCTCCCTAGCTGGTGTCCTTGGCCCCAGGCTTTCTTAAACCTAGTCTCCAAAATTTAAAATCTGACTACTCCTCACCTATTTCCTTAGCCCTCACCTACTGCTTAAAAACCCTTCTAAAGATCTTTTTGCTTATTAGGGGAAGTCACTCTTTTCTGCTATGGTGTCTACAGCTGCTGCTTTCATCCAAGATGCCTATCTGCACCACACCTTAGTCCTGCATAGTCCCAGGCTAACAGTGATTCTCGAAGCTTGCCAGATGGCTTTCCAGGCCTATGATTTTCATCCTGCTGTTTTTTCGTACATCTTTTTTTCCCTTTTCACTTTGTTCTTGTTTTGAGGGAGGGTCTCATGTAACTGGGCTTAAGGTGGCTATGTAGTTGAGACTGACCTTGAACTTTATGCCTCTACCTTTCAGGTGCTGGGATTATAGGCATACACCACTAACTCCATTTGTATAGTGCTGGGGAGAAAGCTTTGTCCATGCTAGGCAGGCATTCTACCAACTGAACAATACCCCCAGCCCCATGTTCTGCTCTTTATGGCTTATCGCTGTTTCTTGTTTTGCAGGATGCAGATCACATCATGCCTTGGGGCTGGATTGGGTCCCATTCTTCTTTGTTCCCATAACACCCTGCATCTACTTTCAACACAGTCTTTTCTGTGACATAGAAAGAAATGTGTTTACTTATCTATCTCCATTATAAGACTTTTTGTTTCTTAAGAGCAGGAAACCAGCCCTCACTCATTTTTATAGCAGCAATGCAGCATCTACAAAGCAGAACAAAGGATGTTTGTGGTGGGAGTTTGACAGAAAACACTATCTTTGATTTTATTCTCAGAACAGTGGAGAGGAGCAAAATGCCTAAGGATATAGGGTGTCCTAATAAAGACTGTGTTTCTTCCATCTGTGTTGATCCCAGAGGCCTCTTCCAAAAATGTTTCAATGAGGTTCAGATGCTCACTCAAGGTCACCCATATCTGCCTAACATCTCCTTTAGTTCTTAGTTCAGGACTAGGGACCTACCTCTCAAAGCAAGGTGTTTACTTGACTTAGAAAAAACCTTTCATCCAGGTATGTCCAACCTTTGCTATGATGTCATCTGTAGAATCCACATGTGAGAACTACACAATCAAGTGGCAGAGATGTGACCAAAAAAATCACGATGTTTTAAGTGAGTTTGTGTTTTTGTGTTGGGCTACACTCACTGCTATCCTTGATCACAGGTGGCCTATGATCTGAGCCATTTCCAAATCAAAGATATTATCAGGTCTCTAGGTGGCCATTGTGGAAATTAGTGTCCTTGTCCACAAGGAAGAGCTGGTGACAGATTAGGGAGGGATCAATGCAAACTCACACTTTCTTTTCGTCTTAGGGAGGAGAGATTGTGAATCTCTGAGACCCTTGGTTCCCAGAGGTTGAAGAGGCAAAGAAATTATGGGCAAAGTGCCCAAGCCCATCCCAGGGGAATGTGCTCATGTGCACACATATGTACCACAATTGTTTTCCCTGCTGCTCAAGGAGCATGAGCAAGTGTTGAGATGTGGCCAGCAGCAGCCAAGGTCGACCAGAAGTAGCAATCGTCTTTGCCTTCTGCAAGGACACTTCATCCCTGTCTATCTGTGGACCTAACCAAGCAATCACAGCCACCCACTGGTTCCATCTTTTACTCAATCACCTAATGATTTCTCAGGTCTGGGTGGCAGAGCTACCACCACCCCAGTATTAACACAGATTGTAATTACCCATTCTATTCCTCACCACCGCACCTCCAGTTTAAAGCTCTTAACTGGGCCAGATTGTACTGTCCTCTTGCTGTGGGCATAAAAAGAACCGAGGTCCTCTAATCACTGCCTGGGGCCTCAGAGCAGCCAGCCATAAACTGCAATATCTGCTCATTTATTCCTGTTCATTCAATTGGCTTCAAATTGCTCTGAACAAATTCTTGGGCTGCAGAAGAAGCTGTGCAGGCTTATTTTCATTAGCAGAGGGACAATGAGCAGGAAGATGGGGAAAGAAAGGGGAGGACTCTGTTGCTAGATGGTTCTCTGTGCCCCCTAACCTTTCCCACCAGCCTCAAGGTGCATACCTCTCCTTCCATGCAGGGGACAGGCCACCCCAGGGTGCCTGGGTCTTCTTCAGAGAACCTAGGTCTTATTGGTACAGAATGCTCACTTCCAATAAAGTCCTGATCTAACAGGTCCAGAATGGGAAGGGAGCTGCACCTGCACTTTTCTCCAGTGGAGCTCTGTCTCACTATGGTTTTCATCTTTCCTAGGGAGGAACTGAAGGAGTTTGCGTAGAAGGAGACAAGGTCCTAGTTGGGCATGGCCTTCAGGGTTAACTGTTAAGAGAACCTAATACACAGTTGACTTTTCTCTTTTGCCATCTATGATGTTCCCATTTAGGACGCCTTATCTTAGCACCCTGGCCTGAAATGATGCTTCTGAGTTAAGCCATTTCATCTCTCTGCCTTGTGTTCTCTCTTGTTTTTATTTTATTTTATGTTTTTTTTACAGTTTAGGAGAGCTCAGACATGTCTGATGTGAACTTTCATAATATAGCAGAAACCTTTTACTTTCTTCCTTTCTCTTTCTCCCTTCCCCTCTTCTTCTTCCTCTTCCTTCTCCTCTTTCTCCCACTCCTTTTCTTCTTTTTCCTCCTCCTTCTCCTCCTCCTTTCTTGTCTTCATCTGGTCCTCTCTGTCTATAACTTAGACTATCAGGAAATTTGTTCTTCAGGTCAGATTACAGTCACTCCATGAGTTCCATCAATCCTGGGGGCATATGACTCAAGAGCCAAAAGAATTTCTCTGCACCAACCTTCCCCTTCTAGTTATGCAGGCAAGTGGCTTCTTTTAGATACTCTCCAGTCTCTCCAAAAGGCTTTCAGCATGCTTCTACTTCTAATGACCCATGTCATTCTAGCGGCTGAACTGAACACTTTAAAGAGGGGCTGTTGTTCTTTCAAAGTTTCCTTCCGGAGAAGTGGGTTGGACAACGATTCATTACACTTCACTTTTCTCTTTCTCTGGCAACAGTGTGGGACTTTAGAAGCTGCACTCCCAACCATCTGGCTTCGGGAAGGAAACCTCGCAGTGGAGGAGGGGCTGTGCTAGGAAGAATTCAAGGTGTGGGCATGCATGGGTAATGTATGGCTGGGGTAAGGGATACTGGTGGTCAGGGACAGTACTACAGGAGAAGCATAGTCCTGATGGGAGCAAATGGAAACAACCAAGAAAAAGTGATGGAGGAGGGCACTGAGAATAGGCTTGGTTTTAAGGGTGTATGATCTGGGGTTGGGGGGAGGGCATGGTCAGGATCAAGAGTATTGGAATAGCATGAATCTCTCTTTTGTTCTTCTAGAAGGTACAACTGATTTTAAGATGTTCTTCATGGAACGGATCTCTGCTTGATGCTTTTCTCTTGGACCAAGAGTTTATGTTTGAAATCAGTGGCTCCATACCTTACTGAGAACTCAAGGACTGCTGGCTTTGGCAGGATTCCTCAGTTTTGTCAGCTAACAGGCAGAGAAGCCTATCTAAAGATTGCGCTCAAGGTTGGAGAGACAGCTCATTATACAAGGCTCTTGAAATACAGGTGTGAGGACCAGGGTTAGAATCCCAAGTACCCATATGAATTCCAGCCAGGTATGGAGACGTGCCTGTAATTCTAATACTTGGGAAAGTAGAGATGGGGGGAGGTCCCTGGAAAAAAATTGTTATCAAGACTTGTCAAATCGGGGAGATATAGGTTCAAGTAAGAGACGCTACCATCAACTTTCGGCCTCTACATCACATCCAAGCTTGTTCACATATTCACACATATGCTCACCTACTCACTGAAAGGTGTGTACACACAATATACAGTCTCTCACACAAATACACACAGACTGAGGCTATCACATGGACAGACAACATGTTTTTTTTTAAATCAACTTCAAGCCAGCTTTTATAAACAAAAGGATCCAGCTGCTGTATTTTTCACTACCCTTTCTCTGCTAATACTGTGCCTTAGATAAAATGGCTGAAGTGCCCTAAAGGACATGCAGACCCTATTTTCCATGTCTTTAAACATTTTCCTTTAGGTTTCCTTGGCATGGTTGAATGTTTTAATCTCCCAAGCTCAGGCAAGCAGTGTCCAACAGTAGGCTCATCTCTTTGCCTCATGTCTCTCTTGGGCTCAGCCCACCGCTTCAACTAACAGCAAACACAGCTTTCTAGTGGTAATGGAGGCTGGAACAGGCTTGGAGCCCTGTAGCTTGACAGACAGAGCTGGGCACCACAGCATTCTGAAACACATCCCAGAGGGGAAGGCAGTGGGCAGACGGTGTTGACTCATGTTGTTTCCTAAAGCTCCAAGACTTCCTGGCAGATAAGCAAGCTTGGGCTGGTAAATCAGGAGCAGCGCCTTCCCAGAAGGTCCATTCCTGATCTCAGAAGTGTTCTCTGCTTATTTGACTTACGTCTCTTGGAGCAATCTTCATTGTCAGTCACCTTTCCTCAGTATTTCTTGCCAACTACTCACTCTCTCCTTATAATAACTTCTACTTAATGATCTACATCCATACCTACTTTTTATAGAACCATGAGAAGGTGGTTGCTGTCACCATCCCATTTTGTGGAAGAGGACACTGAGGCTGGGGAGATGGTAAGCCATTAATTCTAGGTTTTGGAGAGATGAAATAACAGAGTTGGGACTCAAATTCTAGGTGGTCTGATACCAATGACTGTGGCCTTGCCACCAAAGTAAAGCAAAATGGCAGCCTATGTTGTGAGGGATCAATGGTACAGGGATTCTTCATTGGTCCTGGTGTACAGACTGTGGGATGTTTATGCCCAGATAAATGACATGTCCATCCTCAGTGTCAACCCTCCTCTAAACAGCAATTGCCACCCATTCTAGCAAGGTGAAATCACTGAGAACCAACTAAAACCACAGAGTTTAGAGACCTTATATCTGGCTTTGATCCCACCATAGCTGGTGTAATACATGACTTTGAACAAGTTGCTTGGTTCTTGTCTTTCTACAAAGTGGAAACAAATTGTTAATGAATTTCTTCTGTAGGGTCCACGTTCTTGTGAGGGTATACCTTCCTGTAGGGCATATCTTCCTTTGGGTATACCTTTCTAAAGGGTATGCCTTCCTGTGGGGTGTGCCTTTTATGGGGCTTGTCTTTCTACAGAGCATGTCTTCCTATGGGGCATGGCTTCCTGTGGCAACATTACTTCCTGTGGTGGAATATCTATGATGATAATGATGATGATGATGATGATGATGATGATGATGATTAATAACTGGGCATAAACTGGAATCTTCTGGGAAGAAGAAATCTCAATTAAGAAAACAACTCCACTGTATTTGGCCCATAGGAAATTCTGTGAGACATTTTCTTTTCTTTTTTAAATTTTATTTAAGTAATTTATTCAGATTACATCTAATTTATTATGTCCTCACTTGTATCTTCCCATTCTTCCTCCCTCCCTCTTTCATCCTATTCCCCTCCCCTAGGTCTGTGACATAAGGGGACCTTGTCCCCCAATATAAGATCACAGCCTATCAGGTCTCCTCCTGGTAGCCTGCTTACTCTTCCTCTGAGTGTCACCAGATCTGGGCACCAAGGGGAAGTGGTCAAATAGGGGGCACCTGAGTTCATGTCCAAGTTAGTCCCTGCTCTCCACACAATTGTGGAGAATGTGGTGCCCATTGGCTAGATCTGGATAGGAGTTCTAGGTTTACTGCATGCATTGACTGTGGTTGGTACAGTAATTTGAACTGACTCACCTGGGTCTAGATCCACAAGCCTTAATGGTCTTCTTTAGGTTTCTAGGACCCTCTGGATCTTTCTATTCCCCCATTCTTCCTTACCTCTCTTACTTAGAGTCCCAATAGGAAGTCTCAGTATCTATCCCAATCTCCTGGTAAGTGAAGATTATCAGGGGACATCTCTGTTGGACTAGTGTCCAATTATAAGTGAGTATATGCCATGTGTATCTTTCTGGGTCTGGGTTAACTCAATATGATCATTTCTAGTCCCATCCATTTGCCTGCAAATTTCAGGATTTCCTTGTTTTTAATAACTGAGTAGTATTCCATAGTGTAAATGTTCCACTGTTTCTTTATCCATTCTTTGACTAAGGGGCATCTAGGTTGCTTCCAGGTTCTGCCTATTATGAATAAGGCTGCTATGAACATGGTTGAGCATATGTCTTTGTTATGTGGTGGAGCATTTTTGGGTATATTCCAAGGAGTGGAATAGCTGGGTCTTGAGGTAGCCCTATTCCCAGTTTTCTGAGAAGGCGCCAGATTGATTTCCAAAGTGGTTGTACAGGTTTGCACTCCCACCAGCAATGAAGGAGTGCTCCCCTTCCTCCACATCCTAGCCAGCATATGCTGTCACTTGAGTTTTTGATCTTAGCCATTCGGATGCATGTAAGATGGAATCTCAGAGTCATTTTGATTTTGCATTTCTCTGATGACTAAGGATGTTGAGCATTTCTTTAAATGTTTCTCAGCCATTTGATATTCTTCTGTTGAGAATTCTGTTTAGTTCTGAATCCCATTTCTTAATTGGGTTATTTGGTTTGGTGGTGTTTAATTTCTTGAGCTCTTTATATATTTTGGATATTAGTCTTTCGTCAGATGTAGGGTTGGTGAAGATCTTTTCCCAGTCTGTAGGCTGTCACTTTATTCTGTTGACAGTGTCTCCTGCCTTACAGAAGCCTCATGAGGTCCCATTTATTAATTGTTGACATTAAGGCCTGGGCTGTTGGAGTTCTGTTCAGGAAGTTGTCTCCTGTGCCAATGTGCTCCAGTTAGTGTGACCCTAACTGATTTAGTGTCTCTGGTTTTATGCTGAGGTCTTTAATCCACTTGGACTTGAATTTTGTGTATGGTGACAAATATGGATCTAGTTGCATCTTTCTATAAGTAGACATCCAGTTAGACCAGCACCATTTGTTGAAGATGCTATTCTTTTTTCGTTGAATAGATTTGGCTTCTTTGTCAAAAATCAAGTGTCTATATGTGTGTGGATTTATTTCTGGGTCTTCAATTTGATTCCATTGGTAAACCAGCCTGTTTCTATGCCAGTACCATGCTCTTTTAATTACTGTTGCTCTATAGTATAGCTTGAGAGCAGGTAAGGAGATTTCTCTGGAGGATCTTTTATTGTACAGGATTGTTTTAGCTATTCTGGGTTTTTACTTTTCCCATATGAAGTTGAGAATCGATTTTTTAATGTCTTTAAAAATTGTGTATGTATTTTGATAGGGATTGTATTGAATCTGTAAATTGCTTTTGGTAAGATGGCCATTTTTACTAGGTTATTTCTCCCAATCCATGAACAAGGGAGATCTTTCCATCTTCTGATGTCATCTTCAATCTCCTTCATCAGAGATTTGAAGATTTTTTCAAACAAGTCTTTCACCTGATTGGTTAGAGTTATTCCTAGATACTTTATATTGCTTGTGGCTATCATGAAAGGTGTAGTTTCCCTCATTTCTTTCTCAGCACGTTTGTCATTTGTATACTGGAAGACTACTGACTTTTTTGAGTTAATTTTGTATCCAGCCACTTTGCTGAAGGTGTTTATCAGCTGTTGGAGTTCTTTGGCGGAATTTTGGGGGTCACTTAGGTACAATATAATGCCATATGGGAATAGGAATAATTTGACTTCCTCTTTTCCCATTTGGATCCCCTTTATCTCCTTTTGTTGTCTATTGCTCTGGCTAGAACTTCAAGAACTATATTGAAGAGATATGGAGAAAGTGGGCATCCTTGTCTGATCCCTGATTTTAGAATAATTTCCTTGAGTTTCTCTCCATTTAATTTGATGTTAGCTATTAGCTTGCTGTATATAGCCTTTATTATGTTAGGTATGTGCCTCATATCCCTGATCTCTCCACAACTTTAAACATGAATGGGTGTTAGATTTTGTCAAATGCTTTTTCAGCATCTAAGGAGATGGTCATGTGGTTTTTTTTCTTTCAGTTTGTTTATATGGTGGATTACATTGATGAATTTTTGTATATTGAACCATCCCTGCGTGCCTGGAATGAAGCCTACTTGGTCATGGTGAATGATATATTTGATGTGTTCTTGGATTCAGTTTGTGAGTATTTTATTGAGTATTTTTGCATCAATGTTCATAAGAGAAATTGGTTTGAAATTTTCTTTCTTTGTTGCATCTTTTTGAGGTTTAGGTATCAAGGTGGCTGTGGCCTCATAGAAAGAGTTTGGTAGTGTTCTATCCATTTATATTTTCTGGAGTAGCTTGAAGAGTATCGGTATTAGCTCTTCCTTGAAGGTCTGATAGAATTCTGTGCTGAAACCATCTGGCCCTGGGCTTTTTTTGGTTGGGAGACTTTTAGTGACAGCTTCTATTTCTGTAGGAGAAATAAGACTATTTAATTTGTTTATCTGATCTTGATTCAACTTTGTCAAATGGAAACAATCAAGAAAATTGTTCCTTTCCCTTAGATTTTCATATTTTATGGCATATAAGCCTTTGAAGTAGGACCTTATGATTCTTTGTATTTCTTCAGTGTCTGTTGTTAAATCTTCCTTTTCATTTCTGATTTCATTGATTTGGCCTTTTAGTTAGTTTGGCTAATGGTTTGTCTATCTTGTTGGCTTTCTCAAAGAACCAGCTCCTGGTTTGTCGATTCTCTGAATTGTTCTCTTTGTTTCTAATTTATTGATTTTAGCCCTGAGTTTGATTATTTCCAGCCATTTACTCCTCTTGGCTGTTTCTGCTTCCTTTTTCCTATGACTTCCAGATATGTCGTTAACTTGCCTATATGAGATGTTTCTAATTTCTTTATGAAAGCACTTAGTACTATGAATTTTCTTATTAGCACTCCTTTCAATGTGTCCCATAAGTTTGGGTATGCTGTTCCTTTATTTTCATTGAATTTTAGGAAGTCCTTAATTTCTTTATTTCTTCCCTGACCCTGTTGTCATTAAGTAGAGTTGTTTAGTTTCCATGTGTGTGTAGGCTTTTTGTTATTTCTGTTGTTGTTGAAGTCCAGCTTTAGTCCATGGTGATCTCACTTAGGGCTCTTCAGGACTTGTGGTCAGTAGCTCCAGCCTGGTCCTTAGTCTCTGTCCTGTGTGTTCGGCACCTTCTTGGATCAATCTCACTGTGGGTGGTGCCATTTTTGGGCAGGTGTTTATGGGTTGTGCAAGAAAGGTACCCAAGCGAGCCAGAAAGAGTAAGCCAGTAAGTAGCACTACTGTATGACTTCTGATTCAGTTCCTGCCTCCAGGTTCCTGCCTTGAGTTCCTGTCCTGGCTTCCCTTCAGGATGGCCCATGACCTATAAGTGGAAATAAACCCTTTTCTTCCCCAAGTTGTCATTGGTCATGGTCTTTATCAAAGTAATGCGAAGAAAATAGAGCCACATTTCTATGGGATATACATTCCCTTAAGGTATAGCTTCCTGTGAGGTATAACTTCCTGTAGCATATACCTTCTCCCGCAGAAAGCATCTTGGAAGTGGAATCAGACATTGGGATTCTATTTTCAGGAATGACAGGTAACAGCCTAGCTCAAGCATTACCAGTAACCTCCCTAAACTTTCATGTCTTTACCTGTAAGTGAGTTTACTAATTCTCCCAAGTATTGAGGTTTCATTAGAATCAAGGGAGATAGTAGTCATTTAAAGGGAGAAAAGATCCACGCAGTAGTGAAGATAGAAAATGATGACTCCTTGGTTCTGCCCACTCCCTTGTGGAGTCATTCCTCAAGCCACCCCTGTGAGGACATTGTGGGGAAGACAGAGGAAAAGAGGCTTGGTCTGACTGTGGGAGTGGAGAGGAGCCATGCGTGCTTCTGGGTGGGTGGAGCCAGCCTCTGCTTTGATGATCTTCCAGTTTCGTCAGCATCTTCTCCAGGCAGGCCCACAGCTGCAATGGGAAGGTTTACTTTCTAAAAATGCCTCCTTTAGGGCGTTACCAGGGCAGAGAAGTCGTGTAGACTTTGTGCTCGGGTTGACTCATATAAAGTCAATGCATTGGGGAAAGTGTTGTGGATGTTTTATAAAGAATGAGAACCAAGCTAGGGGACTGTGTGTGAGAGGAGCTGCTTTTTTAGGGCACTGTGGTCTTACAAGAGTCACGTGAGTGTCTTTTGTGCTCAACTGCTTCATGTGGACAGGCACCTACATTATCGTTTAAATCTTCTGGAGCACCCGTTGTGGTGGTGCTCACCTTTAATCTTAGAACTTGAGAGGCAGAGACAGAAGATTTCTGTAAGTTAGAGGCCAGCTTGGTCTACATATCAAGTTCCAAGTGATATGTACAAGTACATGTCTCAAAAATATCTTCTTGGATAAGAGAGTCCAAATTTGTCCTAGGTAAGCCAAACAAGCATTCATAAATTTAATATTCCAAAAGCTTGGGTTCCAGTCTTCCCTAAAAGCTTAAGAAAATGTTCTCAAATTCTTATGAAAGGAAGAATAACATTTATCAATGTCTCTCTGAGGACATGATATATTTTTTTCAATGAAACTTGTTCTTGAGATGAACTTGGTGGCCCTCACCTTTAATCCCAGCACTTGGGGAGGCAGAGGCAGGCAGATTACAGTGAGTTCGAGGCCAGCCTGGTCTACAACTCAAGTCCAGAACAGCCAAGGCTGCATAGAGAAGCCCTGTCTTAAAAAACCACCACCACACCACCACCAAAACAAAAAACAAACCAAAAAGCCAAAAATTAAACAAAGCAAAAAGAAACCCAAACTCAAAACAAAAAACCTATTCTCAAATCTATTAATTGCAAAAGTTGTGAAGGGACAAAATATTACTTGAGTTAAAACTTAGCAACTGCTTATTACTGTTTCAAGTTGGTGGAAGACATGAGATTCTGGATCAACACACAATAGCTAGATTCCCACATGAGGGAGTGACCAAAGCAACTTATGGCAGAAAGATTTTATTATGACTACGGTTCCAGAGGGACAGTTCATAATGCTGATGGTGGGGAGGTATGGTGGTAGGCAACCAGAGCAGGAAACTGAGAAATACCATCTTTATCCACAAATACAGAGCAGGGAGGGTGAAGTGGAAGTGGGGCGTGGCTATATGCTCTTAAAGCCTGCTCCCAATGACTCACTTTCTCCATCTAGGCTGCTCCTCTGCAAGGTTCCCAGAACAGTGCCACTGACTGGGGAAGCTGTGCTCAAACACCAGAACTTATGTGGGAGGTTTCTCACTTAAACCATGCTAACACCTATACACACACAGTGAATTCCCCTGTAGGAAAGGAAGCCTGAGTATAGGGGGCCCAAATCCTTCATAACGGGCAGTTGCCACTCATATCCCACTCTGATAGGGGACCCCTCATTATCTTCTAGATCTGCTTGCTGTACACACAGTCTTATGAGGTGATCTGGAGCAGCCACTCGGTACCTGGCTTGTAAGACACGTAAGACCCCAAGATGGGAAAGGGCCCCCAAGTGATTCTCTGCTTTGTTGTGTGTTTCTTAAACCTTTGTCCCTAGGTACAATTTCCTAGCTCCATCATTGTTCAGGCAGTTAATTCTGTGGAGCTAAGATTTCTGTTCTTTCCTGTCCTGCTTCCTGAGACGTACCATCCATACCTATAACACATAGAGGCCTTCCTGGAGACATCCATGGAAGAAACTTGCCTCTTTCTTTGGGGGGGAATCCTCAAGGAAACTACAGGAAACTCAAGGAAGGTATGTTGTCTCACCTCCGGTTCTAGAAACAGGAAGGCAAATGGCATGCAATTTAGAAGCAAGTACCTTAGGTGATTAGGGATGATGTCAGAGGAAAGAACTGCACATGCAGATGTCTCTTTAGGTTGTGGAGAAGCAGCTGAAGGATGGGACTGTGGGAGCATCCTTCCCCTGTGTGTGTCAGGCATAGGGAGCCTTTCATGATACAGACTTCTGTTCGCTCTCTTCGGACATGGCTTCCCTCTGTGCCAGGGCATAAGTTACTTTTCTCATCACTGTGACCAAAATACTTGACAGAAACAACTCAAAGGAAGAAGAATTTCATTAAAGCTCACAGTTCAGAGGGTACCATCTATTGTGGGTAGCAGTGACATAGTGGCTAGAGTGCTTTGGTACACAGTGGTGGAAGTTGGAGGTATAGCTTCTTACATGGATCCAAGAGTTGAGCCACAGTCTACCTGCAGTGGCCCATATCAGCAACTAGATGTTATTCCCCAAGACCTCCACAACCATCCGAAATAGTGCTCCTGGCTGGAGACCAAGTGTTTGGAAACATAAGTCCAGGGGGTCATTTTATATTCAAACTGTAACAGATTCATCTCATATAAAACCAGATGAAATTATTATTTTTATTGTTGAGAATTAAATATATGCTATATATTAATGGTTACCTGGCCTAGTGCCTGGCACATCAGAAGAGCTCAGGCAGTGTGCTCTAGTTTTGAAAGACAATAAATGAGAACTAGAAAGAGCCTTAACCTCATCTTGAGGGTCTCAGTCCCTGGAAGACGAAAGGGAAAGGCTAGGGGCCAGTTGGGTGACCCAATTCTAGCTTGATGTTCATTGGAATCTGGGTCTCTGGATGACCCAGCTATCACAAGAAATTTCTAGACCAAACTTTACTCAGAATAGTTAAGACATAAGTGCATAAGAGCTTTTGTCGAGGACTCAGGAGTCATTTTATCATGCTTTTCTGTTCATGTCCATACAATAAAAAGGAGCAATGGAAATCTTTCAGATTCCATGTTCTTCTGTGCTCCTTAAAAGCAAGCCCGTTGATGACAGCTTTGCTGCCTTGAAATGGAATGTTCTTGAAGCAAAGGCTATCCGAAGGTTTTCTAGTTTACTTTGAGTGTTCACAGCAATTGTATATGGATTTGATATTCTTGAGGCTCAGTAGAGGCCACCATAAATTCCTTCATTCCTGCAATTCTCATTAAATATCTCTAGGTTTATGTGAAGAGAACTTATTACAACTTCCCACAGGTAAATTAATCTCCCTTCATAACCCCGCTTAAGGGTGCCAATGCTCATTACTTCTAAGGAATCTCACAAGACATTTTTTCAATCAGCTTCTATTGAGTCAATAATGACTGTGTCTCTACGTTCTATTAATCAAAACCAACTGTCAGTCAGTGCTTTTGATCAGTCTCTGACCATTGCTCTTTCACTGAGTTGAAACAATTCTGGGCTATAAATCAGAACATGATGTTTTAATATAACTAAGCAAATTTATCTCTGATGAACTATTTCTGTTGTGTTTCGGAAATATTGAAAGTTGCCCAAAGATTCTCTTTAGTACTGCCAAGAAGCCCTGGAAACCATTAGGCATGAGATCAAGAAGCAGAAGATGAGCTATAATGATGCCTTAGTTGGTAAAGCACTTGCTATGCTAGCATGAGGACCTGAATTCTAGCCCCAAATCTTGCCAAAGTGGAGGTATAGTGGTATGAGTTAGTAATTCTGTCACTGGGGATGCAGAGATAGTTGGGTCCCTGGGACTAGGCAGGCCAGTGAGAGACTTGTCTCAAAAACAAAAACAAAATACACCCCAAATCCTAGGTGGGCAACTCCTGAGCAACAAACTGAAGTTGACCTATGGCCTCCATATGTACATGTACACACCTACATAGACATATGCATACATGTACACACCTACATAGACATGTAATAATACACATATGTAGGGAAGAATGAAATGGCAGCAGCAGCAGCTAGAAGGAACTTTAGGAATAATATGGTTCAACTTCTCGCTTTAAAAGGAGTTGAGGATTGAGAAATTTGTCTAAAGATACTGAGCAAGGACTCTTAGAGTCGATCTCCAGACTGTTGGCATGCCCCTGTTTTCTGAGAATGAATGTGGCATAAAGGAAGACCTCGTGGCTACATCTGAGCTGTCATTTTACTCTCATGAGCCCCTCCTCCTTTAGATCCCTGTGACAACCAGTGTCTTTTCTTGTGTTGTGGCCTGAGTATGAAACAGCACCCTAGGGTTCGTCTATCTAATGTCTGGTACCCTGCAGGTGGCTCTGTCTTGGGACAGGTTCTGAGAAATTTAGGAGGTAGGATGTAGGAGATGGGAATAGGTCATAGGAATTGGGCCTTGGGGGTATCTTTTCCCAGGTCCCTTCCTCTCTTGTGCTCTTTGTTTCCTGGCTACCACAATGTGAGGATGCTCATAGCAACAGGATGTTTGGCTTGCCCCAGGCCTAAAGTACTGTAGCCAGCCACATATGGAGCCTTAGGAAGCCGTTCTCTCTTTTAAGAATCTGACGTTCAGAAGAGATGCAGACCCGGATATTTTAAGGTAAGGCTTGCTTTGTGGGGAGGAGTCCATGTTCCGCTAGGCCGAGTACTGGGACCACGCTCTTGCTTGTCACGTGGTTTAGACTTCCAGACCTTTCTTTAGTTTCCTGATGTAGTTTGGTGTCCTTCCAAAGAATTATTACTAAGATAAGTAAATCCTGTTGAGAGCTGGTGTTTGAGACTAGCTACCAAAAGAACCTTCACTGAAAGGAGGCATAGGATTCATAAGGAGCAATATTGCTATGAGAACTCAGACCTTGGGGCTTTCAATTTAATGTTCCCTGTAGCATAACATGCTACATCTCAAATATATGTATACGTCCTTGGTATAACTAATACTTTGAATGACACAATAGTTATTAGACAATGGAAGATCTAGGGGAAAATCAATCTTTTGTGATTGTTATTGTAACATCTTTTTAAATTTTTGAGCTAGAGAAAACAAAAAACATAATATACCTAAATACTCTATTATATTAAATTAGAATAATGAATCCAGTTTACTATAAAATGTGATCTCATAATACAATTTCTAAGGTAGACTTGCCAAAACATCAAAATATAAAATAGACATTCTGTGGATTTCAAAACCACTTTTGCTGATATATTTAATAATAGCACTTGGTTTTTCTGTGAGTTCTTAGCGGGGTGCAAATGAATATGCATCTCTAGACAAAAGAACACACATTTCTTCAAGGGTGTGAGGGGGAAATAAGAATTTTTACATGTTATGAATATTCTTATTTTTATCATTTGAGACACTCCATGCAATTGCTTGCAATCTCCAGAGAGAAGGAAATGGAGTAATCAAAGGACATTTGTAAGTTAGTCAACATTCCACTACTATAGCAAAGTACTTGAGTTTATAAACTTTAAATAGAGGTCATGTTTATTTTGTCTCAGAGTGTTGGTGGTTTCAGTCTGTGGTTGGTTGGCCATGTTGTTCTTGGGCTTGAGAGCCTGACCATTATGGCAGGTACATGCCATTCATCTTGTGACTGCTGGGAAGTAAAGAGAGAAAAAGAGGAGGGGTCATGTTCTTCAAGACCTGTCCTCTTGTGACTAGAAACAGTGTAACTAAGTTTTATTTTTTTTAGATATCTTTCATGTCCCAACAAAGCTGTGGTTTGAGGATCAACGATAGTCATTAAACCATAGCAATGTGCTAGAGTTAACCCGGGTGTTTGCTGCTCTCTAAGCTTAGGCTTAGACTTCCAGGTGTATTTTGGGCAAAGGAAAATGATGGCTTGGTTTGTGTGCTGTCTTTATCAATTTCAACATCTTGTACATAAAGAGGTGTTTAACAAACGTCCAGAGAAGGAAGGACAAAATGAGGGAAGAAAGGAGTGAAGAAGAACACACTGCTGGAATGAACAGTGTCTACGAGTAGCTTATTTGAAAACTATCTTTTCAAGAGTTCCAGGAGCACATGTACCACAGACTTCTGTGCTAGGTTGGGAGACTTGTAGCCGTCTTGGCTGGAAGGAGGGGGTGGAGGACTCATCAGTGTAGAAAAGGAGGAAGAGAGAAGGAGAGTAAGGGAAGGAAAAGGAGAAAGTGAAACGAATTAGAAGTGGAAGGAAGCAGATAGGGTTAGGTTACAGAAGAGCATGGTGGGGAGCTCAGAGCCCCTGCCCCCATCCCCGCTGGCACCCCCCCCCCTTGCTCACAGTACCTGCTCTTCTGCTCTTCCATCTCAAAACTTCCTGGAGGAATATTTTCAGATAAATAACACACCAGCTTCCTTTTAATACGCTATCAGGGTATTTGTGTTTTAGTCAATTTTACTATAGGAATGGCTTTGTAATGATGGAATTTCTACCACCAGCCAGCGATTGCTAAGGTTCTGCTTGGTTCTTGAAATGAATCGGGCTGTATGTCTCTCACTGGTCTCTTTCTGGTTCTTCCCTTTCTCCTTCCTGCTGCACCCTCCTCTGTGCACCTTGTCTCCCATCTGTTCCCTCTTCTCTACGCTTTCTAATTGATTAATAAACCAAGAATGAAAGAACAACACACACACACATATACACACATATACACACAGACATACACACACAGACAGACATACACACACACATATACACACAGACAGACATACACACACATACACACACATACATACATACACACACACATACACACACACACACACACACACACACACACACGAGGCGGGGAGAGGGAGAAGAGAATTGTATCATCCATTCAAAAGATGCTTAGCATCCTTGCAGAGTTTAAGAGTCCCCCAGAAGCTGACTGTGTCTGCTCCTGGAATAAGGGACAAGTGAAGGGTATTTAGGGCCCAGAATGTTTTATCCTCCCTCCATGATTGTGTCCTCATGAACATCTATATCAAGAGCCAACCCAAGGCAGGCTGGGAAAGCTTAGTTCAGCGGGCTAAGGATGGAGCTATGTGGGTGGACAGAAGCAGATGGAAGTAAGGCGAGAGGTGGACGAACCGGGTGAAGACTCTGCGGTGGTTGGATGGCCGTTCCCAGGTGTCTACAGTGTTGCCTAGCGAGGTTGTTTTGATGATCCTAAATTTCTGAGCTGGCTGGCTGGATCAGCAGGTAAAGGGACTTGCCACCAAACCTGATGACTTAAATTTGATCCCCAGAACCCACATGATAGAAGGAGAGAACTGAGTCCTGTAAATTGTCTTCTGGCTTCTGCATCTGTGCTGTAACGCACAACACTTCAAAGTAAAGTGTGATGATTTGGTATGTGGTGATTGGGACTAAAGGGGAGAACTTTTCAAATGGGAATACAATGAGGGCCAAATAGAGCAAAATAAATTGAATTTTCTAGGTGCATTTCAGATCAGTGGGAGGCTAACAACCCAGCCATTGTAGAAGAGACCACTGTATCAAGAAACTATGCCATTTAATAAGTCTAGATATGCATCTGTCCCTGTCTGCCTGATACTCCTGTTGTGGTAGGATGTAGTTTGTGTCTCAAAGGTCCATGCACTGGAAGTGTTGTTCCCAGGATGGCAGTGTCAGGTGGTGGCCCTTTTGGAGATAAATAGGGCATGGTGGCACCACCGCCTTCTTAGACATTCAGTGATCTGTAGGAGTTCTAGTTAGCTTGTGAGACTGGTTGTTTCCTCAAGCGAGGCTGCCCCATGTGTTAGGCCTCTTCTGCACGTGCCCACTGCTTCCTATACTTCCCTGCCATGTTATATATAATACAGCCAGGGAGCCCACACGAGAGGCTGGACAAACAAAGCTACCTGATCATGGCCTTCCAGCTAAGGAAGCCTCTCTTCATTCAAAATGTTCACCCCAGTCTTTAACAGTTACTATAGCAATGGAACGCAGACCTGAAATCTGACTCTCTAACATTGGATCTGTGCCTTTCATCTCTAGGTGCCTCAATTTCCCTTCTACGTCAGCACTTTATAGTGAACATACCCTCTATTTTGTTTGGCCGTATCAACGGTAGTACTACATAAACAATCTGAGTGCACGCCTTGATAATGTTGTGAATTACTCTGGTGATGGACATTTGGGGCCAAAACAACAAATGTCAAGTCTATACATACCAAGGTTCTGTCCACTGTGTGGAACTGAATTCCAGAGAGAAGCAATTTGGCGGGGTTCCCTCTTGGCTCTGCTCCCTGTAAGGCTCTGTGTCTCTGTTTTGAGATACAAAGAATGAAATTCTCGGCAGGGATGTGTCCCTTTGAGATAGCCCCCTTTTAAGTGCATGCTCCCAAGGTGTACCATGGAAGTTGCTCAACCAGCTGCCAGTGGCTTCTGCCCTCTCAGTCTGTGCTGTGGCTGGAACTTGTGAGCGGTGTTGGTGAAGCTGACAGTAGGAACCCTGCCCTGGTACTATGAGCCAGAAAAGGCAATAACATCTGCTAAGCTGAGAGCACACTGTGCAGAGTTCTTGACATCATTGGAAGTGTGGACAGAGGGCTGAGTGGCACAGCATCTGAGGAGGAACGGCACACTTCCTCTCTGCTTTGATTCCTGGGAGCATGTCAGAAGGATCAATATCATTCAGAGGAGGAAGGGGGAAGATCAATTGTTTTTCATATTTATTGATCTTGTTCAATGCACGGCTGAGGTAATGGGGTGGGAGAGGGCCGAGGAGAAAGGGTAGCCCTCAGAAGGTGATTGAGTAGCCATCTATTGGAGCAGTGGGCAGGTCAGGAGGTTACTGGCCAGAGCTTGCTCTGACCCCCTTAGAGGATGCACAAGGGGTGAGGATCCTGGTCATCTGGGGTTTGAGGAAGCGCCCGGAGAAGCTTCTCTCTGTGCTAGGGGCTGGAGTCTTATTCAGATAGCACAGAGCTTTCTTTTTCCTCCCTGTTTTCTTCTAGTTTAGAAATTAATACCTGTTTGGCTTCAGAGAAGATGGCTTGCAAGAGAGTAATATAGTAGAAAAATTAATTCCAATTGTGTTGCAACTGTTCCAATCTTTTCCTACATTTTTGTGATTTATGTAAGTTTGTTAGAACTTATATTTACATGTATGATATCATATCTTGATTTCTGGTTTAGTAATAAATACAGTTTCCATGTTATTTAAAGTTCTTCAGAAAACCTTTAAATAAAACCCTTTTAAATGTAGAATAACCACTATAGAAATTTTGAAAAAAATATAAGTAGTATAGAAGAGGAAGTAAAATTAATCAAAATTTTGCCACCCAGAAATGACTTCTATTGATATTTTAATGCTTCATTTGCATGTTTTTCTATGTCTATGTATCTATTCTAACTTGCCTTTTCATGTATGCTTGAAATAATCTGCAAAAACCATAATTTTATACTACTTGATCTTACCTACACAGCACTTTTTATTTGCCCGATCCCCTATCATTGAATTCATTGAGTTGATAAGGAACGCAGTAATGGCTTTATTTATATTTGCCTTTAATGTCTTGGGACAATGGAAAGAAAAATGCTGTGGGCAGCCAAGTCTCAAGGGCTTAGGAAATACACACGCTTCATGGCTGTCATTGCGACAAGAAGATGTGGACAATCCCCACTGTTGTGGAAAGTCCTTCAGCACAAGCAGTAGAGAAGAAAGGCTTCATGTCCTTTATTTCTAGTTTGATTCTATTATGTCTTAGTTTCTATTGCTGTTGGTGTGATAAAAAAAATACCCTAACACAAGCAATTGAATGGAGAAAGGATGTATTTCAGCTCCTAGTCCAAGAGTGCAGTGCAATGTGGCAGAGAAGTCATGGTAGTGGGGATTTGAAGCAGCTGGTTGCATCACATGTACAATCAGGAAGCAGAGAGGGATGAATGTGTGCGGCTACTCTTGACTCCTCCCCCTTTCACAGTCCAGGATCCCAGCCAAGGAGCAGTGTCACCCACAGAGAAGTGGTCTTTTTACCTCAATTAACACAGTAAAGATAATCCCCCACTGTCATACCTGGAGGCCCACTACCCAGGTGATTAATTCTATAACACTGATAATTAATGTTAACTATCAAGGCATGCTTTCATACTCCTATTGCCAGAAGCACTTCTGGAACTTTCTGTCTCCTGTTGTGACCCTCAGATACCTCTTCTCAGGAAAACCTATCCTTAGTCTGGTTCAGAATTAGGTTTTGTATCCAAAGGTGGAGTTTAGGCAGCATTTCCCCTCATCATTGAGGAGGATAACAAAACAAAACAAAACAAAACAAAACAAAACAAAACAAAACAAAACAGACCTCTGTATTTTAGCAGCTTTGACAGTAGATAGAGGCCATCAGTTACTACTTCCCTGTTCTGAGGGCAGGCTTCCTATCATTGGACCCTGATAGGCAGGGGCACAGAGGCCTGGTGCATGGGTGAAGAAAAGATATTAGTTGCATAAACCCACAAGAACACTAAGAAGGAAAGGGTATGGGACACATGCCACATGCCAAAGGCAGTTTGAAAAGTTAAGGGCAGCTTTTAGCCCTTTAATTCATATTTCAGCTATGGGCTCGGCATTCACATTCCAACCATCATGTCATAAGCACATGACCTCAGAGAGCTTTACAGAAAGTTTTCTGGGCCTTAATGTCCATGGGGGAGCATTTCAGTGACCAAAGAAATTACTGCCGAAGAGGGGTATGTGCTTGGCAGGATGATTCTGGACCCCCGGGGAGATTGTATTAAAGACCCCTCATCCTTGTCCATAGTCTCTCCTCAGAAGACTTATAATAGAAGGGGGATAAAATGGAGATTTCTTGCCACCGAGGAAGGGGATGGGGGAGGGGCCTCATACCTTCAAGGCCCAGGTCAGCTTCTAGACTCCTAGTTCTATAAACACAAGGGATGAGCATGTTCTGCCCCGTGACCAGTCTCTGGGGTAGACACAGGCTCATGAGCAGGAACAGGGCAGATCTTCCCTACACCACACTCCTTCTTGGCCTTATTCAGCCTCAATATGCTTTTAAAGGACAAATGTATTTTAGGAAAGATAGTGATATTTAGGACCAGAGATAGTGTTTCTTCATACTCTTCTTTAATATATTAATTTTTGAAAATAGCATTTAATAATACACATTACACATGTATTATGAAATATCTGTATGATACAGTGACAAAACACACACTGATATAATCTTCAACCTCAACTAAGAACCAAAACCAAACTAAAAAATAAAATATGCCCCAAACCAAGCATTTGTTCTGGGAGGGAGGGAGGGGTTTTATAGTCTGAAAATTTCCATTTTCTCTTTAAATAAGTCAGGCCTAATGTCAGATGCCCAAGGTCTTTGGAAGGAATCATAAGGGAAAAGTAAGAATGAAAATGAGTCTATCACTTATGGAAACTTGATTGGATAATCAAAACACAGATTTTTTTTAAAGACACAGCGTACATCTGGCAAGTCCAAAGCTTGCTGAATCTCCATAGTGACACCAGCCATTTGTAGTTTCCTCTACGCACTTCTATTCCTCCATCCCACTCCTCCATCATAAGCAAGACGGATAAGCAGCAATAGACGCACTGGCAGAAAGAGGCGCAGAAATGGCTCCTTTCCCTCTCCCAGGGCTTCACAGACAATGAGCAAATCAGGCAAGAAGTTTCAACCTAAAACCAGGATCAAAGCTGTCTTTTACAAAGACCCAAACTATTGATCCAAATGGAGGCTAGGCTGTTTGCAGTAATGATGATGAAGTACAGTTTGTGCTAATCAAGACTACCAAGAAAACTCATAGGACCCACTTCATGTTTTATCCAGGAGTAGGGGAAATCTCTGACCACAAAGTAACTTAAAGGGATCATGGGAGACAGGGAATTCTTTGATGACTACTGAGCTTTGCGAATTCAATGTTGGGGTTGATTGTAATAAGGTTAGTGATAATCATAAAAACCTATATTAAATAATTCTAATAGAATGTTATTTAATATGTAAAGTGTATGGATATACATAGAATCAAGTGTGCTGAACAACAGCAGCAACAACAAAAACCAAAACGCAAAACTTGGACCAGATAGATGGTTCAGTGGTTAAAGTCCTTGATGCATATGCAAAATACCAGTTTGATTCCTAGTACCTATGTTATGTGTCTCTAAACCTCCTGTAATTATAGCTCTAAATGACCCAGCACAGTTTCTTGATATCTTAAGGCACCTGCGCACATACACACACAAATAGAAATAAAATGAATGTTTAAAAATGTAACTGGATTGTCACATGCCTTCCCTTAAGACTGCAATCTATGTGGAAGAAAGCATGAAGAAAGCCAGAGGTGATACCTGACATCAAGGAAACCACGTTTTCCAGACTCAACGGGGTTGATACACACATTGACTTAAAGAGACTATACATGCTCAGGCCAGACAAAATCCCAGCACCAAGGAGGGGCAAGGGTCACTGACCACACCCCTAAGCAAGAAGCTAGTCACAAATAATAGCTTCTGGGAGAGGGAATGCCAGCTTTCTTTAATAGACTGACACTGGGTGTATCAACCATGCCCCTGGTGGGATCCATGCTCAGGAGTAGATGGCCAGCACAAAGTGGATGCCATGTTTTCTATTGGCATTCTAATATATATATTCTAATATATATATATGTATATACATATATATATATATATGAAAGAGAGACAGAACATGAGTTGGTAGGTAGATAGGATCTGGGAGGAGTTGGGTGATGGGAAAGACTATGATAAAAATATACTATATGAAGCTATCAAAGATCAGATTCAAAATGACCAATTTAATATTTATTCACGAATGCTGAGTTCCAGGTGTCTCTCGTCTCTAACCACCAGTCACCCTCAGGTTTCCTAGCTCTGTGAGTATTGAGTGGTGCTTCCTTGTGGTCATCATATGTAGTCTCATAATTGGTAGTAAGGTTGACCCTCTTCATATGTGTTTTACTTTTCGTGTTTCATATGAGTAACAATCCTTCCCAAGCCTTTGTCTTTTTTTTTCCTGTTGAGTCTTATCATGCTCTAAGTTGACTTAAAACACTTATTTCCATGTTTTAGACTCAGATTCTTTACCAATTAAACATCCCTCTCTTGTTTCCTCCTGGCTACTTGTTACTTATTGACTGATGTCTTCGATGACACAGATTTCTTTTTTTCTTTCTTTCTTTGTTTTGAACAGAGCTCTTCATTTTAAGGTAGTCAGTTGTTTTTCAGGACTGGGGAGATGGCTCAGTTGGTAAGTTGCTTGCGGTACAAGCAGGAGGGCCTGAATTTGATCCCAGCTGAGCACATGATAAAGCTGACCCATGTATTTGTAACCCCAGCACTGGGGCAGCAAAGATGGGAGGAGGCCTGAGGCATGCAGGCCAGCCAGCCTAGCCTTATTAATGAGCTCAGGCCAATTAGAGGTACTGTCTCAAAAAAACAAGGTGACTGGGCATGGCAGTGCATGTATTTAATGCCAGTCCTAGGAAGGTTGAGGCTGTGATCTCTCTGAATTCAAGACTGACTTGGCTACAAAGTGTGTTCCAGGGTAGCCAGGGCTACACAGAGAGACCCTGTCTCAAAAGCCAACACAACCAAACCAAAACTAAAGCTCAAATCAAAACCCAAGGTTGATCTATATCCTAAATAGCGAAATACAAAAATGCAGCCTCCTCAGTCTGTATGACGTTACTTGATTGTGTGTGTATTTTCAGGGATGACTGTTTGGTATTGGATAGCCCACTGGTGTGCTCTTCCCTGCGGAAGGCCATTTGGCCTCCTCTCAGCATTCCTTGGTTGCTTGTGGTTCTTTGTGTAAAGCTGAGTCTCTGAACCCCACCCTGCCCCCTCTCCTGTTCAAGTTTGCTGCCTCATGCTGTAGCCTTTGTTCAGTGTGCAATAACAGTTAATGAAAGCAGAGGCCATGCATTTGAAAGCAGAGTATATGGGAGCGTTAGGAGGAAGGAAAGGGAGGGAGAAATGATGTAATTATTATCTAAAAAATAATTTAAAAATTAAAAATGAAGCACTTACCAAAGGATTGAAGTTAATAGCTGCACTCTTATGGCATTTTACAAGGGGAAATGACTTTGTAGTAGTATGTTAATAATCACAGAATTGATTTAAACCATCAATTCATGTGATGTCCAAACAATTTTCATTTATCCTTGGAGTGAAATTTTGAGTCCCATTGGCATAAAGGGAATTCTGATATTACAATAAAATCAGTTACAGTGCCAAGATTAAAAAAAAAAAAGGTGGATGATTCCTGAGGAAGAAAAGGCACCCCAGGTTGACCTATGGCCTCCACTCCTTTACAGATGTGCATGTTCACTCAGATGTGTGCACCCACAAGGGCACAGACCCCACTCACCACCCCCAACATGCAAAATAAGGTAGTCAGTATTTTCCTTGTACCC
>OU015744.1:88131900-88134400 GCA_907169655.1 Acomys percivali
ATCTTAGAATAAAGCTCTTTCTGCCATCTGTGTATGTGTATGCTCAAACTATTTATTAACAGGACATTGATTGGTAAGGATTTGCACTTCCTTGGCATGTCTGCACGAAAGAAATAGTACCAGCAAGTGGGCTGCTGTAGCATGCATCTTCTCCGAGTGATCCCCCAGGGCTGGGATGGATGCAGGTGACTTCAGCCCATTCTTGTCATTCTTAGTTGTCACGTTCACAACTGAGCCTGTAATGTGCTGTTTTGTGTTAATAATCCAGGCCTGCCTGCTCTTAGAGAAATGTTTTATTTGGAAATCATTTTAGATTCAGAGGTTCGGGTTTGGTGCAGCTTTCCTTAACCTTCTATGTACGTCTCTGGAGTACAGACTTCAGCAGAAGTTATCTTTTCTCAGCATCTTATTATGTCCTAAGACTCGCTCCAGGGAGCCATTTGGCATTATGTTGTCATGTCGTCTTTGTCTCCTCTGGTCTGTGATGGTTTTCTTTGTCTTTTCTTACTTGTCATGACCCTGACCCTAGACGAGTACTGACCATGCATGTAGATTCTCGGCTTGCGATTGTCTGATGTTCTCACATGATTAGAATGGGGGTCACAAGATGTAATGACCATAGCGTTCTTGAACCCAGCATGTTTATGTGCAGTGATCTTGCCCACTTGTAGCCATGGCCCTGTCAGGGCTTGGAGACCCAATTCAATCCGGTTAGCATTTCTAGCTCTTACGCAGGACCAAGGAGGGATGAACATAGGCCCCAAAACTTGACTGCATCTGCTTTCACTCACCTAAATATGGGGAAAGGGGTTTGTTGGAGGAGGCTCCTCATTAAGAATCATTGGAACATGAAGCCGTCACCACGGAGAGGGTGAAGGCAAAACACAGGAAGCACTCAGTACTCTGAGTACCTCAGCTGAGGTTCTGTAAGAAATAGAGAGATTTGATTTTATGTCACTGAAAAATTGCTAAGAGTTGGGCAAGGATAAATTAGCCATTGTCACAGAGAAGAATTATCTGAGGATGTTGGAAATGGACAGCAAGCCTGTGACCTAAAGGAGAGCCTAGGTGCATATGTGGGCACCTGTGTAGATAATGGGTGTGTGTGTGTATGTGTCTGCTTGCATGGGTGAGTATATGCTTGTGAACTCCTGTGTTTCTGAATGCATGAGAGTCTGAGCCTGTATGTGCAGGTGGGGGATGGGGTGGGGACGGAGAGAGGCAGGCACTGACAGTGAATTATATCCTGAGTTTTGCGTATTCAATGAGTGTATCTCAACTCCCTTTGCTTGTGGAATAAGCCCCCAGCATCCCCACAGTCACCAAAAGGAAGAAATAAGAATACACCCTCTTGGGTGAGATATAAAGTTATATACCTCCATAGGATGGTAACATCGGGACTAGGAAAAGTAGTGGGAGGGATGTGCTGTTCACACACAGGAAGGCTGGACCTGAAGCTCAAGTCTAGCTTTGGCACAAGGTTGGAGTAGCCTGCTGTGTAGATCTGAGGGGCCGTAGACTTGAGCATCCCTGCTGTCTGCCTTCGCACTTGCTGCTGAGGTACAGTATATTATACACTAATTAGGGCTGTTAATGATTATGGCAATCTAGTAAGTAATCTACAGTATTATCTTGATCTATCTCTGTCACACTCCCTTCACCAGGCCATTAAGGTGACAAGCTTCATAGAGCACAGTGTGCCCCTCTGTCAGCCTTCCTGGTGTCTTCCTCCTAGGAAGAGCTGTGCTGTCTCTGGAGCTGAGTCATCTGAGAACACAGCTGTAGGATGAGACTGACTGAGCTCCTCTGCCACCCAGAGATGGTGCCGTTCCTGGAGCCTGGGAGTAGGGAAGCTTCTCCTGTATTTCTTCTCTGTATAGAGGAAATATTTTTGTTTCCCTTGGAATTCATATGCTGAGGTCTTTGGGGGGCATAATTACACTTAGATGAGGTTGTGTTAGCTACTATTGTTTTGACTGAAGCAATTTAGGGAAGGAAGGGTTTTGGGGGGCTCACACTTTGAGGGTACAGTTCATTTTGGTGGGGAGGCATAGTGGCCATGGCAGGAGGCATCTGGTCACACTGTGTGCTTAGTCAGGAAGCAAGGGGATAAGTGTTCACTCTCCTTTTTATTCATTTAGGTCCTCAGCCACGTAATGGTGCCACGCACAACCGGAATGCGTCTTCTCTCTTCGGTTAAACCTCTCTGGAAATGGCTCCATGGACATGCCCACATGCTTGTCTTCTCTTATAAATCCAGGGAGGTTGACGATGAAAACAAATGAATACTTAGGTCATAAGAATTCCCGGTTTGGGGGGTTAATATCTTTGGATGGGGAAGGAAGAGACACAAGAGCTCTGGTTCTGCCCTGTGAAGATAAAGAAAGGTGTAAGCCCGAAAGAGAGCCATCCCCAGAAACCAAAGCTGCCCACACTCCACCCTTGGACTCAATCTCCTGAAGTCACCCAAGCTATGGGCCTTTGTGACGACAGAGCCCTA
>OU015744.1:88136900-88156235 GCA_907169655.1 Acomys percivali
AATTTCCTGTAGCTCTTCATCTAGAATTGAAGCCTTGTGATGTTTCTCTATCCACATTGGCAAAGCAACTTGTATATTTACTATGCGTGTCTTGTTTAGGAGACTGCATTGTTAAGGTGTCATGGTCCAGCTTTCCTGTCCTATGTGGATGAGAGTAACTTATAACAGATACCCTGCTCCTTTGGCTCTTATGGTTTTCTGCCCCCTGTTCCAAGATATTCCCTGAGCCCTAAGTATAATGCACATTGCATCACATTATATTCACCATTTTATACCTAGCACTTCCAATCACCTGGCACTTCCTGTATCTCAGAGATAACTGCACATCAATAGAGCCTTTCATTTTAACTGCCTAGAACAGTGGTTCTCAACCTGTGGGCTGTAACCCCTTTGGGTTGACCAACTTTTTCACAGAGGTAGCGTATCATATCATATATCTTGCATAATCAGAATATGATTAATAACAGTAGCAAACTTATAGTTAGGAAGTAGCGATGGAAAGAACTTTATGGTTAGGGGTCACCATAACATGAGGAATTCTATTAAGGGGCGGCAGCATTAGGAAGGTTGAGAACCACTGGCCGACAGCTTCTTGTTTGAGAGCACCAACATTTATTTTACTAGTCTCTTACTGATTACACATTTAGATTATGTGTAGCTATTTTCTCGTTATAGGAATGAGAGCAATGGATGCTGTCCTTATACACTGTGACATGTATAAGCATGCCTAGGTGGAAGCAATCTTGCCCTCACCTGCATCCTGCCACATTCTCATTCCCACCTCATCAGCTCCAAGTCTTCAGCCTATCCTTCCTGCCTTCAGCCCTCCGCACATGTGGCTTTTCCACTTGGAATCCTCTTCCCTGGGCACGTTCAGACTCCTCTTCCAGGCCTCAGTTCAAAAGTTCTTTCTGGAAGAAGCCTTCATCCTCTGAGCATTGTGTGTACTTGTAATCAGTCACCTCTTATGATGGATGTGGGTGACCCTAATGCCCCTATGCAGCTTAGAATTTCAATAATTCCACTTCTTTATGTTATATAAGTAATCCACACAATGGAATAGGGAAGAGGTTTGATCATAATTATTACACTTAATTATAGAAACGTTGGCTTTCAATATCTCCGACATCATTTTAGATGCATTTGGATATAGCTATTCCATACTGTGAAGAGTTTATTACCTAGAAAATTAAGGAGAGAAATTAAACAAATGAATCATTAAAATTTTTGATGAAATCTTGAGAAAACTCCTTCTCTGTTGCACTTTGCAAATTGTGTGGCTATTGTATAAAAATGACTTTATTAAGCCAAACTGTGTAGTAACTACAGATAGCCCAATTGAATTTATTTTGTCATACTCATCTAATGGTTGCATTCTTTTCTCCACAGTGGGAATTTCTGAATTTAGTGCATCTTACTGTAAATTCTGTTTTGCAATGTGGGCCAGATAGTGGTCATAACTGCTGGTACCCGTTGTCTGAGTAACCATAGGTCATGGGCGTTTACACCATCATCTCTTCAGTTGAATCAGGTGTATGGTTGACAATACATATGAGGGGTTGAGTTTATATTTAAAATATCTTCAAAATGATGTCAGTATGACTTGGCCCCAAAACAGAAATGTTTATGTACAGAGGATACAGGTAGCAGGGTGTTGGTTTGATGTTAGCAAGCAAAGCAGATTTTAGCATTTAAAAGACAGCATTACTTCAATATTTTATTGCAAAGTAACAATGAAATGCTTTGCAGTGTGGTTGTAAAGTGAATTTTGTTCCTCTAAAATTTTTGTATGGAAAACCAAACCCTCAGCTGGGTGGTGGCGGCGCATGCCTTTACTCCCAGTACTCGGGAGGCAGAGGCGGGCAGATCTCTGTGAGATCTCTGGGAGGCCAGTTTGAACTATAGAGTGAGTTACAGAACATCCAGAGCTAAAACAGAGAAACCCTGTCAAAAAAAAGAGGAAAAGAAAAGAAAAGAAAAGAAAAGAAAAGAAAAGAAAAGAAAAGAAAAGAAAAGCTAATCCTCAGAGTGACTGCTTTTGGAGCTCAAGCCCATAAAGAGGTAATTAAGGTTAAATGAAGTTATGTGGGGAGGCTGAGATCTAATAAGATTGATGTCTTTATTAGAACAGGAAGAGACACCAGAGCTATAGGGGTGCAGAGGAGAGGACAGATAAGGACACTGCAGGCTTGCAGCCACCTACAAAGTGAGGAGAAAGTCCTTGGGAGAAATCACACCAGGCCTTATCTTGTCCATGGTCTCCCTGAACTGTGACACAATAAAGCCACTGTGCTATTTTGGTATGGCATCCTAAGCAGGCTAATATTAGGACCTATGAAAGAAACACTCACAAGTGGGTGAAACCAAGTAGTGTAAAACTATTATTGTCTATTGTGGTCATGTCCCGAAAGACGAACATTCATCTTCAGTGACAGGTGCCAAGAGCTGGAGGAAGCCTTGGAGACAGGCATGTGACACACTTTTGAGGGTTGCTGCCTCCACTGTCATCTCTCTGAGGGGTCATCTTTAAGCCCGAGTTGGAAAGTAACGGAGACCACTTGGACTCTGAAGTGTTAGGAAAAAGTATCATCTGCTGATTTTGCCTTTATTTTCCTCCTGTCCACCCCTATATAAGATTAGCAAGAAGGCATCTATCTTGAGATTCTTTAAAACAAACAAACAAACAAACAAACAAACAAACAAACAAAAGAACTTACTGAGGTAAGTCTGAAGCTAACAACTGAAGTCTGAGTTGAAGAGTAGTAAGAAGTGTTATATTCAGCTGATAGCCTTCAAGGCAGTCCACAGATAACAGGCACAAAGTAGTGATGGTCTTAGTATATAAAAAAAGGAGGTATTAGTCAGCCCAGGCTCCTATAACAAAACACCACCAATTGGGTCATACAAAAACAGGCATGATTTTTTCACACTCTTGGAGGGTAGAAGTCTATACCAGGATGCTAGAATATTTGGTTCTTGATGAGCCAGCTCTCTTGCCTTTCCTTTGTGTCCTCACAGGACTCCGTTTCTTTGTATATGCAGCAAGAGTGCTCTGGTCTCTCTTCATCTTTGAAGGACACTAGTCCTTCTGAATTAAGAGCCCACTTGAATGTCATTCTAACCATAGCTGATGTCTCCAATTCCATGATGGAGGCAAAAGCTTTTACATATGAATTCTGTGGGACACAGTTGAATTCATACTCTCTAGCAACTTACTCATTTATTCTGAATGTCTCCTGCCAGCTGAAAGATTCTGGAGAGTGTAAAGTTTCCAAGATGACCATGTATCCTTTGGTCACTGGTATAGTTTGGATCTTAAATATCCTCCAGAGGTCTACATGTTAAAGACATCTGCCTTCCTGGATAGAATTATAAGAGCATCTAACGTGGAGCCTAGCGAGAAGTCTTTAGGGTGCACTCATTGGCACTGTGCTCTTGAGGCCGACTGGGACCATGGCTTCCCCTTTGTCTGGAGATGTAAGCAGTTTTACTCAACCATGTTCTCCCACCGTGATGTGTTTGCTGCCTTTGCACATAACTAAAAACGATGGATACACCCAGCCATGGAGCACAATCTCTGAAATTGTGAGGCAATGTAACTCCCTTTCTGTAAGATAATGATCTCAGATGGTTTGTTATAGTGAGAGAAATCTGACCGTCACCGTCATTGTTATGCACTCTCTACTGTGTGATCTAGCACACAGTGGGTGCTCCATGACATGCGTTAGCTAACTGACATCTCTTTGCATCCTCTCCAGAAACTGAGCGCAGTTTCAATTTGTGAAACAATGCTAGACACGGCATCTCCCACATAAGTCCCCAACATACATGTCATAACCCAAATTCTTAGGAGGCTGAGGCAAGAGGATTGCCAAAAGTTTGAGGCGAGTGGCTCCCAGGTCATCTAGGGCTACTGCACAGCCAGGCTCTGTTTCAAAGGAGCAAAACCAAAAAGCAAGAAACAACAAAACAAAATAAGCAAAGCCCAGTGCCACGAGGTTTTGAGGCCACAGCTTCCAGGTGAAGCAGCATTTTCCCACCTCCCACCACCTGTATCCTTTGGGTTCATTTGGTTGTGGCCCTGGCAGCCCTTTCAAATATAAAAGTTGAGGGATGGTGTAGGTGTTCCCGAGGAAAATGGAGTGACTCAGTCCCTGAGGTCAGCTGCATTTCTAGAAAAGAACAGATGACACAGAGCTTCTGGGCTCAGTCTTTGCTCTGCTCCAAAGGGACTTCCTTGTTGGAGTGCAGAGTGGAAAGCATGTGGGGTGATGTCGTCACATAAATCAGAGCCACTTAGAGGCCTGCAATAACTCTAAAAGGACTTGGTGCCACTCCCCTGGGCATCACATGGCCTATACCAAGAAATTTAGTTACCTGAGGATGTGAAGACATTTGCCTAGCAACTGTGGGATGGAGGTAACAGTGTGGGATAATAGCTGGGGTATCAATCTTTAGTTTGGCCTCTGTATTCCACAAACTCCTAGAAAGCCCATTCCAGAAGCCTCACAAACAAAACACTAGTCTTTAAGGAGTCTCCCAACCCATGTAGTTAAGAGTCCAGGCTGCAAACCTCAACTCTTCTTCTTTGCCCATCCTCCTTGTCCCTGCTCCTCCTCTTTTTCTTTATTAAGTGGCCAAGCCAGACCTAGAATGCTCTACACAACCATGGATGTCCTCAAACTCCTGATCCTCCTGTTTTCCCCTTCTGACTGCTGAGATCACAAGTGTACCTCACCACTCTTGGGTTATGTGGTGTTGGGGATTGAACCCAGGGCTCTGCACACACTAGGAAAGCACTCTGCCAACCAAGATACTTCCACAGCCTGTGCATCCCTTTCTCTGACCTAGTGTTTCCCTTGATATACCTGCCCCTGGCTCCTCTATCATTCTGAACAAGTCTCCTCAAGGCCAGCCTCTAAAGCAGCTGTTCTCAACCAGTGGGCCGTGACCTCGTTAGGGTTAAATGCCCCTTTCCCAAGGGCCACCTAAGACCATCAGAAAACACAGATGTGTACATTAGGAGTCATAACAGTAGCAAAATTACAGTTATGAAGTAACAATGCAAATAATTACATGGTTGGGGGTCATTGCAACATGAGGAGCTGTATTAAAGGGTCGCAGCATTGGGAAGGTTGAGCTCTGTTGCTCTAAAGCCTTTAGGATGCTGAAAGTTCTCATACAGATAAGTAAGGAGGCAACCTCAGGTCCAGGGCTCTGAGCCACAGGCTTACTGCCTTCATCTCCCATCTGTATCAATCTATTTTCTGTTGCTTAGAACTTGATGTCACTGACTAGGCTTGTTATCAGAGAGGCTTCTATTGGCTCATAGTTCTGGGCCAAGGTCAGGCTCTATAACTGGTGATGGCTGTCTTGCAGGTAGAGTTCCAAGGTGGAGCAAGGCATCACATGGCATATGGATTCATATGTCAGGTGTTTTTCTCTCATTTTGCAGAGCCTCGAGGAATCAATCATAGATGTTCCATCTTAACAGGCTTGTTTAATTCTAATCATCTCCCCAAAGCCCTGCTTATTGGTAAGCTCTGTGAAATTGTTTGCATCTCTGTACTTCCTCACCAAGGGGGCTTAGACTTTGACAGAGGAAACCCTGAGGGACGTGGTCACACATCCAACCCACAACACTGTCCTTATCTTGAGACAAGGTGGACTGTCTTCCTGGCACCTCACTCTGCTATAGAGCTTCCGTAGGGTTGCTACCTTCTGAAGCTGGGAACCGCAGTGTTCAGCCAAATGTTTTCTTGTTCTAGGATCTCAGAGGCTTCCCCATTCTCCAGGGCCCCACCCCCTTCCCAATTGCTTCCTTTCAGGTCATGTGCAGATACAATGTGTTCTTCCTCTCTTCGGAGGGCAGTCATTCAGACTTTCAGCCTTATTGAACCTGGCCCTCACAAAATTCGTGCACTGTTTTATATATATATATTCATCCTTATCCGATGAAGAACTGAGGACTCACCAGGTTGAGTCTTGGAGTAAAGTGTATGGTGCTGGCTTTAGAAAGAGCTAGTCCTGGGAGCTGAGGACATGGCAGTATATTTTTTTTCTCCTTAGTCCTCTAATAAACATTGTTAGCAATTGTCCACTCACTGTTTTCTTTGTCCACTTTCTGTGGATGATCCATACCAGGTAGTCTAGCTCACAGTAGCTCTCAATCTAGCACAGGATTGTCTGACATCTCCAAATAACTTAGCAGCTTTTGGGGACAGAGGGCATGTCTCATCTGGTTTTCTATGTAAAAGAACACAATTTTTAAAAAATCTGAGTTTGCGTTATGCTACATAGAGAAAGCAAGCGTAAGTGCAACATAACCTTGTCACCAAACGTAAGCATCAGAAACATCTATGTGGCACAGTAATGGGATGATGAGGTATGAACAGTATCCTTGTGACCCAGCTCAGGTGAGAGGCTCAGGAAGGCTCCAGGAACTCCCTTCAGAGGCTGAGACCTCCCTTATTAAGGTCTGAAATGGTCAGTAGGAATTAGATGGAAAAGGAGAGTTGTCTATACACAGTGAAGGATGACAGAGGCCCAACAGCGCAAGTATAGCAAAGCTAGAGGACATCCATGCCTCTGAAAAACTGACTGTGAGTGTGGCTGAGTAATCTGTGTCTGTCTGCATGTTGGGACCATGTTTCTGTTTGTATGTATGTACTAATACACATGGTTGTTGATGCTGAGGAATGTGTGTGTGTGTGTGTGTGTGTGTGTGTGTGTGTGTGTGTGTGTGTGATGTCAAGCTCTGCTGGAGGGCTCCATCTTAATTGCTGGTAAATGAGGAGAAACAGAAGAAAGGAGGAGACTAGAGGATACTGTGGCTAAATTTGCATTTCAGAAGCCTCAGTCAAGGACGCTGGGCTGTGGAGACACTAGTCAAAGCTACCTTCACCCGAGAGCTGATGAGGGCTAGAGTCAGAGAGCAACTGGGGAAGATGTATAATGTGCCTCAGGGAGAATGACCAGAGCAAGAGCCTTACTGTTAGCTGTTCAGTTTCGAATAAACATTTGATGACAGTCAAACTAAAGAAGACACAAAGGATAGGATGCCAGGCCCTGTTTGCTCACTCACATTGGGCAGATGCTATTTGTCTTCCTCTGTCTTGGACAATTAACTGCCTCATTTCATTTTCAGATCTCTGAGCTCTGTAGCCCACTTGGAACACTGGCCTTATTGTTTTGGTATGTTCTCTCTCTCTCTCTCTCTCTCTCTCTCTCTCTCTCTCTCTCTCTCTACCTCACCTTAAACACTGGTTCCTCTTAGGTCCAGGAATATTTGGAGGTGAAGGGAGGGTGGGTAGTCCACTTGAGATCAGGACTGTCTTGTCAAAGGACCAAAGGACTCTGCTCTGGGTTATGGAGAAAAAACAAAAAACAAACAAACAAAAAAACAACAACAACAAAAAAACAGATCTGGGGAGCTGATCAGTGGCTCCAAGGGATCACAGCAGGTCCCAGATATTTCTCGCTGATCTTCAACAAAATGAGGAAAATAAGAATATTTTGCTTTTTGTAGGCTTGAATTTATTCTGCCTAAGAACCCGATTTTATCCCGAGATTATTTCTTCCCATTTTTGTGGTGTTAACAAGTCATTTTAGAAATGAAATGATAGTGATAATAGGATTTATTTTTAATGTGCTTATTTGGCAAAACAGAAACTTGGCACTCCTGTGTTGATCTACCCTCCCCCAAATTATTTTGAAATTTTCTTGGCATGCAAAGTCTGGAATCTGGGAGCTTTTTTGGTGGATGCTGTGCTTTTGCTTCAGGGGGTGGCTAGTGGAGCACAGCCTGACCTGGAACCAGGACCACATTGGGTCACACTCAGCCCCAGAACTATGGATCACGTGACTTCTGAGCTTCATGTTCCCACTCCATAAAACGGGACGGACGTAGAACCCACCTGTAGCGTTGTGAAGAAGAGTGAGTTGATGTGTGTTCTTCATTGACTGCATGCGATAATAAAACCAGAATGGTTTCTCACAGGTGATTAATCCAACCCGCCTCCCATTCCTGTTCCATGTAGAATTTTATAACAGGAGGGGACAGAGCGAAAAGGAGACCGAAAGGAGGAAAATGTAAAAGAATGTTGTAGAGCATCAATAGTTGTTTCTGGGTCCCAAGGTCTGTAGGGGGTACCAACATCCACAGATACTCAAGTCGCTTATATAAAACGATAAAGTATTTGCACATAACCTGTGAAGATGCTACATTTTAACCTGTTTCTAGGTTATATCCTAAGAAAAAGATTTATTTTATTTTCAGTTATGTGTGTGTACACGAGTAAGTGCGCATGAATGCAAGAGTTCACAGAGGCCGAAAAGAGCATCAGATCCCCTGGAGCTAGAGCTACAGGTGGCTGTGAGCTGCGGGATGTGGGTGCCAGGAGCTGAACTTGAATCTTCTGCAAGACTAGTGCACGCTCTTGCCACTGAGTCACCTCTCTAGTCCGGAGATTACTCTTAATACCCAATACAATGAGGAAGCTATGTAAGCAATTATGCCTCCCTGTCTGGGCAGGGACAATGCCTGTACGTGTTCAGGCACTCATATACTTTTTTGTGATGATTTTGATCTGTGGTTGGCTGTGCCCAAAAGACTGGACCTTGTAGATTCAGAAGACTACAGTGACAGACTCTGAAAGGGGAACCAAAAGGGATTTCAAATAGCCGTCTCCGCCCCCTGAGGCACCGTTTAGTTTTCTGCTTCTTCTTGTTATTTTTCCTAGGCTCTTAGCTGTGTTGGGAACTTGAAAAAGTGCGTGCTAACCCCAGAGGAGTCTCTCCCTGCAGAGCTCTCTAATGCCTGTTCTCCTAGAAGACTTGTAGCTGCCTCTATATCTCCTCACTCTGAGATGTGAAAGAGTTCCTGCGACACTTCTGCCTTGTTCCTGTGCGCAGGGACAGACCAACTTGACTACATCTGGAATGAACTACAACCCAGAAATGGAGGGCACAGCTGTGAGATATTTTCCTTGTTTAAATAGGTAAATCCAGATCTAGTCCAGCCCTTTGAGGCTGAAAGAAACATGCCTTTGTGGGAAGACGCTCATCTGGCCACACCGTGCACGGAAGCCTATATAAGGACATAAAAGAAGGAAGCATTTGCTCTCTGGCTGCTTGCCCTCCTCCTGCTGGGGCATCCATCCCTTCACTGGCATTAGAGCTCACTTCCTTGGGGTGCCAGCATATACCACAGTCCAGCCAAGACAACTGAGCAACTACTTGATTCTTAGACTTTCTGGTCTTTGATTAGCTGGCCTGCAACCTCTAAGTCATTCCAATAAATCCATGTGTATTCCAATAAAAACATATATGTGTATATATGGGTTTATATATACCATATATACACATATAGATATACAAATACACACACACACACACACATATATACATCCTATACACACGTATATGTGTATATACTATATAAGTTCTATTACTCTAGATAATCCCAACACAGAGCAGTAATTCACAGGAAGCTTTTCTGACTTCAGAGGGAGATGGTTTTGAGTTTGAGGCCCACCCTGCAGTGCGTACAGCTAGAGCATCTGTATGTAAGACGGGTGGCGGGCCCTGCTTCTAGTATGTGACTTTTCACATTGGCTCAGGCTCATAGCATAGATTTAGTCTTCTTGGGTGTTGTGGCTTGGATGAGATGTCCTCACTATTCTTGGGTATTTGAATATCTGGTTCGCTGTTGGTGACACTGTTTGGGGAGGCTTAGGATGTGTGGCCTAACTGTGTGGGCTTTGAGGTTTCATAAGCCATGTATCATTCCAGGTTTGCTCTCTGCTTCTGCTTGCAGTTTGAGATGTGAGCCCTCAGCTGTTCCTGCCCCCGTGACTGCCTGCTGCCATACTTCCCTACCGTGATGGGGATAGACTCTTATTCCCTCCATTCTAAAAGCTGCCTGGGCTGTGATGCTTTATCACTAATAACCAGGTAAAGAGGTGACACGTTAGCATGAGACTTCAGTGGCAAAGCTCACCCAGGGACACAGCACTTCTGGGATCTTGGGAAAAAGATTAGAAGCAAGAGCAGTTGGAAACAGCTCTCCACCCAGAGAGCCAAGCAGAGCATAAGCTTACTCCATGAGTGTTTATCCTCACTGCAGTACGCAGCTCAGGTCAACCACCTACCTGATAAAGATGGCCCTTCACTCCCCACCCAGATGACGTTCTCTCTTCGAGATTCTTCCATTCACCCCTTTCATCAAACACTGGGCAGTAGTTCCTAGTGGCTTGTATTGTGTCTGGTGTTGGAAACAGAATAAGAATGAGGCTCCTCCAGATCTAAGCCTTGGTGTCTTTAACCAAAGTGTGTGTCTCACAAAGATGCAAAACCATGAGAAAAACACAATCCATCTTCCAAAGCATCAATTTTACCTGATAATTAGGGGAAGAGAGGAAAACAAAGCCACCTAAATGCTAAGTAATTTAAATAATATTCTTATATTAAAATAAACAGAGCTATTACAGAATTAGGGGCAAAATTTGCATATAGTTAAAAAATAAAACTGAGATTTCAAAGAAATTTCATGCAAGTGCTTGGCTTTTTTGGACTACATCCCAGAAACTTGGGAATAAACATGTTAATTCTTTTCTGATGATGGGTGCATTGGTTAGAAGTTTAAAAGTTCTTTTTGTATGTCACAGAAGGGGATAAAGTAATTTTAACAGGAGAAGAGCCCTAATAAAGATGTTAGATTAAAAGTGTCACTCTTTTCTAGGAGGCAGAGGCGAGTGGATCTCTGTGAGTTCGATGCCAGCCTGGTCTACAAAGCAGGTCCAGGACAGCCAATGCTACACAGAGAAACCCTGTCTCAAAAAACAAACACAAACAAAAGTGTTATTCTTTCTTTGGAGTATCATTTGGAGGAATACTAGGTAAATTTACAGATTAAACACTTGTATTTACTTCTGCTGTCTTTCACGACCCCACTGAAGTGACCATAACATTCTTTCTTTAAGTCAAATAATGCTCGCAATAGTGTGTAAGGTGGAAGGCAATGATCATGGGACATATGAGTTGACAGGAAAAGAATTCTGTAGCTGTGCCAGGATAAGAAGAAATGGATTTTTTGACAGCAAGAAACAGAACATAGGCATCCTTCCTGGAAGACTTTATGGTATCTGGCCCTCTGGGGCTTATCAATAAGATCATTGTATTTGTGCATAGGGCCTTTCACAGACAATTAAGGTTAGATAATGTCATGATGGTGGCCTCCTCTGTTAGTTAATCTAGGATTAGTTAACTTAGGGTTACCATGGAAACACACCTTTGTGCATTTATGAAGGTGTTTTCAGAGAGATTTAGTTGCACATGAAAGACTTGGCCTCAGTGTGAATGACACCGTTCCAAGGGTGTGGGTCCTGGACTTCATAACAGAAGAGAGGAAGTTGAGTGCCAAAATTCATCTCTTGGATTCCTGTCACCAGCCTCCTCAAGCTCCTGCCACCAAGCCTCTCCTTCCACTATAGACTGTACCTTCAAACTCTGAACCAAAATAACCTTTCTTCTTGGAGTTACTTTTGTTGGATATCATGTCACAGCAATGAGAAAAGAAACTAGCACAGCTGCTAATCCAATCAAATTACTTTTCTTATAATGAGGAATAGTGGAGAACTCTCTGAAGAAAGGCCAAGTGAGAACAAAGCCAGAATACAGCTGCCAAAATACAGTTTTCTGTTGTTGTTGTTGTTTTGGTTTTTCGAGACAGGGTCTCTCCATGTAGCCTTGACTATCCTGAACTCACTTTCTAGACCAGGCTGGCCTCGAACTCACAGCGATCCACCTGCTTCTGCCTCCTGAGTGCTGGGATTAAAGGCGTGTGCCACCACGCCCAGTGAATACAGCTTTCTGACCCTCAGCAGAGAGCAAAGTTGCTGCATATTCATTACTTTTATATTGATGTTATCAGATACCAACATCAAAGAAACATATAGATCAGTTTATTGGCGCATACAACTCCAGAGGGCTAGAGTCCATGATTGTGGGACAGATGCGGTAGGTGAGAACTCACATCTTGAATGGCAACCGAGATATAAAGAGAGCATACTTAAAAAATTGTGGTAGTTTTTAAGACCCCAAGGCTTGCCTCCAGGGACATATTTCCTCCAACAAGGCTATATGTCCTAAACCTCCCAAACAGGTCCATCAATTAAGCACCAAATCCTTAAATTATAAGGCTAGGAGAGACATTTAATTCAAAGTATTATAGGTTAGGACCTTACTTTTATACTTTTAGCCCCTAGAGTTGTAATAATGTAACTTTTTCATTGTCTATTCCACTCATTCTATGATACTTTGTTATGATAGTCTAAGCATAGCCATTATGGCCAGTGAGAGGAGAAATGGCTGAAACTGTTTGTAAGGAATATTTAGATTCATAGTTCTCAGTTCTCAGAATGCATCCATTTCCCCAGGGAACATTTCATCATGGAGTGGTTTTCTTTTTCTGTTAATTTTCATTGATAGTTTTTTTGGGTATAGTAATCTGGGCTGGCATCTACAGTCTCTCAGCTTTTGTAGAACATTTATCTAGGCCTTCTGGCTTTCCAAGTCTTCATTGTGAAGTCAGGTGTTATTCTAATAGGTCGGCCTTTATATGTGACCTGGTCTTTTTTTCTTGAGGATTTTAATCTCCTTTCTTTGTTCTGTACATTTAATATTTTGATTATTATGTGTCATGGGAAATATTTGGTTCTCCCCTTTTGGTATTCTGTATGCTTCTTGTACCTGGATAGGCATCTTTCTCTTTAGACTGGGGGAAACTTTCTTCTATTATTTTGTTAAAAATTTTCTGTGCCTTTGACCCAGATTTCTTCTTCTGCTATATTTACTTTTTGCATGTTTGGTCTTTTCATAGTGTCCCAGATTTCCTGGATATTTTGTGCCTATACTTTTTAAATTCAATGTTTTCTTTGACTGAGCTGTGTTGACTTCAAGACTTGAAATTATCTCTTTCATATCTTTTAATCTGTTGGCAAGGCTTACCCCTGAGGGACAAGATCATGGAAATGAAACGTAAGATAAGAGAAATAAATCTAGCAAACAGTTACACGAGGAAGTTGGGAAAAATCTTCAAGATATTAAATGAAAATACTTAGATATTGAAATGAGAGGGAAAAAGAAAATTCAGAAGACTTGAAATTTAGATTAAATATATTTAGAAAAGAAGACAAAAGTGAGAGAGGGAAAAACCTTGAAAAGGAAATAAACATAAAGCGAATCAAGACTTTTACATATAAAAATGAGTTTGAATAATGAAAGATTCCACTAGATGCTTAGCGTATTGAAGGAGGCAGAGCATATCATAATTTCTTTTTAATGGCACAATTTAAAAAGCTACATGATCAGTGGAGGGAAGCAGAAAAGCAGAGATAGGAGGATGAAGGATGGAAGGAAAGAAGGAAGGGATATAAAATATAAAAGAGTAAAAATCAGCATGGCACATTGGATGTTAGACCATGAGGTATGCCCTCAGAATTCTGAGGCAAAATTTGTTTGAACCTAAAATCCTACATCCAGTCAAACTGCTTCAAATATGAGTAAGTGTTCTGCAATGAAATTCTTAAAAAAGCACATCTTAGGTTTCTGCCTGAGTTCAGGAATTCAGAAAAGTAGACAAACTTATGAAACACATGGCTGTGGCCTAGTAAGCTACTGTGCTGGAGGTGGGAATTCTGGGAAGGAAAAATACAACATCTCATTAAAAGGTTGGAAAAGGACAGTATACCATTTAAAGAGCAATTATTCTATCTATCTTTTTAGCATGGCCTAAGGCAAGTCTGTCTGTCTAGAGGTGGTCCCTTGGCCAGGTCCAGCTGAAATGTTGTCTCTTTCCAAGCCAGAGATTTTATTATCTTGACCAGAAGGAGATTTTTTTCCTACTCTAACATAACCTACTTCTAAGAGATAACCCTAAAATTACTTGGGAGTCAGATTAGAGATCAGAGCCCCCCAAATACTCCTGGCATTTCTGGCCCCTGACAAGGAAGAGGCTACCAAGAGGTGCACGGATTATTCATGAGGAAGGTTAGTTAAGGATTGATGGTGAAACTGACTCTAAAAGTGGTGGGTAGGCTTTGGGGAATCTAAGTTGGCTAGCTTCTGCAAGATTTTCTAGAAGAAGGGTACTGATGTTCCAACTGTGGACTGCTAAATACGAGATCAAGAATCAATGTGTTACATGGACCAAGTTCACAATCCATACCAGGACCCAGGAGCTACAGTTTCCAAGCTCATGCATCCTTTTCCAAGACTGACTAGCTCTCATCTGGGGCTTTGCATGGAACCTAGGTTTTGAGTCATTTTCTGGGCCATGTGGATGAGTTTGTACCCCAAGGATCTCCAGGATAGGCATTTGACTGTTTGTGGGGTTTGTGATATGTTCCTGAGGCAAGGACCACCTTTCTCAGTGTGAAGAAGACTTTGGAGATGTGTGAGCTCACCACCCTGGCACACTTATAAGCAGGAAGTGGAGTCAGCCCATACTTTGCATCTCAGAACCTTGGAGGTGAGGAACAGGGAAAGCATTGGTACTTGGAACTTATGGATGTGGTCCTAGGCCTGGCCCATCCTTGACCATCTGTGTCATCTTGCACATCACCTACCCTCTCTGAAATTCCATTTCTATTAAGAAGATGGCAGTTCCTGCACAGGTGCTCTCAGGACTGCATAGGACAATGTAGGAGCAAGTGCAACATTATCATTGAAAGGTTTGTGGTCAATTTGATGTGAATGCTTCTGATGGCAATATAAAAACAAAGCCTCTTTCATCCCCTTATAGTGCCTGCAGTGGACTGGATTCTAAGCCAGCCTCTGGAAAAACAGTAGACAGAAAACAACCAAGCAGAATGTAGAATGTCTTGGGTTCAAGGTAAACATTTCTACTTGCTCATTTTTGGTGTCAACTTTGGGTGTGGAGCTACACATCCCAGAGATTGCCTCCTGCCTGATCTTTGGATGAGAGGAACTTTGCATAGGCAATTTATTTATTGCTCTCAGGAGAGGCCAAGGGTACAAGAGCCCATGGGTCAGAGACAGAACAACCAGGAAGGACCCTTCCTTCCCACCATGTTCTGTATGAATTGCTTTATTTGGTCTTCTTTGATTGTTTGAAAGCAAAAGCTGGACAGCCTGTGTCCTTCATCTCCCCTAACTTTTGCAGTTGACTCATTGGTGAATCTCTTTTGAAGTCCCCCTCCCCCTCCCACTTCCCAGTGGTACCTAGAGACATAGACAGCTGGTCATCATTTCATGGAATGTAGCCAGGGCATAGGAGCTTCAATCCCGCTTCCTATATATTTCTCATTACATAAGGAGAAAGGGGCTGAGAGAATGACAAGTCACCTAGAGCTTGGGTTTTCATCCATAGCTTCAGACCGCAGCCTGCACAAAGGGCTTGTGATAGCCATCCAGCTGGGTAGCTGCACTTCATGCAACATGCTGGGCATATTCCTGAGGATTCTGCCTCAGGACATTTCTCTGATCCATGAAAAGTCAACCTCAACAGGTAAACAGGTGGTGGTTTCATCACTGGCTCTGAGCTCATGGGCAGCATGTTCACAGCATTTGTTATTCCTGTAGTCTCTGACCTCCCATGAAACAATTCTGTTGTAGTCATTCAGACTTTTCAGCAATTGATGTTGGTAGTTGACAGGGCATTTCCAAGGGGACAGTCCTCCAAGCCTAATAATGTACCGACCAGTGACCTCCGGAGCTGCTGTGAAAATCTGGAAACAGGGGATGCCTCTTATGGACCCATGTAGCTCCTAATTATTTAGATAGTTTCTAAGATGAATTATTCCACCTTAAGAGATATTCCTATTAAGGACTGATCCTGGATTTCTCCAACCTCTTCATAGCATCCATGATAATTTTAATGAACTAATTCCCATCATAATACTAATGACTGCTATGATGAGTAAAGCCTTAAGTGCTCAGTGTTTGCTTCTCACATTAAATCAAAATAGGTGGTCAGGATTGGTGGGCATTTCCTTTTCACATAGTTATACCTTGGACTCACCTTCCATCTAGATGTCTGCCATCTTCACCAGATAGTTTCCAGGTTCATACTATCTATTTGCATCAAGGCAGCTGCAGGAAAAAACATGGACCAGTCCCAGAAGTGGGGCATACCATGCCACTTCCAGGTCAATGGCTGGGCTTAGAAGAATGACTACCAAACTGATCAGAAGCAAGCCACTTACTCAGGATCATCTCAAGGAGCGCAGGAGTGGCTGAGGTTATGACCTCATGAATATTGAATGCTTTTTAATTTTAGGGGTTAATGTGGTCCTATGGTTTTGAACACAGTAACCATCTAAAGAGCTTGTCAAGAAACTCTGGCAACAGAGTGCTGCCACTGCCCTATAAACCTGATTATACTCTAGTAGTTTTGCAAATGGAGTGTAGCTCTACAGACGAAATAAAATAGTGGGCTATACATGCTTGTGTTGTTTCTGGAATAGTCTAGATATTCCTCTAGAAGTAGAAATAGAGGAATGAGTAAAAACCACCATTTTATTTATAGTGATTTCAGGCCATAGATTTTTTAAAATTTTTCTTTCTCCTTCCCTCCCTCTCTGCCACCCTTCCCCTCTCTTTTCCTCTCTTCCTCCCTCCCTCCTTACCCCTACTTCTTCCTCTCTTTTGGCAAGGTCTGTCTTGCCTAGGGTAGTATCTAGCTTGCTATGAATCTGAGGTTAGCCTTGAACTCTTGAACTTTCCGTCTCTATCTCCCAATTTCTAAGATTAAAGACATGTACCATCATACCCAGTTAAAGGTATTTTTGGGCAAAGCCTAATTAAATCATAACAAATTTTATTTTCTGTGTTTTTTCCTATCAAATTCTCTTGAATTTTGATGTCATTTATATACTGGCAAGTACAGATAATAACAATAAAGCCAATGAACCGGAAGCTAGCGAGCACTAACAGAAAGAGTCAGAGACACCTTTTTATGCACGACAGCTAATCTTTTGCACATATATGTCTAGTAACTGTGCTATAGTTTACATACATGATGAAATTACATTGTCTTCAATCAAAATGGTTGATTGTAAATGCAGTTAAAATTATCAGTGTCTCATGAGCTATTCAGACAATAATTTCTGGTCTTGTTATTATCTGAAAATGGTTAAGAACCACTGACATATGCTTCGTTCTTTTATAGGACTGTTTATTTCTCCTAAGGTTACAAAGCAGGAAAGAAATCTTCGTGAAGAAGACTTTTTGGGATTTATTCCTTCCTGACATTTTCCCAGTGTTCTGAGTCACTCCCTCTGAGCCACAGCTTGATGAGCGGCCAAGCGCTTATGTAGGCCTCAGAAACACAGTCTAAAAATTTTTTAAACTTTTCCCAAATAATTCAGGTCCTCTTCATGTGTGTTTTGAGACCACAAAGTCCACAGTGGCGATCCTTGAGTATATTCTTTCCTATCCGCTTCTCCCATGGAGTCCAGTTACTCCAAAACTGCCCCCCTCAAAACTGCCCCCCAAAACTTCCACCTGCTACTTCTTGTCTTTCTCTCCTCCTTTCCTCATGAAACACATCCTAAGAGCTTAAGCTTCGGAGTCTGGAGGAGACCAAGGCCTCGATCTAGAGGCAAGTGAAGCTGAGCAGAACCAAAGAGTGGTTAGAGATCAGTGGTTGTCTCCACGTCTCTTGTCATCCCACAAGCAAGCCTGACGTCTCCTGTTGGACCATGTCTCAGAGAGGCTATCCCAGACCCCTTTAGTGACTAAAATGAGCCATACTGGAACCATCTCAATAATTAGAAGTGACATGGGTCAGAAGACTCTGGAATATTCCAGATTGGCTAAGAGAAGGATCTCATCCATGTCCTGGTCTCCATGGCAGCCTCAGAAGCATCTCTTAGGAGGAGGCTCTGGTCATTGGTCAGTGCATCAGGCTTGGAGGACTGTTCCCTTGGAAATGTCCTGTCGGCCATCAAGGTCAATTACTGCAGAGACTCTGGATGCTGCAGAACTGTTTTATGGGAAATAAAAAACTACCATTATACATGGTTGTCAAGTGACTCATTTAGCTCCCTTATATCTTCGGGGGACATTTTCCATGACACCCAAAATGCCTAAAACTGTGGATCAGTATTGAACCCTGTCCTACTATGCATTTTCCTACAAATAAATACCTATAATAAAAATTGATTTCTAAATTAGACAGATTAAGAATAAAGCAGATTATAATAACGTACTCTAAAAAAGCTACATGACTGTGATCTCATCTCAAATTATCTTACTGTAATTTGTATAAAGGCTTTAGCACTAGCAGGGAACTGAAACCGTGGAAAGCAAAACTATGGCTAGAGAGAAGGGAGGACTACTGTGTGTATCTATTAAGTACCTACAAAGTGCTGAAGCCTATGACACCGTGTGAAACAGAATGAACCCAGCCTCTGCTTTCATGGCCTGTGGAGAAGAGTGAAGGATTGATAATGTGATATCATGAATCTTCTGGACCGATAATACAGGTAAGTCCAGATCTCATGGGCTAGGGGGACACAGGAGAAAAGCTTCCTGAAGACCTCATGGTATACCAGAAGCTGCAAGTTGTCTCTCAATATCTTTTAGTCTATTCTTACTTTAACAGTAGCATACCCAAAATTTAGCCAGCCAATGGCGATGCAGTTGGTGACTACATTTTCCAGGCATCCTTACAATTGAGTTTGACTACATGACTAAATTTTAACCAATAAGATATGAGCAGAAGTAAGGTATGCAATATTTGGTTTCTGTTTCTAAGTTGAAGAATGACATTCCTTCTCTGAGTGCTACTGCTGTCTAGAATGTGGCCAGGAGGTGATAACTGCATCAGCCATCTGTGGCATAAGCTACTGTTGTCCTGTTCCTCTTTGTGTACATGAACCAGGATAGCAAATCATAAAAGACTAAAAGGAGAAGTCCAAATTTCTTCCTCTTCTAAACTACTTTAGATGCCATAGCACAGTGCAGTAGCCATTTTTTGGTCAGCTATTCTGGAAGGCATCTGAGAAATGGTCTGCTGATGTTCTAGATGCCACTGAAGCAGCCTTGATTACCTATAGGTACTTTCTCTATGCAATTATACTGAAAACTTCTAAAAGACAGGTGCTGCTACCTAGGGGAGCTAGAAGATCAGCCTTAAAAGAAAATAATTTGTGTTCTTGCCTGAAATCAAACTCCTTTCTATTAGGAAGCCGAGAGATACGCAAAACCCAGAAAGATGGGATTTTCTCTTACCTTAGTTTAGAGGTCTTCAGGCCAGGGTTCACTGTAGGTCTTCAGACAAGGGACCATTTCTTTTTTTTTTTTTTTTTT
>OU015744.1:88156335-88172750 GCA_907169655.1 Acomys percivali
TTTTAATTAATTTATTCTTGTTACATTTCTATGGTTATCCCATCCCTTGTATCCTCCCATTCTCCCCTCCCTCCCATTTTCCCCTTATTCCCCTCCCCTATGACTGTTCCTCAGAGGGATTACCTCCCTCTGTATATGCTCATAGGGTATCAAGTCTCTTCTCAGTGACCTGCTGTCCTTCCTCTGAGTGCCACTAGGTCTCCCCCGCCAGGGGACATAGTCAGATGTGCGGCACCAGAGTACTTGAGAAAGTCAAATCCCTCTCTCCACTCAAGTGTGGAGACTGTCTTGTCCATGGGCTAGATCAGGGTAGGGGTTTAAATTATTCGGCCTGTATTGTCCTTGGCTAGGGCCTTAGTTTGAGCGGGACCCCATGACCCAAATCTGCCTATCATAATGTTCTACTTGTAGGTTTCTAGAACCCACTGGATCCTTCTACATTGCTATTCACCCATTGTTCTCTCATCTAGAGTCCCAATAGGATGTCCTCCCCTCGGTCCCAGTTTCCTGGTAAGGGAAGGCTTTCATGGGACATGTCCATTGGGCTAGTATGCAGATATAAGTGAGTATATACCATTTGAGTCTTTCTGCTTCTGGGTTAACTCACTCATTATGATCATCTCTAGCTCAATCCATTTGTCCACAAATTTCGGGAATTCCTTGTTTTTAATAGCTGAGTAGTATTCCATAGTGTATATGTACCACAGTTTCTTTAACCATTCTTCTACTGAAGGACATTTAGGCTGTTTCCATGATCTGGCTATTATGAATAAGGCTGCTATGAACATGGTTGAGCAAATTTTCTTGCTGTGTGCTGGTGCATCTTCTGGGTATATTCCAAGGAGTGGAATAGCTGGGTCTTGAGGAAGCCCTATTCCCAGTTTTCTGAGATAGCACCAGATAGATTTCCAAAGTGGTTGTACTAGTTTGCATTCCCACCAGCAATGAAGGAGTGTTCCTCTCTCCCCACATCCTCTCCAGCATGTGGTGTCGCTTGAGTTTTTGATCTTAGCCATTCTGATGGGTGTAAGATGGAATCTCAGAGTCGTTTTGATTTGCATTTCCCTGATGACTAAGGAGGTCGAGCATTTCTTTAAGTGTTTCTCAGCCATTTGATATTCTTCTGTTGAGAATTCTCTGTTTAGTTCCAAGCCCCATTTCTCAATTGGGTTATTTGGTTTGGTGGTGTTTAATTTCTTGAGTTCTTTATATATTTTGGATATTAGACCTTTGTCAGATGTAGGGTTGGTGAAGATCTTTTCCCAGTCTGTAGGCTGTCGCTTTGTTCTCTTGACCGTGTCTCTAGCCTTACAGAAGCTTCTCAGCCTCATGAAAGGGACCATTTCTTATATCTTGCTTCTTTATTGACATATCCTTCCTCCCTCATGGTGCATGACTTACCATCCCTGTCAAGATGTATCTGCTCAGCTCAGTGTGACTCCCAGAGAGATCATACATCCAGAAACAAGCCTATGATGATGGTGTCATTTAGGATGCACAAAATAATATTACTTGAGACAAATCACATTGTGTTGCGGTAACAAAAAAACTTCTAGAGCATATGTCTAGCATAATGACTCAGCAAAATAGTCGCTCAAGGTGCCTGAGGTGACTCTTTCTGAGATGTGGTCCAACAGGAGGCTTCAAGCTTGTTTGTGAAATGAGAAGAGAGCCATAGAGAGCCATTTATTTTGCCTTCCAATCAAAAGGACTCACTGACTAGAATATGTCACATGGCCACCCCTGACTTCAAGGGGAAGAGGGATAGGAAGTATTGGTACATCTCTGAGGTGCTGTCTTCCGCAGAGGCTATCTGGGAATGGGCTAAAGGTCAAACATGCTGCAGAGGATGCTTCCCAGGTGCAGAGAGGCAAGAAGGATGGCTAGGTAGGTTCATTATTTTATTTTCCTTATACAACTTCTATTTTCTGAGTAGGTCTGTTGTTTCCATTATAATGAGAATGTCTATTTATAATATACATAATTTTGGACATGTGTTGTATGTGATTATAATTACAAATAAATAAATATGTATATACTGGGGGTGGATGCTCAAAATGTTTTATAGATAAGGCAAGCAATCAAAAATGTTTGGAGAGCACTGAGCTTGAGGAATAGAACTGACAAACCCTTAGGTGGTGAGTAATGAGGGGTCTTTGAAAATAGGGCGTCCCTTAACCCTTAACATGGGACACACATAATCTCAGTTTCCTTGGCTTTTTCTGGTTGTGGATTTCTTTTCTGAAGCTACCAAGATCAATACCTGAGAGGTTATTACAGAGAGGAGACTAAGGCAAAGTGAATTGGGGTGAGTAACCAGAAGAAACAAATGATCCAGAGGTGAGGAGGAAGACCAAAGAACGCAGAAGCAGGAATCCAGGCACCACCTGTAACGTTAATGGCCGGAAGCCTCTGGAAGAGTAAAAGTAGTTGCTACATGAGCCTGTTGTAGATAGTGGTGGTGAAGGTGAGCAAACAGAGGGAGAACAGAGGAGGGTCACTGAAAAGAGGAGAGAGGAGAAGGGAGGGAAGCAAGGATGGCTGTTCTTGTCCCAGAATGCATCTCCTAGAGAGGCTGATGAGGGAGGGTCCTGATGCAGAAAGGATACACTGATGGGGGAGGGTCCAGATGGAGAAAGGATACATTGAAAACGACCCTCATGCCTCCCCGGTGTGGTGGTGCATGCCTTTAATTCCAGCACTTGGGAGGCAGAGGCAGGCGGATCACTGTGAGTTCGAGTCCAGGGCAGCCAAGGCCACACAGAGAGACCCTGTCTTGACTCTTAATTGTCACCAAAGCCATGGAAATGAAGGCCTGTAGTTCCAAAGCCTTGAGGACCACCCAGGTTGGGGTTGATTCTCTGCAAGCCCGGCAAGATGAGAAGTCAACTATGTGGTCAGGGGCTCAAGCAGTGAATCTGATGTGGGGAGGCCCTGGGATGGCATTTCTGGCACACCCCCCAAAAAAGGACAAGAAGAACACAGGAAGCCAGAACACTTTCCTCTGCAGTCAACCTCTGGACCCCCGAGAAGAGTAGCTACTAGGTCACCTTCCTCTGTGTATTCTGAGTTGACACAGGAGCTTTGGAGCCCACTGAAGGCTACGCTAGACTCTTTAACATGTTTCAAGAGAGTTTTAAGGAAGCCTAAACATACATTCCACTTTTCTCTTAGTATTATAGCTGAGTGACTGGGCATTTAAGAACACATTTAAATATATAATTATATGTGATATTTATTCTTATGAAAACATTATCTATAACCTCATGCTAATGTCCTCTTTAATTAAGAAGATTTATTTATTTATTATGTATACTGTGCTCTGTTGGCATGTATACCTGCACACCAGAAGAGGGTAATAGATGGTTGTGAGCCACCATGTGGTTGCCGAGAATTGAACTCAAGACCTCTAGAAGAGTAGTCAGTGCTCTTAACCTCTGAGCCCTGATGATGTCCTCTTAACAAGTTATTGATTCTTACCAGGGAACGACTTCCACATCCTGTGAGATATGGGACAATGTGAGGAGACGTTTTTACTGTCATAACTGCAGGGGTGATGGTTCTTCTGCTCTACTGGGTGGTAGTGGCCAGGGGAGTTGTACCCTTCAGTGCCACCCCTCTTTCAATACAGGCTTATCTGTCCCCAGATATCAATAGTGCTGATGCTGAGAGACAGGTGGAATGCATGGTGTTTTAGACAGACAGCTGAGTCTGTGACAGCCTGCCTGATGTCCCTTCAAATCTGTTGTCCCCTCTGAACTTGATAGAAGACCACATTTTCTAAGGCCAGGATGCATCCAGTTACAAGCACTGCTTTTCAGCACCCCATGAAATCATGTGAGTAAGTCTTGGCCTCTGAGACTCAAGGGGAGATGTCTTCTGTCAGGAGACAGCCACTAAAATGGAGCTGACTTGGCCCATGGAAGCATCAAGGGGATTTTTTTTCAAAATAATTTTTTTATTAATTTATTCTTGTTACGTCTCAATGGTTATCCCCTCCCTTGTATCCTCCCATTCTTCCCTCCCTCCCATTTTCCCCTTACTCCCTCCCTATGACTGTGCCTGAGGGGGACTTCCTCCCCCTTTATATGTTCATAGGGTATCAAGTCTCTTCTTGGTAGCCTGCTATCCTTCCTCTGAGTGCCACCAGGTCTCCCCCTCCAGGGGACATGGTCAAATATGAGGCACCAGAGTACGTGTGAAAGTCATACCCCACTCTCCACTCAACTGTGGAGAATGTCCTGTCCATTGGCTAGATCTGGGTAGGGGTTTGAATTTTACGTCCTGTATTGTCCTTGGCTGGTGCCATAGTTTGAGCGGGACCCCTGGCCCAAATCTACCTATCATAATGTTCTTCTTGTAGGTTTCTAGGACCCTCTGGATCCTTCTACTTTGCTATTCTCCCATGCTTCTCTCATTGCTATGGAATACTACTCAGCTATTAAAAACAAGGAATTCCCGAAATTTGTGGACAAATGGATTGAGCTAGAAATGATCATAATGAGTGAGTTAACCCAGAAGCAGAAAGACTCAAATGGTATATACTCACTTATATCTGTATACTAGCCCAAGGGGCATGTCCCATGAAAGTCTTCACTTACCAGGAAACTGGGACAGAGGGGAGGACATCCTATTGGAATTTTTTTCTTATGTTCCTTCCTTGTTTCCTACGCTTTGTAAGGTGACCTTGCTGATGGCAGAGCACAAAGTCAGGAAGAGCCTTGGTCTCTGGTAGTTTCATGGTGCCTGTGGACACCCTCCCTTCTTCTAGGGTTCTCTTGCAAGAGACAGTACACCCGGACGATTAACCCTTTGTTAACTGGAGTTTCCTGCACCAAGCAGAAGAACATAATTCTACCTCTAGTGTTCCAAGGGAGGCTAAGATCTAATTACACCCCGCCCCTCTCAGACACACATCCCCTTCTCTATTTTTTCTCTCCTCTGTTCTCCTCCCCTTCCCCTTTCTTTTTCTTTTTTCTTTATCCTTTTCTCCCTCCCCCTACTCTCCCTCATATTTATTCTTCCTACAGAGATGAGGCTTGGACTTAGGGCCTCATAGAAGTAAGCCATCACTGTACACTGAGCTAAATCCCTGGCCTCTTTCTTTCTTTCTTTCTTTCTTTCTTTCTTTCTTTCTTTCTTTCTTTTTTTCTTTCTTTTCTTCTTTCTTTTTTCCATTCTTTTAAACAAGCTCTCAGTGAATCCCCCAGGCTGGCCTTAAGCTCACTCTATAGCTTCGACAGGCCCTGAACTTAGGCTCTTCCCTCCTCAGTTGAGACCACAGACCTGTACCACAAGGCCTGGCGAAGGGTCATTTCCACTGCATCATGTCTCCTTGGGAGACTTCATCCTTATCACAGCCACCTGTGTATCCCTGTGTGCTGGTCACTCTCTCCTGTTAACCTATCAGTCGGCTTCAGATACAGTCATCACCGTTTTTGAAATACCAGACCAGACTCTTCCTTTGGAGAGATTTGCATGTTGCTCTGTCTTGGGTTGTTTAATGAATTCTGTGCTTTGGATGCACACTATGGTGTGGGAGAGCAATACACAACCCCTCCATACTCTGATCCCTTGCAGAGGCCTTCAGAAGTCATGAAGGAGTGGGTACGGAGGAATGCACGTGGGCTCCGCTGCAGCTGTCACGTCTGAAGTCTGAAGTTTTGTGGCAGTGCTTGGATTTGGAAGCGTTAAGACGTGTTTGCCAAAGGCTGGAGTTTTGATGTGGAGTGAAGGAGCTGTTACTTTGAGGGGGAGGGAAACACCTTTCATTTCTTTAGGGAAAAGATAAGTAATGTAACTTCGCCGGTTCACACTTTAGATCTTCTGGAGAGCAGCTGTTCCTTCAGGAATGGCTGGTCCAGAGGCGACATATTTAAGTTCGCAAACACCACACATTTAGATGTTAGACATTTCAGTGTTGCTAAAGAAAACCAAATGAAACAGCCAACTTTCCCTCTTAGTTTGTCAAAGAGAGACTTTATAAAATTAACTTGGCGGCAGATAGTGGGACTGGCTCATTTGCCAGTCTCAGGGATCGGGGAACAGGGTGGGTGTGTGCTTGGGGTTGGGAAACCCCATGACAGGAGGAGGGGCTTCCTCAGCCGGCAAGCAAGTGTCTCTTTCTCTCTGATGGCGACAGGCAGACAGCAGTTCCTGTGGGCGCCCTTGCTTCTGCTCGCCTACCTCACAAGCAGCTCAACTCTACTCTTTCAATAGGCAGTCATCTTCACAAGCGACTTGGGAGGCCACTCCTTCGCCATGTGGTCTGCTAATGCTTAAAAGATGCGGAAGGGAGGCAGGAACTGGTAAAGAAAAGCGCCTTTGGAGAATGAATGGGAAACGCTCCTTTGGATTTGGACGGATGACACCTGGGTTTAAAGGATGTGCTTTAGTTGGGTAAATTGCTTCTCTTAGCCCTTATGCCCTGCCGTCATTGACTCATGTTTTAGTTTTGAGGATAGCAAGAAGGCTGGATGCTGCCACAGAGATCTTGGATATAGCGTCAAGAAGCCGTATGCAGCATTTTATCATTGGAGGCATAGGGAGGGGCAGGGAGAACCTTCTAGAAGCACCTAAAGGGCTTCTTTAAGAATGTGAGGATGAGAAATCTGAAGATAGCTTTTCCCAGTACTTGTGCATGGAGCAGCTATAGAGCCAGCCTGGCACGTAACAGCAAAATGCCACTTCCAAATGCAAGGGTTTGGTGGAAACTGAGGCAGAGAGAGCTTGTAAGGACTTGTTACTCCTCCTCCATAAATTCTAGGGAGGAGCGGGGCCAGTCAGGTCTCCTTGCATCTTGTTTAAGGGCTCTGTCTGTATGATAGTGCCGCCTATATCGTATCGCCTTCTCTTATGGTTCTTGGAAGTAATCCATAAATGCCCTGTTTTGTGAAGATCCTTCTCAAAATAGTAAGAGGATGAACTCATCTGAAGGCATGGAGGGACCTTCTCTTAGAGATGGGCACAATTACAAGCCGCCCTGGCTTCACCAGTTCACACAGGCAGATGGTAGAGAGAACAGAAGCCAGAAAACACGCACTTACCAAATTAGCTCTCCACTCGTCTGCAGCAACAGGGAGAAGATGGGCACCTCTCTTTTCACCATATAAGGTAAGCAGAAACCAGGGCTCACAGGGTGTTGGCTTTCCATCCTGTGCCATCCATACTACACCCCCGTAGGCTACAGGCTTCCCGCCTTCACTCCAGTAAGAGGCAGCTCAGCATAGTAAGAAGAAACAAGACTCCCTCCAAACCAGCAGTCAGAGGTTCAAATACCAAATGCCTGCATTTCCTGGCTGTGTGAAGTTTTGGAAATTAACCCCAGAGATGTTGCTTATTTACATATAAGACAGAGCCAATGGTATTTATTAATTGAAGCAATTAAGAGCACATGAATGCTAGACGGTGGCACTTATGGAGTAAAAACTCCTCCGTAACGCCAACCAACCCAACTCGGACACTATCCAGCCTTCAGCTAAAATGACAGTGATCACAGGAAGGAAGGGGCCATGGACAGGGACTGTCCAGGGAATGTTCCTCCTCACTCTGTCATTGTTTATACCCACATAGTCTTGTTGTCAGGCCGTAGGTGAAGGGACGCCAGAGACACCGTGCTATGGGGTTTCTGATCCGGTGACAGACAGTTCATCAGCTCATGCACTGCCAGGGGTGGAGGTGGGTGGTACAACTTGGAAGCAGGAAGTTTTGTTCTGACTATACCTTCTACCAACCACTGCAGAGTCCCTATCCCCCTCAACCGTCAAATAATGAGTTGGCTTTGATATTGAGGACTTCAAACTCTAGGAGGAAAAAAACCCCACATACTCTTGACACAACTGAAAATATCATAATCACAATGTGCCACCGTCATCTACTTGTAATGAGAGAGAAAGGTTTGTCATGCTTGCAGATGCTGAGAAGGCCTGGTGGGGACAACCAAGAGTTTAAGCAGGTAGCATTGGGAGGAAGGGTAATCCAGGCAGAAGGGACAGCATGGAATAAGGCTTTAGGGTGTGGCCTTGACAGGTTGGCTTTCCAGGCCTACTACGTATGGGGCTGCAAATAAGAGACCCATCATGGAACATTGGACATGAGTGTCTGAGTTAGGCTGGATCCCAGCATGTTATGTGATGCCAGTATAAAATGTCACCACGGATCATGCTTTAATTGTTTGGTTCCCACCTGGAGATGCTATTCTGGAAGATTCTGGAACCTTTAAGACATGAGGTCTATCTGCAAGAGGTAGAGTACTGAGAACACATTCCTGGGAGTGACTATTACTCCTGTCGAGTTCTGTTTCTGTGTCCTGCCTGTCAAGACATGATGAACAGCTCTCCGTGGCCACACCCCTCTACTGCTGTGATGTCCTACCTAAGGACGCTGCCCAGTGTTTGTGGACTGAACCTTTGGAAGCCATGAGCCCAAATCAACATCCCCACCTCAAGCTCCTCTCTCAGGTATTTTGGTCACATGGCTGCAGAAGCGCTAATATGTACCATTAGGGCCTTTTCTGAGTTTACCGTGGTCCTGGAGACAAGGAGAAGTTTCAGTCAAAAGAGTAAGTGGTCACCGAGTCATCCCCAAAGCAAGCTCCCTCGGGTGTATCCACTGGGCCATACCAAAGGGACCGGACCACAGGAGTCTAGATTTTAAGTTATTTTAAAAGCTCAGGGGGCCTGACTCAAGGTATCAGTTTGAGGGGCAGGTTGAAGTCATTGTGTGTGGAGAATCTGGGAAGCTGTAGTGGTGAACTGATGGTGGGCAGCAGGCCAAGGGTGATCACCACATTGCTTTCTCAGGTAATTAGAATCTTGGGCCGGCTTCCTTTTATGGCACTCCAATCATGCTGGTTGCAGTTTAGTTTTTCTTTGGCCACTGAACTGGGTAGGTGTTGAATGCAGAAACAACACCATATGCATTCTCCCTGCACCTCTCATGCTTATGAGGAAGAGGGACAAACAGCCACACAGCCAAGATGTTAGTAAGTGAATAGATGTGTATGTAAAGGAACAGTGTTATCTCTCTCTCTTGTCCAGCTGTTTTGTTACAGCCCCCAGGGTGGAGTTCTGTGGATGTCCATCATGCTCCTAGGGGGCTGATGGTGATGATGATAGAGGTGATGATGATGACAATGTGATATTACATGCCGTCCTCTTTTTCAGAACACAATGCTTCTGTGCTTCCCTGGGAACACAGGAGGCCTAATCAATAAATGCGAGTAAAGTGCTCTGATTGGAACCTCCAGGCTAAAAGAGGCCACAGGCTCCAGGGACATTCCCACTACATAGCAACCACAGCTATTATAGCTATGAAGGACTCCATGAAGTCTCTTCTATCAAAGGTAGATAAAATTCCTATCCCCTTAGCCTCGCTATTAACTTCAGAACTAGCCATCTCTCCATCTGTAAAGTGCCCCCACCCCCCTGATTTCTCTGCTACTCAGATTTATAGCTGCTTTTCTGTTGTATTCTTTGCTGTTCCTGGTGAGTCGGAGGGAGCCCTGTCGGCCCCAGCCCAGGGCTGGTGAAGAGGTCACGATGGGAAACAGCGAAACCAAGGCAGCTTTACTTTAGACAAGTTGAGTCACACAGGCAATTTCTCCAGACTGCCGAGCTGGTGTGTACTGTTCATGCTTCAAAAATACACCCGCTGTGGGCAGGAGGAGGCTGGGTGCTGCTAACTGAGATGCTCCTGGTGTGGGAATTCCCATTTGCTGGATTGTGGGAAACCTTCACTTTGGTTAGTTGGCTTACACTCTTTCTCTTAGTCTTTCAGCCTTTTGAACATCGAACACTCTTTTCCACTGAGTTGGTGACTCAGACGTCATCCAGGATCCTGATGAGACTCACACATCTAAAATGCCACCTTCTGTTACCTGGAACCATAGATGTGAGAGCTCATCTCTATATAAGCTCATCCCAAGACTGACTTTGTGTGTGTGTGTGTGGCGGGGAAGCACACCGTGGCATTCTCAAACAGGTCAGAGGATAACTTTTAGGAGTCAATCTTCTCCTTATGCTGTGGGATCCAGGAATAGTGATTTTGTCTGCTGGGCCATCTTGCTGTCTGCAAGCTCTGTGAAGTGTAGGTCCTGGGGCTCACTCTCAGGTCCTGAGCATGTTATGAACGAGCCATCCCCTGCTTTCCTCCTTTCCTGTGTCCATTTTCACAGCAAACTTCCAGATTGTCAGGGTAGAATGCTATCTCTATTTCTTATAGTATTTATTTTGTAAACTATTTACTTATTATTTTTATTTATGCATATAACAGTTTATGTGCATCACATACGTGCAGCTGCCTGAAGAGTCTAGAGAGGCCACCTAGAACTGGAGCCTCAGGTAGCTGCGCGCTTCCTGATGTGGGCCCTCTGGATGAGTAGTAAGTGCTTTAAACTGCTGAGCTTTCTCTCCAGAATTTATTTATGTCCTTTAAGAATCATTTTATAAAGTCAATGACAGATGATTGTAAATATATGAGGATTTAGGAGTTGCCTTCTACTTAATAACACTTTACTATTTATCAGGCCCTGTCTCTTCCCTAATTGACTTCAGGCTAAATGGAGGTGGTCCTTATGAATCAGGAGAGGTTCCCGTCAGCTGATTCCCGCGCCACTGTCGACACCCTCCGTGAGTGAGTTTGGATGTTCAGCTAACTGCAATAGTGCTTGTTTTGTAACGGAAATCTGTTCTGGTGCAGGTGATGGGTCAGGGAGTGACTTGAGCATAGCACGATTTTCACATCTACTTGTGTGTGATTCAGCTGGTGAGAAACAATAGGTAAACAGAGAAAGTTGCAAACAACTGGAGCAAATGGCATAAGACTGTATCAGAGGCACGTAAGGTCTTCAGATGGGAACTCATGACCTCAGCTCGCTCCACACTATAATATACAACCACCCATGGCTGGGTTTCCAACTCCCTGTTTGATTTCAGGTAAACTTTGGCTGAGTAGCCCTAGGGTGGTTCTATTGAGAAGCAGAGTCCTTGAAAGGGCGGGGCCTGTCTAGAGGTCCTTAGGTTACTGGGTCATGTCTTCTGAGGAAATAGTGCGATCTCAGGTTCTTCTGGGCCCTGATGAGACCTGTGTTGCTCCATTATGACACTTGAGATGGTGGGCTGTCTCACTACAAGCCTAAAACCAACAAGACTGACTGATCATGGGCTGAGACTTCCAAAACTATGAACCAAAGTGAGTTTTGATAGGTTAAGTATTTCAGCTATTTGTGGTTATAGAAAGCTGACTTGACCACCACACCTTGAGGTAACCCGCAACCTGTGGCCTTTCTTGTGCCCTTTATATAAGCAAATCAAGACTTTGCCCAGAGCAGAGTGCTGTCTTTATTTATCATAGTATTTATGGGCTTTTAAAAGCAACTTTAAATAATTTTTATTGGTTATTACTGATTAGTACGCTGTGGCAGGTGTGTGGAGGTCAGAGGACAACTTTGTGGAGTCCTGTCTCTGGTGCCTACCTTTAAGTAGGTTCCAGGGACTAACCTCAGGCCGTTATGCACCAGGTGTCCTCAGGGACATCTTGCTAACCCACCAGAGTCACTTTTAAAAACCAAGTACGGTGGCGCATGCTGGTAATCATGATATTTGGGAGGTAAAGGCATCAGGAAATCAAGGTCAATCTTGGGTTCATAGTAAATTCAAAGCTAGTCTGTGTTACTTAAGATGCTGTCTCAAAAAAGGCACCTGTTTGTAAGCATACAAACGAGCCAAGATGCTGACGTGTCTCAGTAGTGGTCATCACACTTGCCTAACAAACCCGCCATGATGGCGTTTCTGAGTGTTGTGCTCTCTGCTTCATTTCTCCCCTCAGAATTGTGATTTTCATCTCATATTTTTCCATGGTGACTATTAGGAACTTCTGGTGTTGCATTACAGCAAAATTGAGTGTAACTGGGAGGGGGGAGCGTCTCTGAGCCCCATTCTAATCAGCTGGGAGAGTGAGAAAGTTCTCATTACAGAGGGAAGGCATCTTACTAAATGCAAATGACAGCTAATCTCACAACAGAAGAGGCCGATTCCTCACCAAACATGTGTTACTCACAAAGAGCACTTCTAAAAGGTGCCTCCTTCTTTAAAGATATAGAAACCTGACAGGATTTCAAATAGGCGTATTGGGCAGTTAAAGCCTGTATGGTACCCATGACGCAGACCGTGTTCTCACAGTCTGCCATGGCATGTCCTGGAATACATCGGCTGTGTCCAAAGCTACAGTAGGGGAAGGGCTGGCATGTATTCAGTCCTTAAGGTAAAGCAGGTGGACCACAAGCCTTGCCTTGGTTAACGTCTGTACCCCACTGTTCCTGTAGAGTCCCACCGCACTGTGCGTGCTTATCTGACACTTGGGTGACGTCTCGGGGACAGGACTCACTGCTCCCCTGAAGGAGCTAAGCTTCTGATGCAGGGAGCTAGACAGTAAACAAACAGGTCAACTTGCCTGCTGGCAACAGGATTACAGGCTCCAGAGACACATGGTGTTGGCAGGAGGGAGAGAGGCATTTGTTTCCTGGCTTACCTGGGAAATGGAGAAAGTATAGGCTGGGCTGTTTTTCTGTGGAAGCTCATCTTGCTCCACCACCATGTATACTGTCCAAACACCGTCTTCCCAATCATAGCTTCCTCGTCTCCCCTAGAGCCCACTCAGGGAACTGAGGGTGTTCTCTGATGAGTGCTGTGTTAATTTCCGTGGGTGGGTGTAACAGAGTTCCAGGAACTGGATGGTGGAAAGACATAGGTACCTATTACCTCCTGGCTCCGAAAGGTAGAAGGCAGATACTAAGGAGTCTGAGGGGCATGCTCTCTCGGAGACTCTAGGTAGATGAATCCTTCTTTGGATACTCCAGCTTCTGATGGGAGCTGTCAGTCTTTGTGATTCTTGGCTTTGTCTGTCTCTTTCTTCATATGACCTCTCTTCTGTGATTCTGTCTATGTTGAAGCCTCCATGTCTGAATAAGAATACCAGCCATATTGGACTAGGACTCATGACCTAATCTTGGTTGTGTCTACAAAGATTTTACTTCCAAATAAGGTCATAATCCCAAGTACTTGGGGCTAGGATTCCAACACTTCAACCCCATGGCCATGCCACTTCCTGGCCCAACTGCACTAGCGCTATCCACTTACTTCCTAACAAACCTGTGCTGGTCAGCTTTTCACCGAAATGACAAATGCCCAAGGAGAACAACATAAAAGGAAAGAAGGCTTCCTTTGCCTCCCGGTTTCAGAGTTTCAGTCCCTAGTGTCTTGGCCCCATTGCTCCAGGCCTGTGGGGAGGCAGGACCGCATGCTGGGAGTGCGTGGTGGAGCCTGGGAAGGACAGAAGGGTTGGGGTCTAATGCTGACTTCACAGGATCTACTTCCTCTAGCTAGGTCCCAGGTCCTAAGCTTTCCACCACGTGCCAACTCATAGAGAACCAAGCCTGCAATAGACCTGACCTTCTCAGGGCGTTAACCCTCTAAACCTTGGAGTACAGCTTTGGCGTCAGGTCTTTGCCCCAACCCATCGTACTTACTACTTGCAGGGCTGGAGTCCAGTTATACTTAGCTCCCTGAGTTCCTGCTGAAGATTATGGATTCCCTGATTTTAAGTTTGATTTGGGCATGTGTGTATATTTGTAGGTACCCATGGAGGCTAGGAGAGGGCTTCTGATCCCCCAGAGCTGGAAGTGAGGTGGTGTTAGCTCCTCAACATGACCGCTGGACACTGACCTTGGGTCAAAAGCCGTATGTGCTCTTATCACTAAGCCATCTTCCCAGCCCCTTCTCTGAATTCTTGAAGCCATTACTCATAGCATTCTGGCCTCATCTATAGTAAATTATCTAATCAAAGCCTCACGCGAAGGGTCTAGTCTAAAGAAGCTAGAAGGGTAAAGGGCATGCATGGCCTTTAAGCCTCCCAGCGTGGACCTGGACTTTATTTTTGCCATTTTCTATCTGTGTGACCTTGAATGGATTTCTTGTTCCTTTAGGGCCTCAGCTTCTACATCAATAAAATGTGCACGAGAACGGTGCCAATCTCCTAAGTTGTTGTGAGAATTAAATGAGGCAACTCCCATGGAGTGCTCAGCATGGGGCTTGCACAGTTGCTATTTCTGTTGTAAATACTGAGGACTTCGCCTTTTTAAAATGTCTCTTTTTCAGGTAGTGCTGAGGCTGAGCTTGTGTGTGCTTACAGGGGAGCAGTCGTCAAGGCTGGGACAGTAAGTAGGGAAGGTCAGGGACAGGTACATGGCCAGGGGTAGATCTGGACATGGACACTCATGTCCAGGACCGAGCATCTATATATGAAAATAGAGGCATAGCATGGTACCCGCTCTTGAGCAGAAAAGCACTTTAATAAATGACTGGGTTCTGAATGATAGTATTGGTTGAAGAAGTTGTAGAAGGGGCAGCAAACAGGGAAGGGCTCCTAGTAAATAATTATATCAAGTCAGAGGTAGAGTGAGTAGGAGTCGGGGAGGGCAGGTGGGAGTAGGGAGGGGCAGGAGAATGTGTAGGATATTTTGGTCAGTTCCTTCTTTCTTTCTTTCTTTCTTTCTTTCTTTCTTTCTTTCTTTCTTTCTTTCTTCCTTTTTCTTTATGCTATTTGTTAAATAAGAACAGTTTAGCAGATTGAGACTTTCTTACATCTAGCAAGAACCAGCTTAAGCTAACTGTAACCGGAGGGAGGTTTATTAAGAGAATACAGAGGTGTGAGCTTCATGGAGCTCAAGGCCAAAAAGGAGTTAGAAGGCAGGCATCCAAACGTGTTCTGTTCTGTCCTTGTCTCGTCTCCTTTGATGCATGTTCCTCTTCCAGGTCTCCATTTGCAAACTAACTTGTCCCCTGCTTGTGGCACAGCGTGTGTTCTCATCAGCTCCAGATCCAGTGAGGAGAGAGCTGAGAATGCTGAATCCTTAGGGAAAAAGCATCCGAATCAGCTTGCTTGTCATGTGCCCACTCTGGACCACAAGGAAGTCCTGAGGCAGCACTATGGCCCCTACCTCTCCATAAGTAAAGACTAGAGATACAGAGGAATCTCTGCAAAGGATGGCGGAGGATCATGGATGCATTGTAGCGAATAGCCTGGTTCAAGCTGTGTCTGACTTTAGGGTTTCTGTGACAAAACACCAGGCAGAAATCACTTTAAAAAGAAGGATTTTATCTGGGATTTGTTTCAGGGTGTTTAGTCCAGCAAGCTGAGGAAGTCATGGCTGAGCAGCTCATATGGTGGCAGCCTCCTTGGCAGCGGCACCTTTTGGAGCATTGGAAGCAAAAGTTGCTATAGGATGCTACCATACATACATACCCATAGTAATTACCAATTTCTCACTTTCTCTTGCTGGACCTTGTCAACTCTCAAAGCCTCTAGAGCCTCCAAAACTAACACTGTCTATTCAAAACACTGACCAGTGAGGACACTGCAAATCTAAACTGTAAGGAGCCTTTTACAACAAGATGGTCCACTATGTACTTTGAAAACGATGTTTTTTAAAATATCCACCACACCCCGGTAAAGAGTTTCATCAGCTTTTTCAATACACTGGTGTAGAAATTGAAGCTCTGGGGAATGGAGGGATGGCTCACTTGGTAAAATGCTTGATGTATAAGCCTGAGGACCTGAGCTTGGGTTTCTATCATCCACAACCAAAGCTAGCAGTGGCCATGAGTGTCAGTATCCCTAGTGATGGTGAATGGACACAGGTGGTCCCTGAAAGTCACTGGTTAGATGGTCCAGCCAACCAATGATCTCCCGCCTCCGTAAGAGATCCCGTTTCAAAAAATAAGGTGGAGAGTAATAACAGAAGATACCCAATGTCAGTTTCTAGCCTCCACATGCACACATATACAAGTGCATGCTCGTCAACACACACGTGCACACACTAACATGCATACACCATGCACAAATACACTACAATACACATACACACCTATAAATGCTAAAAGAACATGAGACTTGTAGTGGCATCATTTGCTTAAAGGTATTATTATGTAGGGGGTTTAGGATATTAATCTAAGATTTAAGATCTGTTTATTTATTTATTTTTTTTAATTACAAAGTGGCTTTTATAAAACCAGAAAATTACCACGGTGGTCCTTCATTTCTGTATCTTTAGAATTAAACTCTACACCCAAAGTAAATATTTTAGATGGTTTGTTTTGGCCTGGCTTGGTGTAGATTTACTTCTTTGAGACATGGTATCCTGCTATAAAATAGGCTGTCCCAGAACTCACTATGTAGCCCAGACTCAAGCTTCCTGAACACTGTGGTTACAGACATGAGCCAACACACACAACTAGCTTGAAATATTTTGACTTTAAAATGAAAATGGTCACAAATATGCCAAATCCCAGACTCATTATAACCAAGGTCAAACTAAAATTTTTTTTTCAAAAATTCCTTTCTCTCATATTCATTTTTTT
>OU015744.1:88189707-88206118 GCA_907169655.1 Acomys percivali
TTGGAAAGCAAGCTGGAAGCCATGCGCATCATATTCTGGCAAAGAAACTGGCTGTACTGTACCCATGACCTGAAAGCTAAAGAGGCTGAAAACTCCAAAGAAATGGACAGAATTATTTGGTAGTGGAATTTTCGAGATAGCATCATATTTGATCCATGGCTTGGTTATCGGTTGCTGCACTTACCTGGATTTCAGAAAGAGAAGAGTGAGTTAAAAAGATGTAGAAAGTGTGCAGTTTGATGAGAACAGAAATTTGTGCCCTGTGAAAGATAAAGACCAGTGTATTCAAACAAAGCATCTATCATCGCTGAAGAAGTCAACTCCATAAAAGAGAAAGCTTATGTTCTTTACAGGGACAATAAGAAAACGGTTCTAAGGGTAAGACCTTGCTTGTCAAAGGCTCCAACTTGTGAAAAAGCAAAGTAAAAGAAGAGACCCTGACCTGATAACATCAGTGAAGGGGCTCCCTGCTTGAGGACTAGTTAGAGAGATGTTTACCCCGGGCCCACCCACCAAAAAGTGCAGCAGTCACTATAGTTGTAGTGGAAGGTGCCAGACTGCATCTTGAGTTGGCACGGTCCCTACAGTGAAGGACTTCAAAGGTCCTTGTGTGAAGATATGAAGGCAAATCCGAATTCATGATAGAAACCCCAGGATGCTGGAGGGAGGTGCCAGGACTGTGGGATACTGAGGGAAGGTGTAGGCATGGTGCTTACCCCAGTGAGACGCTGTGTGTGCTGCACGGGGCAGAACTGGGAAGGCTGAGCTACTGAAGTCTGTAGGAGCCTAGGGGATGTCACCACAACCCAGAGGCTTGGCATGGAGCTGCTGTTGTATATGGGAAATTATGGAACCAGTTATTTCATAGGGGCTTGTAAATTAAGATACTGCATATATTCTTATTTAGAAGGCATGTTGAACTTGGCTCTTAAGACTTTGGGGACTGTTGGAGATGAACCAAAAAATATGTTTCTATCATGAAATTTGAAGCGACATGTTTGGGCGTCAAGTTGACAAAGGGTGGACCTGTGATGACTGACAGTCTTGATTACCAACTTGACACGATTTGGAATCATCTAGAAGGCACTTCTTGGGGGCATGCCTGTGATGGGCATTTTCAGGGATGTTTAACCAAGATAAGAGGAGCCGCTGAGAGGATGGGCAGCACCATCTCATAATCTGGGAAGGCGAGTGTGGGTCACAGATGGAATAAAAAGAGGGAGAAGGAAGCCAGGTGAGCACTGGGAGTCATCACTGTCTCTGCTTCTGACAACAGACGCAATGTGACCATCAGCCTACTGTCCCCAATGTCTCGCCACCGTGCCTTCCTCGTCATGATGGCCTGTACCCTCAAACTTGACTCCAAACAACTCTTTCCTTAGATTACATTTGCTATGTTTTTGTTATAACAATGAGGAAATTGACTAACAGAATCGGTTGGTTTTTAGGAAACTGGGATGGGTTCATATGGCGTAAGAAATGGTAGAACCTCAAGATGTTTTTAGAGTGGTGGTTGGTTATTCCTGACTCTGCTCCTTGGTTCAATGTGCGTATTTGTGTGTTTATCATAGCTGGTTTCATGTCCTTTCCTTTTGCAGTTGTTCCCATATTGATTCTCTCATGGTTCCCCTAACTTGCTTTCCTTGGAACTATTATTCCTCCTATACATCTTACCTCAGAGCCTTTGTGTCAGCTCCTTCCTTTGTTTGCTGTGATCTTTCTCTGGCTAACTCTTTCTTATCCTTTAAGTCAAAGCTCAGCGGTTCTCTCAACAGAGCCGTTTCTCTAACCTGAGACCCTCTTCCCTTTTTTCACCTGCACCAGGTTTTCATTTCCTTCATAGAATTTACTGCAAACAGGACTTGCTAATTTGATGACTTTGTTTATGCTTGCACCTACCCAGAGTGTGCAGCATAGGGGCAAGGACCTTGTCTGCTCTGAGTTCCACATCATCCCACTACTTACCACATTATAGGAGCTTGGACAGATCTCCACAACAAATAGAAGGAAGGATGAACGGACCTGCTTCCATGAGCCCTTGACTTTGTTCCCCAATGGAGGGTTTCAGTACTTGTGAAACAAGGATGCTCAAGTGAAACAGTCACCTTCCCATGCAAAGGGCTAAAAGCTCACTACCATCAACTTTCTGCCATTTCAAATCCTAAACTTAGAAAATCACACTTTTATGTTACGATTTCTCATGGAGGTGAGCCTTATGTTTTTGAATACTGGGACAACAGAAATACAGTTGATAGATTTTTAAAAGGAATAATTGCAATTTGAATATGATCAGAACCAAGAAGTGTTTTGGGAGTGACACTGTCTCCCCTACAGTCTCTTAATCCTGCATGATCCCTCATGTCCTAGCCTCAAGTCAGGTCACTTACTGCTTTGTCCCCTGACTCATCTGAAGACCCCCAGCATAGTGACTCCAGCTGAGACAGCTTTGAGCTGCACAGGGCGATATGATAGGCATCCCATGAATGCTGTTTGAATGGGTGACTCCAAACATGATATAAGTTTTGTAAACTATCCTGTTGACATATATTCCTCCACAATTACAGTGAAATAAAAAAACTTTATAGTCCCATGAAAAGCTGTAGTCTTTGGAAGATACTTTTATCATTGCCATCATCTTACCATTTCTTCCTTTTCTTCACTTTCTTTCCCTTCTCTGACAAGACATAGTAGTTTTCTTGGTAGTTTTAATGCTTGGGCAGGCATGGAGAGTCCTGAGGACAAAGGCAATGGGGCCGGAAAGGAGTTGCTAGACCCTAGGGAGGAAGCAGTAGGGTTCTTCAGTTTTCTTTTTAGGAGACTCCCCATGCTCGTAGTAACAGAGGATGTGCAGTCAGGAACAGCGAAGGGACATTTGGACTCACAATTTGGAACACCCGAGGAAGGAACAACTGCAGATTCCTTCATAGAGAGGCACACTTGACGATGAAGCAATTTCCCCCAGGATACTGGCGAGAAAATGTGATTTTTTTCAGGTGATGAAGGACAAGCTAGAGGAGGAAAAAGCAGCCGGTATTTACACTTACACCATGTGGTCAGGCGAACCACAACACCCACTCGGCCCCCAGGCTTACAGCTGCTAAAGTAAAGTGGTATAAAATTACCTAGTTTCCATTACCAGCGATCTCTCTGAGATGCTAAGGTCCTCAGCTTGGTTTTTAGGCTCTTGTTGGCCATAGAAAGCTCTTAAGGCTAAAAGAGATATGGATGGAGAGGTAGAAAGGGGACTCCTGGGGACAAGGGGGGCTGCCAAGTAAAAAAGAAGACAAATCCATTTGAGTCCACACAGAATAAAGACTGGACCCTGAGTTACATGGAATGGAAGGTGGTTTTAGAAATTGTCTTAGCTTAGTTTCCTGTGCCTGTGATTAAAATATCCCAACAAAACTGCTTCAGGAAGGAAGGGTTTGATCCACAACTCCAGGCTATCATCCACGATGCTATGTGAGTCAAGGCTGCAAGAACTTAAAGAAGCTAGCCATGTTCAATCTACAGTCAAAGGCAGAGAAGAATGGGCTAACGCGCTCAGTTCATTCTCCATTCTTACATAGCTCAGGGTCCTAAGCCCAGGGAGTGAGGCTGCCAGTGGTGGACAGGTTTTGCCTCATCAACTGATGTAATTAAGATATTCTCTCACAGATATTCTTACAGGTCAATCTGCCTTGAAAATCTCCCACTGAGACTGTTTTCCCAGGCGATTCTAGGCTGTGTTAGGTTGATGGGTGAAAAACTAACTGTCACAGAAACTATTGAGAACTTAGAACTCTGGGCTATGTAAGTATTTACAGGGGATGATGAAGAAATGGCTTCATGTTGACCAGCAGTGACTGAGCAGAGCATCTCTAAGGAAGGAATGGGACAGTCCAGGTGAGGAAGAGACAGGCTTACCTGAGGTGAATCCTCTCCCTCTCACCAGATCACTCACTGATGATGTTTTTCTGACCCCATCCCTGAGTTCCATCGCTAGTGTGATCTTGTGTGGAGTAATGGTTATTTTCCTCAGATTGTAGTTCAAGTCAATAGACATCGACTGAGTCAATGTTGAGGCCGTGTCACTGTGGCAGATGCAGCAGAGGACACAAAACAATTAAAATGTCTGAGCACTAGAGCTGTCACTTAGTCCAAATTCCAAGTCCTACTTCATAATCACCTGCTTCCTTCCTGAGCGTGTCAAATGATGGAGAGCTCAGAAACACTCTAGGAAATCTATTCCTTCAGAGAGCTCTAACTCTTAGAAAGCTGTATCTTCTGTGGAACCTAAATGGCTTTACATAAACAAATTACACACATTGATCCTGCTTATGTAGCGTATATATGGAACTGATACTGCAGCTCCTTCCCTTGGCAGCCCTTCAAATATCTGAAACGTCATGCTCCCTTGAGTCTTAACTTTCTTGAAGTTGAACAGTACTGGTTCCTTTTGTTGTTTCAAATATATCGAGTTTTTTTTTAAATTTCCTTTTGAGTTGGGCCTCTCTCCCCTGAATGTACTCTAATTTGTCATAAAATAGAAGGCCTTGGGCAGCATGCATTAATCCATGTATGATCCATCTTAAAGTGGAGCAGTGGGTATCACTCCCTTTGGGACTCCACTCTCCATTAATGTACCTTACATCCTATTGACCTTGGCAGCCTCCGGTGGTGACTCATATTGAGAGTATCATAGGTCTCAGATTGCCATTACATCTCCTTGGTACTTTATTTGCAAAGCTGTTTCTATACCCATGTATAAGACCTTGGGTGTTATATCTTGGGTATATCAAAGATCATGCTGTTTTTGATGCATCTGAGAGCATCTTCGAGATTTAACCATTGAGTCCATTTATCTCCCAGTCCACATTACCCCCATGTTATTCTAGACTTTTACTCATCAAATGTCTTGACACAATTCCAATATCCCCTCTAATATGTTATTTGTTTTTTGAGGATTTCATACAATATAGTTTGACAATATTCCTTCCCCAACCTCTCCTCTCAGGCATACACCCTCAACTTCATGTTTGAACTCTTAACTTCTTTTTCATTTCATATATATGGATGTTTTGCCTGCATGCCTGCATGTCCCACCCATGTGCCTGATGCCTGTGGTACCCAGAAGAGGGTATACATACATACCAGGTGGTCATTCTTATAAAGCTTCCCCAATAACTTGCATGCGGAGTGAGGTCTTCACTGCCAAGCTCCGATCATACACTTGCATGGTAAAAATACGGAGGCATCACACTGCAACTTGGCAATGTATCCAAAAGAAAGAAAGAAAGAAAAATCATCCTCTCAAAGGAATGAAAATTATAGAGTTCTTTGCTGACGGCCTCTCTGAGAGGCACAGAATGAGGCCGTCCAGTCCATCGTTACTCACTGTGAAGGACTTTCTAGAAATCTCGTGACAGCTGCTGATGTCTCTACCCTCACAGTCCTTTTCCTGCATGGAAGGCCCCAATGCTCCTTTAACTTCCCTTCCTGCCTCCCACTCCAAACTTCTCCTGCTGATCAAATCCCATCTTTCTGGCTTTCTGTGTTTTCACACCCAGAAGTGCTCAGCTTCTCTCAGTTTTCCATTTCTCAGCATGATGCCCCACCCCCCTCGATGCCAAGCTGCCCAGTGAACACTAAACATGCCGCAGAGCCAAAGTTTCTTTTTCTCTAAGGAAAGAAGAGGATTACAACACGCACATTCAATATTTTCAGTGTAGTCTAGATGGATTTGGTTGCCGTGTCTCCTCTGTCTTCATCAAAGTCACTATCATTGTGCTAAATAGGATCAGTGCAAGAACATACATCCCAAGAAAACTGTCCTCCATGGTGTCTTTGATGCTTCTGTGAACATCTTTGAGGTTTTTGTTGTTGTTGTTGTTGTTTTTTCCTGGACTCGCTTTGTAGACCAGGCTGGCTTTGAACTCACAGAGATCCATCCACCTCTGCCTACCGAGTGCTGGGATTAAAGGCGTGTGCCACAGGCCCGACATATCTTTGAGTTTTAACCATTGGGTTCACTGTCTCCCAGCCCACGTTGCCCCATGCTCTTCCAGACTTTTATTTATCAGATGCCTTGATACAATTCAGATATCCCCCTCTCATAGGTTCCTTTTTAAATGTTATTTATTTTTTGAAGGTTTCATAATGATAGTTTGACAATGTTCTTTCTCCACCCCCTCCTCTCAGATAGACACCCCAACTTGATGTTTGAACTCTTTATTGCTTTTTTCATTTCATGTACCTGGGTGCTTTGCCTGCATGTCTACATGTACCACACATGCTGCCTGATGTCTGTGCTACCCAGAAGACGGTGTCGGAGTCCCTGTGACTGGGGTTAGGATGGTAGTTAGCCAGCTTCTGGGAATCAAACCTGGGTCCTCTGAAAGAACAGGCTGTGCTCTCCCCAACCCTCTCATATTTTCTTCATCTTCATGCACGAATCAGTGAATCAGGCAACTAATCTAACAAAGTCTGTTTTTGGAACTGCTGAGGAGCAGATGTTAGTGATGCTCCTAAACTCATGGATTGCAGCCTGAAGCCCTAAACCCTAATGCTACTTGGAGATAGAGTTTTTGTAGGTGATGTGGTTTGGAGTAAGGTCTTTGTGGAGTTAAAAGAAAAACACTTATGATGGGATTAATGTCCTTATAAAAATGAAGAGTTATGTAAGATCCTCCTCTCTCTCTCTGTCTCTCTCTCTGTCTCTCTCTCTCTCTCTCTCTCTCTCTCTCTCTCTCTCCCTTTCTCCTCTCTTCATGAACCTAAGAAAAGTCACGTGAGGACCTAATCAGGAGCACTGTCCTCACCAAGAGTCCACTCATGCTGGTACCCAGATCTCAGATTTCCAGGCTCAGAATATTAGGAAATAAGCATTTGTTTTTTTTTAAGGCCCCTAATATGTGCTTTTTCATTATAGTAGCCAAATGAAACAGACAGCAATGCCAGGCATAGCCCTAGAGCTAAACCACGTCTTGCCTTGAGCCTCTGAGTGCCAACTTTTGACTGAGGAAGTGGCCAGTCTCCGGCCCATGCTTATGTTTGTAGATTTTTCAGAAATCACATTATTTTTCCCTTTGCAGCAACACAGTAACATTTAACTGTTGGTTTTCCTTCGCCTCTCCCATTTGAAATGGTGCAAAGCTTTCTTCCATTGTTAGCTTTTTTTTTAAACTTCATATTTTATACCCATACTGTTTGTAGGTGTTACTTGCTTCGAGTTTACCAACCGTGGTGTGTGTCTCCTTTCGCTCAACCTAAGATGACCTTTTCTAATGTTGGAAAATGTCATTCTGAAGCATCTATGTAGTTCCCTTCTGATCCATCTAGTATCAAGAAGAAATCTTCAAGCCAAGTTGACTGCTGTCTGGCTTGCAGAGGACAAGATAAGGACGTCTTAGCTGGGGCAGAGTGCTGAGTGACCTCCACTGAAGAGGAGCCACTCTGAACAGAGAGCAGGAAAGAACAAAGGCAAGCCTAAACACGGTGCAGATGGGGTGGAGGAGGGATTGGCTGGGCTCGAGAAGTGAGAGAGCAGAGGGCTGGTGGTGTGATAAAGATGTTTTTAGCAGCAGTAATTTTTTTTGTTCATTTTTAAATGAGCTGTTTAAAAAAGTGGAGAATGCAGTTCCTGCACATGGTAAAATGCCATAGAAAAACAAAAGATATGTAATAAAACAATGAAGTATGTCTCCCTGTCTTCCTGTTTGCTATTAAGCTTTTTAGTGCATTATTTCAGAGTGGTCTATGTATATGCAGACCTATAGAGTTAGGGACACACTCCTCTGTATACTTGAAAATATGCAAATACATACACAAAGCCATTTCCCGCCCCCCCCCCCCGCACAACAGAAACACACACACACACACACACACACACACACACACACATATATATATATATTTCAACTTATTTAATATCTGCACAGTATTCTATGCCATGGGATACCATAGTTTTAATAGTAGTACTTAACAGGAAAAAACAGAACTGATGCCAAGCTCAGGAAATTAATCCTAAATCTGAGCAGAGGGAGTAAATGAGAGACGCCTGCCCGTTGGTGGCGCTGTTTGGATAGGGTTAGAGGATGTGGTCTCACTGGGAGAAGCATATCACTGGGGTTGGACTTGAAGGTTTCAAATCCACCCACTATTCAAAGTTTGCCCTCTGCTTCCTGCTTGTGAGATGCGAGTGCTTGGCTTGCCGCTCCCATGCTTGCCTGTTGCTTGCCTTCCCCAACATAATGGTGATGGACTCTGATCTCTCTGGAACCATAAGCTCAAACAAATCCTTCTTTCAGTAGACTTGGTCTTGGTGTTTTATCATAGCCACAGAAAAGGAAGCAACACAGCATCCATGAACAGATTCCCAGTCAATCCTCCTATGTAACCTGAGCCAGGTAAAGTCAATATCCTTTGCTTTGCTTTGCTTTGCTGATTGGGGAAATTAAATCACAGTCACTTGATAGAACAGGAATACACTCCCTTAAATACGGAACTTGGAAAAATAGCTAATAGAAAGAGCGTATGTTAATGTTTTCTTTATAAATGACACGTGGGCAGAATACATGCCTCACTGTGGCCGCCATGACACTGGGTTGGGCTGGTGCTGTTGGAGCCCCTGATGGTGTTATGGGTGGATCCTGTTTGAATGGGTGTTGGAGGCTTGGTTCTTCACGGGCCGGCACTGTGTAGGCAGACTGATAAGAAATGGAGCCTTGTGGGGAGTGCTTAGGTCACTTGAGCCTTTGCCCTTAGGAAGCATTGCGGTTGTTCTCCTGAGACACCTGAATTAGTTCCTGCAAAAGCGGGGTGAAAAAGGGGGAACAGACACAACTATTCCCCAGTCTCTCCGGCTTCCCACTGCTGATGTGACCTCTTCCTTTTTCATGTGCTCTGATGATTGTGATGTTATCCATGCTGGCACCCTTCCCAGAGCTGAGCTAGTGCTGGCGCCGTAATCTTGAACCTACAGAACTAAGAGCTGAATAGGCCTCTTTTCTTTATAAAGTTACATAGCCTTGGCCATTATATGATAGCAACAGAAGGTGAGCTAATACAGATGGAATCTGTTAACAGTCGCTTGATTGACCGGCAAGCTAAACTAATAAGGCCCAATCCCCCTTACCTCAAACTGGTTATTGGCCCTCTCTAATGAAAGAAAGTAGGGCTGGCCATGAGAACAGAGGCAGAAGAATGGGGCCTGCCACAGAGCCCTGGAGGGAGCTATTGAAGGGAAGAGGGTTCCCATGGGTCTCAGAATTGACCCAGATCTCTCTAGCAATTGCCCAGGCTTTCTTTCTACTTTGACCCAGGATAGGCACTTTGCCCCTTCTCCTTCTTCTCCTTCTTTGCTCTTTCCTCCTCCTTCCTCTCTCCTCAGCCTTTGGTTTTTGGTATGTGTTGGGAGGAAGGGGTTGCGGAAGGGCCTTGCTGTTTAGTCTTAGCTCACTTAGAACTGGAAGTGTTGCCCAGAATGACCTTGAACTCACCACCCTCATGCCTCTGCCTTCTAGTGCTGTGACTGCAGATCCGTGACACCATATCTCGCTCCTCTCTCTTCTTGCACATGCCTTGGCTCTGCTGATGACCCTTGCACCCTCCTGAGCAGAGGTGGTATATAGGGGCATCCTTATGGAAAATTGTGGGAAGAAAAATTAAACTGCTTGTCTTGTTTTTTTCCTGTCTCTGCTGCATCTTCTATGCACAGGAAATAGCCACAGGCCATCTCTTTCCCTTGTGCTGGGGTGAGGACCAAGACTATCTGCAGGCAAAGCTTTGAGGGAGAGGCCTCAAGGGGTGTGGTGTTCTGCAGATGCAAGGTCTCCCACTAGGGTCCCACTCAAGAGGGTTTCCAGAAGGCTCTCGGTCAGGGGCTGGAGCCAGACGGCTCATTAAAATGAATAGGACCTCGCAGGCCTTCTGCATCGCTCCTGGACGTCTCTGATTGCTGACAGTCTGGAACTGATGACAGCCCACTTCAAGTGAATGCCGGACTTGATCGTTCTCTGTGTTTTGCTTCCCAGATCCTTGGTTGGGTTTTGTCATTTTCATTTAATACAGTGAGATGTGCTGAGAAGTTCAACCCTGGATTCCTGCAGGGAGATCCTGGGAGGATGTGTACGGGAGCTCAGTCCTGCCCAAAACCAGGATATCATGCATGGGACAGGCTCCCCTTTTCTTTCTTATCCCAAAGCCAAATGAGCTCAAATAATGAGAGTAAAAGGCTAATGAGGCCAGAGGAATAATTTGTTCTCCATTACCTCACAGCCATGTCTTGTTGCATGACAAGTCACTTCCAAATTGCTCCCATAAAGCACCCTGCACTAAAATGTCCTGGAACCACCTCACTGAGGACCCCAAAGGCTGGAATAAAGTGTCTATACCTTTCATAGAAAGACCCAAAACTTGCCAGATCTGGATGTCATGGTTTCTGGCCAATGGACTTAGGCCATTCTCGTCCTTCTCCCACATCTCCTCACACTACCACATCCTCTAACTTTTCACTTTTACTGTTGGAAAGATATGTCTGCCATTTGATTGAAAGAGAAAGAATAATTCTGCAGAGCAGAGTGGATAAAGCGGGCCATGGAGGAGACAGGGGAACACTTGAACCATGGTTGGGGGACAAGGTAGCTACTTCTAAGTCCAGAGGACTATGGTCCCCTGTGTCTGTGTGTGGTCAGAAGGAGCATCCTCCTTACAATTACACATTCCCCGTATGATCTGACAGTCTATAGCAGAGCTGCAACACTGGCTGTGAGCAGCAGTGTAGCCAGGCAGTAGTGTCCTTAGGAGGCCACCACATGGCTGGTAATGCCAAGATGTTTCTCCACTAAATGACTGATGGGCAGTGCATGTAATGAGACCTGTGGAAAATAACATGATCAGCTCCTAAGTACAGTCACCACAGGTCAGGGGGTGGAGTGTCTGACGTCATGGAGGAGACCCAGAGGGAGTTGACGGTGATGGCCAAAGCCTTAGACAAGTAAAGGGGAGTGAGGTGCAGATGTTAATATCTGCAACCATTTACATGCATGGGCTAGGAAAGCAAGGGCAGTTTGGGTCCTAAAACTATCACAACTGTGGTGACAGAAATGCTCCATCCTCACAAAGGAAACCATCTCTCTGTCCTATGGCTCAGCACCTGGAAGACAGACCCATGTATTCAATGTTGGAGTGATGCTTTTGTGCACTGGGTATTCAAGTGCTGATTTCTGTACCCAGGGAGGTGAGTACAGGCCGGACTTTGACACTGTCATTGTCATTTTTATGCAGCTTGTCCTGTCTCAATGTTTTATAAACATTGTTTTCCACCACCTTCTGATTGGTTTTAATAAAAATTGGATGGAGGTAGGTCTCTGGGAGGACGAAGGCAGAGGCAGAGGCAGAGGCAGAAAGAGAGGTGAGTCATCATCAGGACAGAGATGGAGAAGAAACAGCCAGGGTGAGACTGATGACAGGTAACAGCCATGTGGCTGAAAAGTAGGCCAGGCCAGTATTATCAGGTTAGCGTAGCTGAGTGTCTGCCCAGCTATAGTGCCCGAAGCTTTTAATAAATAGAAAGGTCTTCGTGTCATTATTCAGAGCAAGGGTGGGCATAGAAAGCCTTTCCGTGTACAGTTCTAGGCTTATTTAACCTCTTAGCAACATAAGGGAAATACGTTTGCATGGACTGAGAACCTGTAAAGCTGCTATTGATCTTTGAAATATCAGTTTCCAAGGAATGCCACATTGAAGGCATCAAGAGTGTATGGAGGCCATTTGGCGACACATCCGATGACAGGGGTTCCCTTTTCTGTCTGTAACCCTGTCCTGGCCAGGGTAGTTTGGAGGAGGCCAGGACTTCCCATTCTCAGCTAAGATTTGGGATAAAGTCAATAATTGCGCTCTCCTGCAGGTGGCGCCACAATGTAGGTTTTCAAGCAGCCTTAGGCTAAGAGGTTTTTATCCTGAGCCCAGAGCCGGACCCAGAGATGGGACTGCTCCTGTGGCAAAGATGTCTCTGCAGCAGCACCAGGCTCTGGCAAGTAGTTTAATAAACAAACTTGGCTTTTATAGATGAAAATTGCGCCTCTGTTCCTAAGCTAATGAAATGGTGGTAGCTAAGGGGAAGTTAGACATCTTCTGGCCTCCCCTCCCCTCCCCCTGCCCTGCCACCTTAAACCTGGTCCTTTCATTCAGCCATGAGAAATGACACAGTATGCTTCTCCCCAAATCTGGCAAGGAATCACAGCCAAAATCTCGCCAAAATAGCTTTAGAAAATAGGGCTCTGTGAAACAATATGGCATTTAACTTCTCCCTCTTGTGGCCATGGGGCCAGACGCTGACTTCCCCCGCTCTGCCACCAGGCCAAGGTTACAGTGAGTGACTCAGACACCTATTGTCAGCAGAGAACAGCCAGGTTGCCCAGGGTCTGTCTCTCTTCACCTCTCATTATCTGGTGGGGGTGGTGGAGGTGTGAGATCTAGAGGGTGTGTAGTCAGTACAGCAGCATGGTCTGGACCAGTGCCCGATGCTGTCTTATCCAGGCTATGGATTCTTGGGGAAGAGGCAGGAAAGCATAGGGCCTGGCCCCTGCTTTGTACCAGAGGAGAAAAAGATATTTTCCTATCACAGGGAGTACAGGTTCCTCTCACGCGCTGTGCGATAGGGTTTCAAATCACGCTCACAGGGCTTGCGTTTCTTTTGTATGCCACTGCAACCAGAAGGCAGAAATGTAGCAAGAGAGAGGGGGAGTGCCACCGAGAGCACGTGACCTGTGCAAAATGACATGCCGGTGGTCAGTAGTAGAGTCGAGCAGTAAGGCAGTCTACCCCACTCATCCCCCCCACCCCCTCCTAGATTTGAAGGAACTTTCAACCATCAGGTCTCTTGCTGTGGCTAGTTTGACCCTTTCTGCTGGTCTCACAATGGCATGGAGCTGTAACTGTTCCCAGCCTGCCTTCCTCCTGTGGTATTCAATAGAGGCCAGGAAAGTGAAAGGCGGGGTGAGGGAAGGTCCTATTAAGAACAGGACTGGCAGGGGCTGCACCTGCCCTTTGTCGGTCCAGCTTTCTGCACATTCTTTCCCTGTCATTGGGCTCTATCATTACTCTTCAGGCGCCACATGATGTTCATTCCTCTGAATGAAAATAAATGACACCACACACTAGGCAGGAGATAGAGAACAATAAACACACGTTGTTTGCTACCTCTGAAAAAAAGTCTCTGACTTCCTGTCCATCCATCAGTTCTCATTCTCTCTCTCTCTCTCTGTCTCTCTCTGTCTCTCTGTCTCTGTCTGTCTGTCTGTCTGTCTGTCTGTCTGTCTCTCTCTCTCACACGCGCGCACGCACACACACACACACACACACACACACACACACACACACCAGGTGGTGTTAAACGAAACACTTGCTGGGATGATTGGCTGAGAAGGACGCACTCAGTTAGTTAGACCCCACTTCTTCCTTCCCCCTTTCAGCACTTTTACAGAAGTCCCTTATAGCCAAGTGACAACTGGGTTCGGAAAAGTCTCTTGTATACCTTTAAAGAAGTATATAAGTAGCCTGTTAAGGTTTTCTGTAGGACCTAGTTGGCCATCACTTCTGGGGTGAGCTTGTTACGAAGGTGCCATGCGGTAATTTCAGAGGGGACTCTCGCAAATGGGCCTAGGCAAGTCTTAAGCAGACCTGTGGGGACAACCTCCTTTGATTTTGCAATGTCGGGTGTCTCTGTGGCCTCACGGTAGACAGACACTTGGCCCCAGGGCATCCTCAGTTCTGGAAGGATGTCAAAGCAGCCGCAACATGGAATTACTGTTATGTGTTTCTCTGGGCTTCTGAAGCTAACTTGATATTGTATGCTTTATCTCGAGTCTGGGATCCAGAGTTTGAGAGGAGAGAGGAGCCAGATCAATGTATTAGCGGGAGCTAATAAGATAACCCTTGCTGTTTTCTGAGCCACACAATGCTCAGCGGACAACCAGAGCCTAACAGGGCTCCATGCTGTCTCCTGGAACACCCTTTAACTGTAGAAATGTCTGCCTTCCTCCTGCTCATGCCCTATTCATTGCCTCCTTCTGGTGAGAGCAGTTGCAACAAGGTCCTGGGTGGGTAAAGCCAGCCTGACCCACAGGTGCTGCCTGCCTGGGGGGCTCGTATAACTTGTCATCTCACAGCTCACTTTCGAGTCTTTCCAGTTTATAACTTTGATTTCTGTGAAAATATAACCCCTATAGGAAGGTGTGGGAATTTATACTGCTGTCAATCATTTCCTAATAAGCAGGGTCGAGAGGTTAGGATGGGAAGGACAGCAGTGCACAGGAAGTGACTGATGTTGAGGAAAGTTTAGAAGTGGCATGAGTGAGTGGGTTGGGAGCCCCATGCCATACATAGTCTTTCTTTGATGAGTGGCTAGTCTTTCTGGACATGCCTGACAATACCATTTCCTTGGAACTATGGTAGAAGCATACAGAGTTGGGTGGATAAATAGGTGGGCATTTTTTAAAAATTTTATCTTATTTAATGGTTAGGCTCATTGCTAGGGGTGGTCTTTGCAGACATGTTCTAGGTAGTGCTGCCTATTTCCTGTCCTTAGCTACTTCCTGTCGGCCAGATGCTGTCTCAACTTAAGCAACTTCAGGATTTCTTCCTTTGGGCTTCTGAAACTATTGTGATGTTGGCAAAGTCTGGGTTGTGTTTGAGGTATGGTCCAGGACCCAGGGCTTCAGAGACAGAGAAGCAAGGTCAGCCTCTAGACATATCAGATTACCCACCAAGCTCTGGGGCATTGGCCATTCATTTCTCTCCTAGGACTAGAAGCCCTAGGCTTGGGCATACTGTAGTGCGCTGTGTGGGGTTACCTTGGTTGGTGGAGGACAGGGCTGGACTGGGATTCTAGCTTGGGAATGTGTGTATGTTTGGCCAGTGTCTGTTAGGAACACCCAAAAGAGCTTCTCACCGCCTGTGCCCATGTGCCTGCTGGGTAGTATACCCCAATCCAAGTCGCTTGGTGCCACCATATATATGCACCACTCTGTCCTGTGTCGCCACCGCCAGGGTGGCTCGAGGAGGCCTCGAAGATCCAAACGTCCACGCTGGAGAGAGTGGGCGAGCCAGGGGCGGCAGCGTGCAGGGAAGCGCCCCCCTACCCCCTCTGCCGGCCGCTCTACCTCAGTCTAGATGTCAGCCGCGAGCTCCGCGCCAGCTAGCGAGCCAGAGAGGGAGCGGCGGCGGCGGCGGCGGCGGCGGCGGCGGGCCGCGGGCGGCGGAGAGGGGAGGAGGCGAGGAGAGGGAGGGAGGGAGGAAGGGAAGCAGGGAGGGCGGGAGGGAGGAGAGGAGGACCCAGTGAGCGCCAGGCAGCTGGAGTTTTTGCAGCGCTTGGCCGGGCTTCAATGCACAGCAGCAGCGAGCCGCGGCGGCAGCAGGCAGCCCGGGAGCTCCGGCGGCGGCCGAGCCAGCGGCGGCCCCGCTCCCTGCCCCCTGCAAACTTTGCGAGCAGCCCGCCCGGGGGGCCGGGGGCGCGCCTGGGAGGCTCGGCTAGGACTACGGCCGCGCTCTTGGCCGCCGCAGCGCCAGCCGCCGCCGTCGCTGTTACCACCGCAGCTCCGCGTCTCCCTAGGGAGCAGCCGGCGGCTCCCGCGGTCCCCCAGCCCCGGCCCCTGGGCATTGCCCGGCTAGTCCCAGGGCAGCGGAGGGGGCAACGGCAGCTCAGCCATCCCTTGGCTGCTAGAGAGTGGCCGTCACTGCCGAGGGAGGCGCGCAGAGGCTGGGAGAGCGCTCCCCGGCGGGTCCCCAACGCACTCACCGCCGCGCCCGGGCAGCGGCCCGACCCGGCTAGCATGGGCGGCGCGGAGTGACGCCGCCGTGCCCGCTTGGCATCAAGGACATTCAGCCCGCGGGGGTGGGGACGAAGGGGGGCAGCCCCGCGTCGCCGCCGCAGCCCCTGAGAGCCACCACTGTCGCTGCTTGAGCTCCGGGGCTGGGTGGAGGAAAGGGGTGCTTGGAATCGATCTACATTTTCTGACCTTTTTGTTGGACATTACGCGCACCTTGGACGCTGCAAGAGGAGCTGTCAAGCCCGGCAAGCTCTGATTTGGCCCCCTCCGTTTTCCTCTGCTGCTCGTGGCTTCCCCGTGCCTCGGTGGAGTATTTGCGTTCGGGGCTGGGGCTGGAGGAGGCAGCCACACGCGCGCACACGCACACGTTCAGAGGAGGGCGAGAGGCAGCGGTACAGGCACCATCTGCAGTGTCAATGCGGCGCTGGGGCTGAAGGAGGGAACGCCGCGCTTCCAGGTAAGGAGCCGCTGGCCGGGCGCACAGCCAGAGGGACAGAGCGGGCGGAGGTGCCGAGTCCGGTCTCGGAGTCCTCGCCTGCTCTGAGCCAGCCCACTACACACACACACACACACACACACACACACACACACACACACACACA
>OU015744.1:88208002-88219766 GCA_907169655.1 Acomys percivali
GCAGGAGGCTGGGGTGCAGGAGGCTGGGGTGCAGGAGGCTGGGGTGCGGGTCTCTTCCCGCAACAGATTTCTGCTCCTCTCTCTGCCTTCCTCTTCCCTGTCTCATATATTTTCAGCCTCAGGTCAGGACCTGTCATTTTAATGCTCGGTCAACTGTGATTATGCTGGTTATACGTCAAGCACCAGAACTCAAAAGAATCTGCCCACTTTCTGCACTTACCATTGGTTTCTAGGAAAAGATAGACAGTAATTAACATCTGTGTTTCTTTTCATTTCCTGGCTCTTTTGCCCAGCCCTGGAGTATACCACAATATCCTTGCTCTACCATTCTTCTGTGGCCTTTAAGTTCTCTGGTCTGTACTGGAAGGCACCCAATTGCATGATTTAGAAAAGGCCCAGGCATACAATGCTTCTTTTTGATCAACCCCATAGAGGCTGGAGGTTGTTCTGGAAACATTCCTGTGGACACCAAGCATCGATCACCCATGATCTGGTCTGCTCCCTCACTAAATCCCATATTATCCCTCCACCCCTGAAAATGTTTCAGGGAGGAATTTTGCTCCTAGGTAGCCAATTTGCTCCAGACTCCTTCCCTGTCTCTAGCCTCTTGCTTCAGCTGGGTTCCCTGCAGGCAGGCAAGTCTGCATGGCAGAATCTGCCTACACTTGGCCTATAGGTCCTTTTAATCGTGAGGAGGGATGCTGAGAATTAAGTGGGGGCTTCCTAGGGTGGTAACATTCCTACCTTGGGGAAGAGAGCTCAGAGGATTGGGTTAGTAACTGCTCTGAGCTCCGAGGTATTATTACCAGGCTTTGATGGAAAGAAATTATAGCAAGTGTCGTCTCTCCTCCCAGCCAGCTAGGGGGCATTTCTTAGCAGCTCCAGCCCAGTATCACCAGAGAAGGCACTGTGCAGACAATGCATAGCAGAGACCTGTTGCAGTGGGTCTCCGACTGCTTGTGACTGCTTGTGATGAGGTGGCAGCAACACTACGAGCCTACCGTGCTGTGATCTTGGGTTTTGGTTCCTGGGGCACCCATTGTGTCACCCTCTCCTCTCCTTTCCTCTCCTGTTTGTGTCCAGTTCTCCCTGATGGAAAACTGCTTCAGACCCTGGGCAGTTGTGCAGAGTTCGCTTCTTTCCCTTGGGACACCCTTTCCTCCTTCTTCCAAGCTCCATCTTCCCCCGGCCCTGCACCCCCACTTTTGAATCCACCACCCAGCTTTGTGCTTGTATTTACCAGCCCATTCACCCTCACATTTGCGGCACTCCACGAAATCAATATAACATGAATTTAACGACAGCTGGATGATTAAGTGTTATTTATATTTAAGAGCGGCATTTAAAAAAGACGTTGTGCTAATAAATCAAAGGGCTGTTTGGGAGATGCACATGATTAGTGTAATTGCCCTGGAGGCTCCATTGAGCAATGCTTGGTCCACGCAGAGCCCTGCAGACGCTGTCTCTTTAAAGGCTAGTGCTTACTATCCCCTCCCGCTAACACCCACCTGATCCCCCTCTCACTGTCCTGACTTACTCTAGGTCTCCCTCCTGTCCTTGCTTCCCAGGCTGCTGACATTCTGGTTATGACAGGAAGGTGGAGCCAGCAAGGAGACAGGATAGGGCTCTGCCGCTAAGTGGAGGGTGGTGAATCTTAAAAGGAAAGTCAGGCGGGGGGTAGGGGGGGGTCCCTATTCCTCACTGGAGGCCTGTTCCAGAAGAGGAGGCTTCTCCTCCACCTGCTGGGAAGCAGAATAGCTTCTTGAAGTCTTGAGTGAGGAGCCTTGTGCTATGGTCACGTGGCCTCAGCGTCCCCAGGGAAGCAGCTGTGAGAACATTAGTATTGGTTTTAGCCCTTATGAAAACACTGGAATGGAAAATAATAGCTATTAATGATGATTGTGGTGGCCAGTGTTTATGATCTTGAATCATTGGAGTACTCTGGATGGGGCTGCTCCTTTATTCCTCATAGCACCCAAAGAGGTAGTGGTTATGGCAGTCCCTAAATCTTCCCAAGGGAACTGAGATGAGGGAGGTTAAGGACTTTGTCCAAAGACACATAGCCACCAAGTGGTGGAACCAAGTCTCAGTGCTAAGCAGTCTGACCTTTGTCACCATACTGCTGCTTGGCCTGTGAGGATGCTGGTCCTCAGTATGTTGCCCCCCCCCCACTTGCTAAGTGAGTGGGAGAGTGTGGCGGGGGTCCTGCTTTCTCTTTTGGATTATCACTGACCCCAAGCAAATGCTTCTGTTCTTTGAGCTTCAATTTCCCTATTAATTAAGGGGATGGAGTCTTATCCACAGCTGATGGTGGGTTGGAAAGTTGCAGAGGGTCTTTCTAGAAGACCACTCAGCTCTGAGGTCGACTGTTACATAGTTAGGAAATTTCCATTTTTCTCTGGGGGAAAACACAGAAGGTGATGGCCGAGGGAAGGAACGAAGTCTCCATCTTTATTTCAAGTTGCTGGCTGGCATTATGGAAATGACACTCCCTCACTGAGTGCTGAAAGTAGCCTGTAAGGTGGGGACTGTGGATTACCATTTTGATGGCATAAGAACTTAGGCTGGGATGACAGTTAAAGATGCTGTAGGACCCACGTTGCTAAGCAACAGATGGCCAGTTCACTCTTGGGCAGGAATTGGTGCTAAGGCACGGCTCACAGGTGGTGCTCTGTACTTGTTCTTTCATTCATTCACTAGCTCTCAGAGTCTTAGCTTTAGGATCCAGAGGCAGGGGAAATGTCAGGTAACAGCAGTAGGTGGAGGTTGGTACCAATGGCCTGCGCAGGGAGGGTAATCCTGCAGATGTAATGGGATTTGGAATTTAGAATAGAAAAAGAAAAGAAAGAGGACACACACAGGCTGAATGGAGACACTAGGAATCACATTTGTAATATGAAGAGATATACAAGTAAGGCCCAAGGAAGCTAGGTGCCATGGTGGGGAGTGTCCCGCTGCAAAGCCAGGGTTCCCCAGACTCAGTTCCCCTGGTCTGCATACTCAAGGGCACAGAATAAGAGAGGCTCTGGTTAGGATTTCCCTCTAACTTTCAGGAGAGAAACTTTTATTCCGTACATGATGCGGTTTGCTTTATTCCCTACACTGCTCAGTGTAGAAAGTTCTGCTCAACTTGGGATAGCTAGAAGGGGCATGCTTAGAATTGTATCGCTTCCACCCACCCCACGGGAAGGGGAGGCAGAAAGGACTCAGAGTTAAGTCAACAGGTGCCTGTGAGTTCTGAATCATCCTAGGAGCCTGGGCCTGTAAGCTGGGATCTTCACTCCCCTCCACGGTGCCTTCTCCATGAACCAGGATTCGCAACAGCAAATTGGATTTTAGGATGTTTTGTCACTCCAACACAAAACACATCACTAAGCTAAGAGGATCTCGTCTCCACAGTCAATGTACCGAACCCAGCCTAAGCATAATCAATTCCCCAGTTCCCATTATGGGGTGGGGGGAGAACAGCACTGAGAAATGAGGTCATTGAAACTACAGCAATTGCTAGTCTTTTTTTTCCCCTCATCTCTGCAGATTAGCACTTCCTCTTTGACATTCCCGTGAAACTCTTCTTGTAAGAATCCGACTCTCTTCCCTCAGGCCAGTGAAGAGCCCAGAAGCAGAGGGGGAAACAAATTGTCCCTTAGATTTGGCCCAGAGGTCAAGAGGAGGGAAAGCAAGCAGCACAGAATTGGTGGGTTGTTTCTTCCCACACTGAGCCTGGAGCCATGAAGTGGCAATGGGCTCCAGGAACTGGATTTTCTATTGAACCTGTCCACGGGGCATGTCACCATTGCAGAGGGCAGGAGGTTCATTTTCTCACTTTTCATCTCAGATTTGCTTCTTGAAGGTAATACCAACAAGAGAGCAAAAATCCCCAAAGTCTGTTTATGGATATGTAAATACATGTTATATACACCAAAGCTGCCAGGTCTAGACTGTTTAAGACACTAGGTATAAAAGTTAAACAAGTTCTTGCTGTAGGATTTTTCATTTAACATACCAGCATGTTTCACTGTGGTGTAACTCTGGAATCCATCAAGAAGTACGACAGATGCTGTCACGTGTGTACACATGAATGTTTATGTGGGTTTTTTATGTATATGTGTGTACATGTTCATATTTATGTGCATGTGTCTGCTTCTATATGTGGAAGCCAGAGGTAAATGCTGAGAGTTGATCTTCATGACCTTACATCTTTTTGAGACAGCGTCTTTCACTGAACCTTGAGCTTGCCAAGTTAGCAAGACTGGCTGGCCAGCGGGCCACAGCCCCACTGCTGGCACCACAGTGTGTGGTGCCGTGTCTGGCTTCTTTATGTGGGACTATGGTGGAACCTCATGCTTGCAGTGTGAGTACTTTACTGACTGAGTCATTGCTGCAGCCCATGCTTTCTTCTGTCCTTATTATTGACTGAGTAATTTCAGCTGAACTTTTGTAACCAAGTCTTGGGTTCAGGTGTCTATGAAGTCCCCAGGTCCTCAGCATTGTATCGCTAGTGTCAGCATCTGTAGAACCATCTCCATCTCTGCCCTTTCCTGTGTCCCTCCAAGGCAGCAGGATTTCTCAGGCATGTGCACATATTTTTAGATTCAGAAATAATTCCTCTATGTTCTTTTTGATTAATAACTGCTGGTGTTATAGTTAAAGCAGACTTTGGATACAGCAAAATGTAACTCTCAGCTTGATTGTTTCCCAGAGAAGGGACTTTTGGAAAGATAGCCTTATGTTTTAATACCACAAGTTACAAAACGAGGAAGTTGTTCTAGAATGGTGATTTTGAAAATATTTAATATAAAGTAGAAGAAGTCCTTGTTCAACTGCAATTTATATGAAATTCTAGTGCCCAGAAGAAGTGCAAACAGTATTGTTCTGGCTCAAGATGGACGCCTGGATTTGCTCCCTTAACCTGTCTGTCCCTGTCCCCTGATCTCAGCCTAGCTTCTCTAGAAGATGGCAGTCAGGCCCAGGGACTGGACCTTTCTGGTTCCTCCCACTGTGTCTGACAATACAACCTTTACAGGAGCCTGACCTTTGTTGCAAAGGAAGAAAGACAGTGACAGCTTTAGGATAAGAGGGGTGGTGTGAGTTGTCACATGGACAGGGGTCTGGGGGAGCTGGAAGAATGGCTGAAGCCAGAAGCCTCATGGGACAGGAGAGATCTGGGCAAATGCCTCAATCGAGCCTTGCATAAGGACTGTGCAGCTCTTTAGAGTCTAGACAGTGAGTCAGGAAGGAATTCGCGAATAAAGAACTCTCCAGACTCATAGAGTCGTGGCAACCTTAGCCAACCACACTGTGGGTCAATCGGCCCACGGTCCCAACTGAAACCTCAGTAAGAATGAGTGCTGGCATTCCTTAGGACTGTTGCTACATTGTTTTTGCTCTTGCCAGTGAAGTTATTTTGTAGTCAGCTAATACTGATATAGTTATTGAGTTGGTCATATTAACAGTAAGAAGAGATTCTGGACAAGTATCAAGACATTTCTCTGATACTGAGATATATTAACCCCAGGAGTGCCTTCCTGGGTGGTATGGGGCCATCCCAGGCACTCCTGCTCCTGTGAGCTGATGGCACAGCTGCTGAGAGCCAGGACCTGTCCTCCCTCTTACATTTGAGTGCTGTTATAAGCACTGAAGTGCAGCACAATAGAGAATATTTCTGCATAAACTATTTCTTTAAGTTGTTACCTTTAGCCAGCCCAGTCCTCTCTGATGTTCATTTTTTTATTTTTGTAACTCTTGCACTTTGTAGCCCTTCTCAGGTCAAGCCGGGCAAGAGCTCACTGATCACACTGTGCGTGTGACCGCTCTCTCAGTTCTCTTCCCCATTAGAGGCTGACCCTAAGCGCACTTGCCTCTACCCACTGACTGATGTGAGCAACTCACTGGCATAGAGAGCAGGGTCTGCAGAGTCCTCTGCCTGAGGGTTCTACGCTCCACCCCTGCTTAAAAGCCCATCTCACGCAATCAGGAACTCCATTCGTTCTTTTCCGCAATGGCAAAGCAGCTGTTGCCGGCAGGGGCAGTGAGGACAATGAACAGCGTGTACAACCTGCCTCTCTGTATCCACACGTTCCACATCTGTGGATTCAACTAGCCATGCACCAGAAATATTAAAAACAATCATGTTGCTGCCCTATGTGAACAGACTCTCTTCCTCCTTATTATTTCCTCCACAGTGTAGCATAACTTTTATTTGAGTAGCTTTTCTATTGTACTAGTGTTAAAAGTAATCGAGAGATGATTTAAAGTACACGGGAGTATAGGCTCACGCTACACGTATGCAAGTATTCAATCATTACATATAGCAGTCTTGAGTATCCGCAGAGGTTTTTATCCACGGAATGTAGTGTCCTGGAACCAACTGCTTGCAGATACCCAGGAGTGACTGTATATTCTGATGTCCTAGATTGAGAGGAGCCATTTAATACTTCTTTTATACTAAGCCCAGCACAAAGTGCATCTTCTTGAGGTGATCAATAAATATTTGCTGAATGTGCAGAGTGAGGGTAGATGGGGTGCAGTGGGCTCTTCATGTTGACGGGCATAGACTCAAAGAATTGTGCCCTGTGTGAAACTCGCTGTGAGGTCGATGCTGATAGATGGAGAGGGATGACCAAGCTAGTTTACCCAGAGCCTCTAAAGACTAGTCCACTGACTGTCCTCTTCTCATGGCCCAATGAAAACACTGCACTGCCAAGCAAGTTCTTCAGGTACCTTCCTGGGTCCTCTCCATCTCAAGATGCGTAGCAAGTGTATTCAGGCTTGCTATAGAGAAACCCGTTTATTATTAACCAAATGCTAGCCAGTTTATTTGGCAGTGGGATTGGTTTGTGTGGATGTATTTAAACTTGCTGACATCTCCTGAAATGAGAGTTCTGTTGGGTAGAAAGCATTTTTGGGCCAAGCATGTAGCTCAGTGGTAGAGTATTTGCTTAGCATGTGTGAGGTCCTGGCCTTATTCCATAACTAAAAGAATTGGAGAGAAAGATGAGGAGAAGGAAAAAGAGGAAGAGGGAGCAGTGGCAGAAGCAATATTTTAGGAGATGCTATGCTTCAATGGGACACTTTCAAGTTCAAGGTCAGCTTGGAGGGGAACACGTTAGAAAGGGTAATACCACGGTATTGGCAAAGTGAAGACTTGTGAGGTCCAGCCACACCTGTTGACCCTGCCATTTGCTTCTGAGAGAGTAACAGCACTCCTGTGAGCACCACACCACCTGCAGGCAGATGCCCATCCTGCATAGGGATTGTTTTCAGACTGTGAATGCAGCTCTGGCACATCATAGACGTGTTCCCAACAAGTGGTACTTTTCTGTTGCACATCATTGATCAAAGCGGAGGTTTTAAAAGCCTGTGAGTAATGACATTTACCTTTTCCATCTCCCCCAACCCCAGCTGCACTTACGGAGTAACAGGCCTTAGTATAGCCGACAAAGAGAAATGGTCTTCATCAAATTAGCAAACGAGGCTTGCATTAAGACACATATCTCTAACTTGTGAACAGTTGAAAGCAATTTTCTTCTGGGATGTGTTGGGGGAACCTTCGCTACCCTAAGGGGTGAGGAGGATGAAGATTTGTGATTTGACTGTAAATTCATGGCTTTATCCACAAAAAAGCGACCTAGAGGTTGTATTTCCTATAGGAATCACTTCTCTGCCTGTTGCTCATCTTACATAGGTGAATGGTATGTGTGTATCCACGTACTTGTACTTGTGCACATACATACATGAGAGAGAGAGAGAAAGAGAGAGAGAGAGAGAGAGAGAGAGAGAGAGAGAGAGAGAGAGAGAGAGAGAGAGAGAGAGAGAGAGAAAGAGAGAGCTGTGAACTGAAGTTCCTGGAGATTTTGTAGTTTGGCTGGTTAGAACATCATGAGCCAGAACATTGCAGGTGGAGAATCCAAGCCATCTTGGCTTCTCTTTAGACCATTTTAACAGGTGTTTATTGCTTACCCCTGTACCTGACTTAACATCCTTTGACTAACAGGCAAAACATTCAAATATATTCTTCGTAAGCCACTAGCTTCCGTCAGCTCCAAAGCTAAGAATATCGTCGGATAGCATCTAGAACCTGCAGTAAGGCTTTGCTCACTTTGCTGTACCCACCTGCCAATGGTCTCAGTGTGTTGGGAAATGCACTGATTTATGCTGCTTTTAGATATGTGTTCGTAACAGTTCATGCAACCATTTCCGTGGTGGAGCCTGTCAACTGAGGCAATACAAACCTGTGCTTCTAGACCACAACCACTCATATGTGGCTCCGTGTAAACTATCTCCTATCTCCTTCAGAAGGAGAGTCATGTTCCGCATCGACAAAGGTACCATTCCACTGATACTTGGCTTTGGATTACCCAAGGACATCAACTAATAACCCACTTGCCCAATCACTGGGCCCCCAGTACCCTCAGCCTGTACCTAGTTCCATTCCAGAGTGAATAACAGTTGCTAACACACTCTCACTAACACAACTCCCCTGAGACCCATTCATAACGCATTGCACCGGTGATTCTATCAGCGTTAAACTGTTTGGTGACTGAGTTTAGAATTATAGGAATCGGAGAAATGAATTAGCAGTAAATCAAGTCCCAGCTGAGTTTAGACCCAACTGCAGTGAGTTTTAAATTTAAACTATCTTGCTCTCACGGAGCAGTTGTAAGTCAAGTGCTGCCGGAGCTCTGTTGCTCTTGACTTTGGAGAAGCATGGCAGCCACCCTTTGAGGAAACACCCTGACAACAGCTTGTATTGATTCCCAGCCATGTTGGGAAATTGCCACTTCATTTCTTCCTTATAAACCGTTGGCTCTCTCTCATTTCTTCCTTATAAACTGTTGGCGCTCTCTCTCTCTCTCTCTCTCTCTCTCTCTCTCTCTCTCTCTCCCTCCCTCCCTCCCTCCCTCCCTCCCTCTCTCCCTCTCTCCCTCTCTCTTCCTCTTTCCCCCTCAAAGTAGGAATCCTATTTGCTGGGACACAGCAGAGAGACACATACACAGGGAGAGGGGCTTAGGCCCGTGCTGGGGCTGGGGGTGGGTGGGAGATGTGGGCGGAGGGTGGTGTCCTAAGGCCTGTTTTCCTGCTTGGGCCATAATTGTTCTTCTTTCTGGGAGATCTGGATGATCGACCAAGAGAACCCTCAGAGGAAGTAGCAGACTCGCATGTTGCAGTTGTCAGTTGTGGTGTAATAAGAAGTCATTTACGTAAGTTACAGTGTCCTCTGACTAGAGCTTGTCAGAAATGTGGCTGCAGCTTCTCCAGGCTGACTTCGCCCCCCCCCCCCCCCGCTCCTGTAAACTAATTCTGTGGTTTTCATTTTCAGAGCAATTGAAGAAGAATTATGTGCTGGTCAGGGAATAGGGAGGTCTACCTTCTAATCCTGAGTCAGCTGAGTGTTCTCCAGTCAGTGCTGTCTGGGCGATGCCTCTTTCTCTCTTTAAAACCAGGAACAAGCCCTTCTACCCCCTGCCCACCATATGCATCCCAGGAAGATGGATATGGTCATATCTATTAAAGGCCTGGCTTCAGAAAGCAGAGTTTGTTTACACACAAGGTCAGAGAAAATCGAGGAAGAGTGGTCGAGCTAGGCTTCTCACCACGACTCCTTTGGCATCTTCCAGTGTTTGCTGATCTGGTGAAGAGCTGTGCAGGTCCAGAAGGAATGATGCGAGTGGGACAGCAGGAGAAAGTGGGATGGGGATGCTTAGCACCAGAAACGGGGGTTTGAGCAGGGTAGGTTGGAGAGTTGTGTCCCAATCTTGGCCATTGTAGGTTGAGTTGAGTTGGGGACTTTGGAGAAGGGGCAAGGTTTCCCTACATTTTTACTTTTCACTGTACTCCATCCAAATACACGTAATATTTTATCTAGAGAAGTATGTTGTGATCTTATAGGATTTTTTTTTTACCAGCTATACTATTTGCTATTCATTCAGCCAGTTTTTTGAGTGTCCACGGCTGCACAGGAAACAGTCTCTTCCCCTTCTCTAGGGAACAGTATATTATGACTCTAGCATGGCATGAACAGAATCTAAATGAAATGTGGGAAGGATGGGGGCATGATGAGATCATAAGTGGGCATGTGTCCAGAAATGAGAAGGACACAGAGAAGACCTTTGCCTGGAGGAGATGCTAACTGGGTTTTGTAGGGTTAGTAAAATGGTGAACACACAGAGAGAGGCTCGAGCTGGAGAAGGCAGCAGAGGTAGTCATGGAGAGGGTGCAAGTGTGCAGCCCTGAGGTCATATGAAATAGTTGAAGGCCAGGTGGGAAGGGATGGGGAGATGACAGGCCAGGCGCAGCATAAATGTCCCAGGGAGGGACTTTCCCTGTAGGCAGGGGTCGAGCTTTGGGGGTATTCCAAGGAAGAGAATCAATATGATAGCCTCTCCTGTCGAAAGGTCTCAGTGGGAACCATAGAGAGGACAGTTGGAAGTCAGGTCACTCTGGTAACTTGTGGGAGACCTGAGCCAGGGATGAACAAAGTCAGTGGGAAAAGAGGGAAAGGAAGAGCCTTGAGAGGTGGGTAGGAGATAAAGTTAATGATGGAAGCCGTGGTGGTAAAGGTGTTAGGGACAAGGGAAGGAGAGTTGGGGATCTGTGAGGTGCCTAACTTGAGCAGTTGATAGCAAATGAAATCCTTTATAGAGCTGAGAGTTTTAGATTGACATGGATCTGAGGAGAGGATTGGGAGAAGGGTGTCCCTTTCTCCTCTGCGTACAGCAAATTGAGGTTTCTCTCTAGGGAGTCAGGGTGGAGGTGACCAGAGACTGATGGCTCCGAGCTTCCTCTACCTCTGTGACTTGGGCTTTAAGCGCTCACCTTGGGCTCTGGCAGCAGCTTGGAAAACAAGGAAGAAGACCCGTGTGTGGAGGTTTACATTTTTTCAAGTCATTCATGTTTTGAATTAAACATGCTGTCTTGAACAATTTACTTGAGATATTCCTAGCAGCACTCCAGGCATGCACCTAGCTTTAGGAGAGCCCCCACTATTTTCCAGTGGGGGAAAAAGTGACAGTCCTGGGAGGCTGAGCAGTACCCACACTATTAAGGAGCAAGCTTGGATGAAAGGTGGCAATAGAGAATGACAAGCCTTTGTTCTGCTCGTTTTCTTGTTCCATTTCGTGGTACATACCTCCCTCTCCACTTCAGCGAGTCCACATTCAAAACCATGGTCTAGTGAAAGGGGCTTCATCAACCCAAGAGATGACAAAGAGATTTTGACCTTGCCCCTCAGGAACAATGACTTGTTTATCTAGTCCAACATCCTGGGTGACAGTGAAGCTTGATAAAAAAGACAGGGGAAATTATGGGGGTGGGGCATGCAAAGAGGAGGAAAGCTTCTCACCATGGGATCTAGTTTGCCTTTCCTGCTGAGAGTCAACACACTTCAACACAACTGATAAGTCCAAATTACCCACAGAGACAATGTGTATCTTCCTAACGATAGCTCAAACAAGAGTGTTAAGAACAACAGACTATGCTTATCTAGGACCAGAATGTTTGTGGCCTTGGGCTTAGTCATACCAAGCAGTTTACTCTCATCCTGGAAATTCAAGTGATGCACCTCATAAAATCATGCATGAATTCACTTACAAAAGCAAATTCTTTAGCTTTGGAGAAATAACTAAATCAGGTTATATATTTTCATTTAACCTACAAACTTGACTCTGCATTTTGTTGTAAATTATGTAAGAATGTAACTTAGAAAGCCACAAGATTTTACACACACACACACACACACACACACACACACACACACACACACACA
>OU015744.1:88224761-88271170 GCA_907169655.1 Acomys percivali
CTACACCACACACACCACACACATACCACACACACACAAACATACCACATGCCACACACACACAAACATACCACATACCACACACACCACACACACACACATCCCATACACACACCACACACATACCACACACACACAAACATACCACATACCACACACACCACACACCACACACACACACATACCATACACACACCACACATACCACACACGCACCACACACACACACCATACACACACCACACATACCACACACACACACCACATATACCATACACACACCACACACACACACCACACACACATATAATACACCACACACCACACACATACCACACACACACCACACACACACACACCACACACCACACACACACATACAATACACCACACACCACACATACACACCACACACACACACCACACTCCACACACACACACACCACACTCCACACACACACACCACCACATACCATACACACACCATACACCACACACACACACACACACACACACACACACACACACATGACAGCATGTGGAATATACAGGTGGCAGATGCCCCATCTTTTGGTCCTAGGGTGAGGCAAAAATATTTTCTGCATGATATACAGAGGAGGAAGTTTACAGTGCATTGACCTGGTGACTCCCGTGAGTCTATCTGAAGCAGAGGCAGCAGTGCTTTAAATACAGTTTCCTAAGCACCTCCTAGTACAGCTGTTCTCACCCTCCCTGAGGCTGCAACCCTTTACTGCAGTTCCTTATGTTGTGGTGACCGACCCGTACCATAAAATTATGTTTATTGATACTTTGTAACTGCAATTTTGCTACTGTTATGAATTGTAATCCAAATCTCTGTGCTTTCCCAGTGTCTTAAGAGACCCCCATTAAAGGGTCATTTGATCCCCCCAAAAGGGTCATGACTCACAGGTTGAGAACCACTGTTCTAGAGGGCTCAGTGGGCAGACTGTTCGGAAGGCTGGCCCTCAAACATAATGGGAGCCCTAGGTAAGAATAGAGCCATAAAGGGCTCTGTGCTTGCCAGACACTTATGCCCATAGGGCAAAGATTCCTGGAAGCCACTTCTAACCAATCCTCTGTCTTTGACATCACTTTTCATTGAAAGATTCTTCCTAACTCCTGTGCTCATTGACAAGTCCAGTACTGCCTGCTGAGGTGGTGTAGTTGGGCTGCTAAGTGTAGACTCTGAAGGAGGCTTTCAACTCCCGTTCACCAGCTTTGTGTGCCTCTCTGATCAGCCTGCTCCAGATGCGTGAGTTAAAGTGGAAAGCTCAAGTAGCCGAAAACCCATTAGTTCCCTCTTTTACCCAGGGCTGCTCTCTCCACAGTTTCTGTTATTTACAGTCAACCACGAGCGAAATATACTAATTGGAAACTTCCGAAAATGCTTAAGGTTTAAGATTGTGACTAGCGTGATGGAATCCGTGCCCTTTGTGCATTGTACCCACACCGAGGATGCTATCTGCCTACTGCGCAGGGCTGTCTCGTTCTGGCTTTCATGGTGTTGCAGTGCTTGTAGTTAAACGCGACCTAAGCAGTAGTCTGGCCGCATGTCACAGTGCTTGTGTCATTCTAATTCACGTCATCTCATCACATAGGGACCGTGGCACCTCAGGCAGAGTGAGCCACTGCAGTTAGATATTGAGGAAGAGAGAGAGGTGGCCAGGCTTAGACCATATTCATTAAAGTACATTGTTACATTTTATTATTACTTGCTGTTGTTAATCACTTACTGTGCCTAATTTTTTTAGATTGAAGTCTATTCTAGGCATGTGCATATAGGAATAAGCAGTATGCATGGTATTCAGCACCATCTGCAGTTTTGGGTACCCAGTGGGAATCTCCAAATGTATCATTTGTGGATAAGAGGGAGATTACTGTAATTTACAGATAGCATGTTAGCCTCGTTGGCTGTGTCCCTGAGTATGTTACTTGTTTCTGCTGCTATCCAATTTCTCTATCACTAGAAGGTTAAAGAATACATTAAGGACTACTGTGACAATTAAAGGACACACATGGGAACTCATTTGTTCACTGTTTGGCACATATTAATTGTTCAATTGGTAGAAGCATCCACAATGCTGCACAAACTTAGTCCCCGCTCTTCAGACCTAAAGCTTGTTAGTTCCGCTTCTTGCCACCCTGAGCCTGAGCGCTCTTGGTTTATTGTCACACCTGTTTTGTGCTGACCTTCAGCAATCCTTGGGGTTCTGTGAACAAGTGGTAAGAAACAAAGAACAGGTGGCTGCTTCTATCACATCCCCCTCCTTTCTCTCTATCTGAGTGTGACCTCTTAAAAAGGGACTTCGGATATTTATAGGGATTCCTTCATTTATGGAGGACTCAAAAATTCCCCAGGAGCCTAGATTTAGCAGCCATGTTTATACAACCAATCTGGGCTCAGTTTGGCCATTTATTTTCCCAGTACCAACAGTAAGCGTACTTTGTTTTTATAGCACTTGCAGAGGTGACACAGATAATGCCCCTCACTGGCCATAGAGATGCTTATTGGCTTTTTTATTCTCGTTTTCTACCCGAGACTCTAAATGTGGTTTTAGGAGAGAGAATACAGGAGATTCTTGGCAGTGACTTAGCCATTGCTAAGTACTGTGTGGACAATGTGCCAAGCACTGTAGGACACGATCTGCTAGTGTTTGCCTACAGTGAGTCCCAAGGCCTAGGTGGTTCACTGGAGACCAGAGGAATGTTCAGTGTGTGTGGCGTCTACAGACGAATATGTTCAATTGTACCAAACAGAGACAGTTATGAAAACACACCATTTCTGCTGTGTTCAGCCCCAGGACCTGGTTTCTTGCCAAGGAACCTTAGACCACATAGCAAGGGCACCTGAGATTTTTCTTGCATGGTTTTCACAGCGTGTGGCCAGCTATCCAATCAGAATCTTTTGCCTTGAGCATCCTGGTTGTCAGAGAATGTTCAGTTCTCTCAGGTACCTTAGCTCTGAAAGTAAGTGCCATTTCTTCATGATAACACACCTTTTGGCTTGGAACACCGTGTCATTCTCAGAGATACTCTTACTGGCAGAAGAAGGAATCACGGCTTGATTGTGGAAAAGGATGGTTAGCGATGTAGATTAAGAGTATGGTGTGTGTGTGTGTGTGTGTGTGTGTGTGTGTGTGTGTGTGTGTATTTTGAAGATGATGGGTCTTCTACCAATCCAGTGTTGCCATATCTGAGCAGGATAGCTTTTCTACTGCCGAGCACAGGATGCAAGAGAATTGTCCCTCTGCTCTGCCCTCCAGAGAAAACTAGGCTCTTTCATAGGTGTGGAGATAGGGGTTGAAAAGAAGGAAGGGGAGTACAGAAATATATAGAGGTGATAGGACAAAAAGTAGATTATTGAATCTACTTCCCAACTTAAGGCCTTAATTGTTACTCACAAATAAGATCATTTTTAACTCATTGGTATAGAATTTTGTACACTGATGCAAAATATGTTTGATTTTGCTACATTGGTATAGAATTCAAATTTAAGATGGTTCTTCATACACATTGTATGTTTCTTCTTTAATATGAGGAATTTTACCCATACAGCTCAAGTAAAATACTTCCAATACCTTGAAAGTGCTATTATAGGCTGTTTAGGATAATTAAGTAATACAAACTAATTGTTAGTTGATCAAATCATGGTCATGTCAATTACTAGTCTATTTTTATCACAAGAATATACATTCTAGGTTTAACAGATAGATATGATTCTATAGATATATAAGGTAAAATAGTTAGATAAGAACTTCAAAAGCCTGAGACCTACAGAATATGGCATTTAAATATGTTTTTTTTAATTATTTTAAAGATTCTTTGGCAACAAGATAGGTTAACTCCTGCCAACACCCAGCCTCCTCAAAGATGATGATGAGCATCAAAGAACCTCCTTATGGAGATAGCTTCAAATGTGGCAAACCAGCCACTGGGCAAAATGTCTTCATTTCTACTACAGACAGAATTCTGCCTAAAAATGGGTAAGCTTGGATGCAAGCAGATTTGAGGGCCAAGCTCCACCAAGAAAGAGTAAACAAGTCCTCACTAGTCCCTGCCTCACAAATTTGTCTGTCAGAAATATTGGGCCAGAAGGCCGAAGATGATGCTCCAATGCTATAGAGAGTTTTGGGTGACTGTTCAGGCAGCAAACTATCTCTGTCATTTTTTCATTTTGGAAGGTGCTAACCTGCACTTCTGATTTACTCAGGTAATTAAGTTTTATTCCTTCTCAGGTCTCTAATGGGGCTGAAGACCAGATATTTTAGTTTTACAACGAAGCTTAATTGTTTAGGGGTTAAGATGTTTTTAGGTCTAGATAGATGTTTTAAGTTGATAGAGATGAGATATGAGAGATATTGATTTACATTCAGAATTTTATACTTTAAACTGAAGATGTTTTCTTCAAGATTGCCAGATACAAATAGCCAAAACGCTATGAATGTAACAGTTATATAATTCCTTATTATTTTGTGTTTCTTCCTGCCGTATGTAGTTTATTTTATTTATGTGTAATAATATCAATGTATATGTAAAAATATAATAAAAAAGAAAACTAGGCATATCTGGTTCATATTTCCATTATAAGCCCACTCCAGGATTCCTGTCACAGCCATTCTTTATTTGTCATCATAGCTACAGTGATGACAGAAGAGCCTGTGGCCCAGATAGCCCACGCCATTGCTGTAGCATATGCCCTGATATTTTTGGTTTGAAAATAGTCACCATCTCCATTTCTGTGTCTGTATCTATAATCATCTGTCACCATCCATATAGGAATCCTTAGACAAAATTGAGAAGTTACATTTTCCTGCAAGCACACCATTCAGTGTCTCCTTTGCGTCTCCCTGTCCTTAGGGTCTCTAACGCGCTGTGCTATAGTTTATGTATTTATTTATTTTTAGATAGGGCCTCACTCCGTAGACTAGGCTGGGCGTGAACTCACAGAGAACTCCTTCTGCCTCCTATGTACAGTGTGTACACCCATGTCCCAGACATGAGAAAAACATTTTTTACAGGCTCCGTTGACCATTCTTGCTTCTTTTTGCACAGAAAAGTGTTTCCTTTCTCCCCTACCATAATGATTTTACTTACCAAGGACTGACTGACCAGAGGGGACAGAATTCCCTACTTTTCACTAGATACCCAGGTAATCCAGTGAAATCTCTGACATCACAGCATCCTTTTCTTCCCTGACCTTTCGCACTCTTCCCAGTATCCCCTAATCTCAGGGACACAGACTTGATAGAAGATGCCCACTAAGACAGGACTTTTTAAACTTTTTTACTTGTGGACCTTATTGTCTGAGAAATCCTCAGGCGATTCTAAGTTTATAGTTACATGAAGTAGGTTTATCACTCAAACATTTCCTGATTATAAATTGTAAAGGAATTTATTTTAAAACAACTATCTGGCAATTATATATATAAATTTTACTGCTTATTAAAGATGAAAGTAAATTTACATACTAGTAAGGCTGGCACACTTGTTTAATTTTACATAGAGAATTAGATCTTGGCTAAATATTTGATACTGTCAGAGTTTATAGGTATCTTGATTTTATAATCACCAGTACAAAGAATGCCACTTCATACAGACGCACAGCACAGAATGGCAAGGTCCATTTTAGGAATTGTTGGAAATTCTGTCCTAATCAAAGCCCAATTCATTTAGTGGTTAAAAAAAAAGAAATCTAAACTGGCAACTCAAACAGTAAGTTTAAAAAATATTTATTTTTATTTATGTGTGTGAATGTTTGGGTATATACTATGTGCCTGACTGGTACCCACAGAGGCCAGATATGGGCAGTGGATCCCTGGCCACAATATGGGTGCTGAGGACTAAACTCCTGTCCTATACAAGAACAGTGAGTGCTGTTGAACCCTCTCTCCAATTTCTCAAACAACAAGTTTAAAAAAAAACATGTATATGGGTGGTGGGTGCAGAGCCATATGGCTGCAGGGTTTGAAAGATGAGGTCCTCAGTGTATTCTGAGGAGGATGGTTGTGTTCCAGAGCTACACAGAAATATTCACTCTCAAGAGGGGCCTGATTGGTAGGAAACACTTAGAGCGATGTATTAGAAATACCCAAGCAGAGATCTTCCAAGATGGCGTTGATCTCATACTGTGTCGGATCCAGGGAACAGTAGTGACTGCACAGCTACCAAAGGACCATGCTGAGAGCTCCAAAACACAGTGCTGGTGTTTCCCAGAAAGAAGGAAATCATGTCATATGGATTGTCTGTGCCCTCCAGCCTCAGCACCATGGGACAATGCTCTGGTGAGCTCCCAGGGATGCTGCTGCCGCCACTGCTGCCACTGCTTTTTAGGTTGTGGACCAGCGCAGTGCAGGCCAAGGAGATGGCGTTTGAGTAGGGGGTGCTGTTTGAGTTGAGCCTGAGGGAGGACTGCACTACCCACACCACCGGCCTCACAGGCCTCCTATCACAGGCCGGGGCCATGCTCAGTGCCAAGGAGGCTCAACTCAACAGAGCCACAACTTCCCCTGGACAAGAAGCTGAGCTGGGCCAACATCAGTGGTGTCTGCGAGCAACTAAATGAAGACTTTGAGGGGCCTCCACTTGCCACCTGCTTGATGGCTGAAAAGATCCAGTACCCACAGGAGTAGGAGGCCATCCAGGCCTTGATGGCCAGCAACAATATGGCAAATTGAACTGGAGCAGGAGAGCTGGCCCTGAGGATACGGGAGCAGGTGAGCCAGCCCTGGCTGGGGACATGGGAGCTAGAGAGCCAGCCCTGACCTGAGGACACAGGAGCCAGAGAGCTGGCCCTGACCCGAGGAGACAAGAGCAGGTGAGCCGGCCCTGACCTGAGGACATGGGAGCTGGTGAGCTAGTCCTGCCCTGAGGATACAGGAGTGGAAGAGCCAGTCCTGCCCTGAGGACACAGGAGCAGGAGAGACATCCTTGCCCTGAGGATATAGGAGAGGGTGAGTCAGCCCTGCCATGATGACACGGGACCCGGAGACTGGGCCCTGCCCTGAGGACAAGGGCTCTGAGTGGACCTCACCCCAACATTTGTCCCATGTATGACCTGCTGGAACACATGAAAGGGCCAAACCTGCAGATTCAAAGATTAAGAATCTCCTTGACACACGGCAACAATGGGATATCCAACAGCAATCTCAGTGAAGATCCGGTAATGATAGTGTAGGCCTCAAACCAGACCCATGACTCATAGCAATGAACATTTGAAAGTAAACATATGTGGACAAAAGACTATACTTCGTGATACACTACAGCTTCTGTGACAAGATTTTGGTTTGTTTGTTTGTTTTATTTTACTGAGGGGAGGTTGCAAGGACAGAGGGTGGATATGAGGGCATGGGGAGAGGAGAGGGATTTTGGTGCGTGATGTGTAAATCATAGACATTCAATAAAAGTAAAAAAAAAAGTAAAACAAACAAACAAACAAAAAATAGCCCCAAACAAAAAAATATGTAGTCTAGAAAGCCTATACATAACACATTTATACTCTAAACATTTTTAAAATATGACATATAATAAACCAAATTTTAAATATAAAAACATGTATAGATTACTTAAAATGTTATTAATTTTATTTTTTGTGATGATAATATAATTACATAATCCCCCCAAGCCTTCCATTATACCCCTCCTTGCTTTTTAAAAAAATCCTAACACAACACAATCCAAAGACAAATTAATTTGACATTTACATACTGAGAGAGGGTGGTAGGAAAATACTAAAAGTATGACATTTTCTTCAGCAAATTGTTATGTTTTTATGGGAGCAAAAGTGTGTTGTGGTCAAGGTACAGACAGTGTGGTTAATCACACACAGGAACCACAAGCCTGAGCTGAGATGTTTTAAGTAGTTCCTCATTGGCGTTGCTTGACGGGATGGCATGGCCAGGCTAAGGTTTCCATGTTGGGTGTCCAGACCCACAAGACTGCAGTGAAGGTGTGCGACCTAAAACAGAGAGCGCTGCCCGGCACACCTCAGATTCATTACATGTTTGATTTTGAATGAATTTTTGGTTGTTATGCTTCCGGAAACCTTTTACTGTTGCCAAGGTTTTCTCCACCTCCACAGTCAATTATGTGGTAACCCACAGCATAAGAAGCTGGGCAGCAGGAGTAGATTGTTGGAAAAGCATAGTGCTTGACCCAGAGAAGCAGTACGCGATGGGGCATTTCTGAGGATGCGGCCTGGTACAGGGGGAATGTTCCTAGAACTTCTGGAACCTGACAGGGAAGTACTGTGTGTCTCTGCTGATCCACTGTCCCACTGGGTTAGGGACAGCTGTCTCTGGCCCCTCTTGTGGGCTGACAGACAGTTCTGGCCCTGAGCTAGCAGCTGTCACTCCTTTGCTCTTGTAACGGGCAGGCAAGGTCTAAACCTGGAGATGTTCCTACAGTGCTGTGAGCCTTTTGGGAAACAAACAAACAAACAAAACCAAATACGACCAGCTATAAAGTGGAAAATCCCTAAAGAGCCACTGAGAACTGCCCTCTCCTGTGTCCCCACACTTCCTTTAATATATGTCCTCACTGTCAATTCAGGAAATATGGGCTTCAGGGTGAGTGAGTGAGTCACAGGTCACACACCGTGCCAAAAAAAAAAAAAAAAAAGGAGCTCAGGATGAAGGCCTGGCTGAGCCTCTAGATCAGACATGTGCACAGACCAGTGCTAAGGAGAGACAGACAGCACATTATTTGTCTGTGAGCCACACTAAAAGACTGGCTTCTCCAGAAAGTAGAATGAAAAGGAAGCTAAATTCCATGGCACGGGGGCCACACTGCACCTAAGTAGTCTACCCAGGGCTAAGGGGCCAATTCTGTCATCTGTCAGGGCTTGCATGGGCAATGCTGGGCAACTAGAAAACAGCTGTTGACTTTTCATTTCTTTTGAGTCGGCTACATGGTCCACTCCCACAGGTGTTCCTGAGCTGGCTTTGGGGGAGGGGCCAAAGCACCAACGGACTTTGTACACACAAGCATCTCTTCTAAGGTTCATCCCCAAGAAAATGAAAACTAGGGATATGCAGCCCAAAGGAGTGGGCCCCAGCTGAAGTAAACCATGTTTTGGTGCTTGCCCGCCTAAGCTCCAGTAGCAAGGCAAGTGGGTGATAAGATCCTGGTGCCCCTTTTCTGACCACATCCCCTGGATGGGGAGGCCTGGCAGTACTCAGAGGAAGGATAGCAAGTTACCAAGAAGAGACTCAATACTCTAAGAGCATATATAGGGGGAGGAGGTCTCCCTCAATCACAGACATAGGGGAGGGGAGAAGGGGGAAGTGGGAGGGAGGGAGAAATAAGAGGATACAAGGGAAGGGCTAACAATTGAGATGTAATATGAATAAATTAATAAAAAAATGAAAAAAAAAAGATCCTAGTTCATCTGGGAACCTCAACACTTTTTCTGCTTTCTAGAGCCTTCCTGCTCTGCACAGAGGTGTGTTATAGGACACAGGGAATCGAGGAAGGGGAGTCCTATTTTTAGAGGGGGGACCCTCTAAGGCTGCCTCGGTCAGGCCCCCGACTTCTCAAGGCCAGGCATCTAGGGGTAAAAAGGAGCCCAGACTTTGGAGTGACTAAGACTATCACCTGCTCCCCCCAAAAAACAAATGAGTGCTCCACAGAATCTTTTAGAGAGTGAATGTTCACTGAGACTTCTGTCTGCTCTCCTAGGCTTGTTCTTAGTGTTTTGAATACAGGTCTAGGAGTTAGGTCTTCATACTGAAGTTCTGGGTAATTCCTCCAGCTGCGATCTTGGATGCCATCTCTGAATGGCTTTCCCAATGCCAATTAATTCCTGTCCTCCCTGCTGGTCACATTAACTCTCACCAGGGGCTTTCCTGTGGAAGGGAGAGGCAGGGCAAGCACTTAGCTCTCCACCAACTGTCAACTTTGGCTGCATCTTCATTGCCTTGCAGACATTGATTTTATATGTCCCCTCTCAGCAAACCCGTTAATAAGATTTTTTGCTCTCCTCTCCTTCCCTTCAGCCTCTCCAGCCTGGCCCTGTCTCTTGGTCAGACCTTGATTACATGTCTCATTGATTCCATTCAGCTATTTATTAATATGCTAATTAGTATGTTCGTTTAAAGGAGAGTGACACCACTTTTAAAAAGTAAACGGACAGAGGTGCAGGTTAATGGAAACTTGTGTTTATTGAACATTGATGGTTGGTGTGCAGAAGATTCGTTTTGGATGTTAAAAGGACATGGAGGGTTCTTCCAGGGCTCACCTCACTTTAGATGGCAATTAGTAGCACCCCTTAGAAGGTGACACCTAGAATTGTATTTCACTTCCTTTCTGTGATCCTAGACTCCATGATTTGGTTAGAGAAACCAGGAGAAGGCCAAGATGGGGGCAGAGCTGGCTAGACAGTCTTATATAGACAGCTCTGATCTAGCTGGGTCTGTCTGGCATATTCACTACTCAGGAAAGCCTGAAAATTGATGACTGTTGCTCTTCCTGATATTGGCTCTTTCTCTTGTTTTCAGGCTGCTTGATATTAATCAGTACAGGTTAATTCTGTAACTATCATCAGCTCTCAGTGCTTTACAGTCTCTCATGGCTTAGTGTGTATGGGATTTTATTCCACAAAGTCATTCAGGATCCCAGGCTCCTTCTATCTTGTTGCTCTCTGGAGCTTTACAATTCAATACTGGTTCTTTTGCATTCCAGCAGGAGGGGAGAGAAGAGAAAGTGCAGAAGCTCCCACTCCTCCTATGCTTTGGAGATAAATTCCAAGGCCTCTTGTGGATACCTGAAAGCTGACAGTTTTGAACTCTTAAAAAAAAAAAAAAGCACTGTAGAGCATATCAATCAATCTGATAACTGAAATGGCTATTAAGTGGAGGTAACAGTGATGGAGAAAAAGACCTATGCAATATGACTGTGCACTTGATTATTTGAGTCTGGAGAAACATACGGATCAATACTGGATGCCAACATTTTCCTGAAAGAAGGGTGGTGAGGGAATGGAATAGAGAGAGGGAGAAGACAAAATAAAAATGGAATTAGACTTCTTTGGTACCGTTCGAGTTGGTAGCCAGGGGATGGATTGAGATTGCTAGGTAAGCTAAGTAGGTTTACTTCTTAGATCCATATTGATGGCATGGTCGATGGGTGGAGAAACATGGCCTCAAAGCGAGAAAGTTGGTCATGAAATGTCACTTTGATTAGTGAAAAGGTGATGGGGGTTTGTCTTAGTTAGGGTCACTATTGCTGTGATGAAACATCATGACCAAAGCAATTTGGGGAGGAAAAGGTTTACTAAGCTTATGTTTTCATATTACAGTTCTTTGTCAAAAGAAGACTGGACAGGTGGAGGCAGGAGCCGATGCAAGGGCCATGGAGGGCTGCTGCTTACTGGGTTGTTCCTCATGCTTGCTCAGCCTGTGTTTTCATAGAACGCAGGACCACCAGTCCAGAATGGTGCTACCTGTAATGGGTTGGGCCCTTTCATATGAATCACTAACTAAGAGAATGCCCTTCAGGCATGCCCACAGCCTAATCTTATTGAGGCATTTTTCTTTCTTTCTTTCTTTCTTTCTTTCTTTCTTTCTTTCTTTCTTTCTTTCTTTTTGAGGCATTTTTTCCTATTGAGGCTCTTTCCTCTCTGATGAATCTAGCTTGCGTCAAGTGACATAAAGCTATCAATGCAGCATGGTGGAATGAGAGAGTCAGTAAGAGGGAGAGAGAGGAGGTTTGGAAGTGGGAATGGAGGACCCAGTGAGTAGCCATACTCCACCAAAGATAGGGATTAGGAGCAGAGAACAGAAGCCATAGGAAAATGTGAGCTGTTTTTGACAATTGGACTTTGAGGTACCTGAAAGACCTAGATAGACAGAGATATATAGGTGATGGCTATGTGTGCAGTCTGGAGGATCAGGGCAAGAGAGAGCAACTGAGGTCTAGACTAGGGATAAAGTGAAGTGTGGCCAGCGTAGCCTCCCATTGGAGTGGATGACCTGAAAATAGAGGCACAACAATTTTGAGACCCTTGGCAGGTAGAGCTGCTGGACTGCTCTCCTCTTCTGCCCAGCAACAGTGAGAAAGTAACTGTGTATAGCAGGCTTTCAGTACCTTAGGGGCACTAGATTAAATCACACTGTGGTTAAAATTCAGATCATGATTTTTCTAAGCTAGTGTGCTGCACTTGGATATATGTGTCCCACATTGCCTTTGGCGTTCAGGGTATGCTGATCAATGGCTACTCTCTTAGTGTGACCCTGCAAAGTCCCGTCCTAAATCCATCCTAGCTCTAGGGAGCTCAGGGCTGAATGAAACTTTGAGTAAAACTTCTCTGATGGGTGGAGGATAATAAAAGGGCCAGGAAAATAACAGAGAAAGGAACCTTGCATCACACTAGCTGTGTCCACATCTCTAGCCTTGGCCTATATTCAAGGGAGTGCCACCATAAAGACCAGTGCTCCGTGGCCTGCTCCTGGACATCCTGTGCCTAGAAGAAGGATGCTACAGATGGAGAGATGGAGGCACTCTGAGCTCTGGTTGAAGACCTAAATTTCTGCCCCTCACTCTTTCTCTTAGGAACTGGCCCCTCCCCTTCTGAGGAAACTTCATTTTCGGGTATGGAAGTTGATGTGCTTGAGGAGCCTCCAGGGCATCAATGACAGTCAGTTCATCTGACATGGCATGCTTCTCAAAGTTGAGACAGCTCTACCCTCATCCTGGATCCTAGACTCAAACCCCCCTCCTTGGGAGGGCGTGGCCTATCCCCTTGGCTTTCTCCTTTCTTTTTCTAATGTTTAAACTATAATTCAGGAGTAACTGCACGAAGCTGAGCTGGGAGTTCCTTTTTGAAAACATTGAATTAATCTGTTAATTAATTAATTATGTGTGTGGGTTTACTCATACCACGTCGGGTGTGTGGAGGCTATAGGACAACTTTCAGGATTCAGTTCTCTCTTTCTACCATCTGGGTTCTTGGGAAGAAACTCAGCTTGTAGAGCTTGGTGGCAAGTGCTCTCTGAGCTGTCTCACCAGACCCACAAGATGATTAGAAAGTCATTTTAAGAAAACAAAAAAGATATTTTTTCAGATTTAGCATTTTCTTTGATGGTTGCTTCAAATTCTTCAGAGGGTCCTAGAAACCCACAAGAAGAACATCATGATGGGTGGATCAGGGCCCATGAGGGTCTGCTCAAACTATTGGACTAACCAAGGACAATACAATAGTAAACATTGAACCCCTACTCTGATCTACCCAGTGGACAAGACATTCTCCACAGTTATGTGAAGAACGGGGACTGCCTCTGACATGAACTCTGGTGCTCCATATTTGACCACCTCCTCTTGGTGAGGAGGCCTGATGGCACTCAAAGAAAGAATAAGCAGGCTACCAAGCTGAGACTTGATAGCCTATGACCATATAGTGGGGGAGGAAGTCCCCCTCGGTCATAGACCTAGGGGAAGGGAATAGGGTGAAAGCAGGAGGGGAGGAGGAATGGGAGGATACAAGTGATGGGATGGCAATTGAGTTGTAATCTGAATAAATTAATAAAATTCAAAAAAAGAAAACAAAAAAGAGTTTCTTAAGCCCCACACCACTCTACAAAGAAGCAAACCCCAAAGAGAACATTAAAGGCGCAGCCATAACACAACCCCAATGTTAATTTGCATGACTGATAAGATGCCTGTTTGCCAGCCCCTTTTCTAAGATATCAAATCAGGTGGTAGGCTGGGCAGAAGCAACCTGTCCCTAGAGGGATTTTACAGTCCATTTATTTTGAATGCTTTTGTTTCAGGATCTGTGAGTCTGAGTTTCAAACACCCTTGGAAGAACCAACTATATCACAGTGCCTGGGTCACTGTGTTGGGCCCCAGGATTTACCAGTAGTTGCCAGGTGCTTCCACGTGCAGCCAAGTTCAGAACTGCGTCAGCGTTTGACAGCTGAGCAGTTCAGACCTCAAAGAGAGTGAGAACTCACTAAAACGTTCTGTACATGGGGCCCTGAGGTTTCCTTGGACTGACGTTTTCTGAGGTGGAGCGAGAACAAGGGTCCATTGCTATTCATGCAAACCAGGAAAGGACAGCTTGAAGTTTTGATCTCCCTGTCTGGCTGGGTATTGATTGGGAAGTGTAGTCATGGAATTCTTGGTCTGGGTTAGTGACCAAATTGTGACTGGCTGATTGGGATAGACAAAGGAAACGCCATACCCAAAGCTCTGCTATCGTCCAGCCATGGCTCACTGGCTGATGTCTCTGCTCTCGGAGTCCACAGCTGAGCCCTCTTCTTCACTTCTCTCTACCAAATAACACCCCGCAAACACATACAAGATGATGAGACATAAAACAATAATAACAAAGAAATAAGAAGAACCCACTTGCATTTGAAATTGCCCCTAGGCTCATCCGCTTATCAGAAATCCTCTCAGTCATCTCCCAATTAGAATTAAACTCTACTCTGAATTAATTTTGCATTAGGATTTAACTTGATCAAAGGCAAGACTGGGTGAGTCTCAAACCTTGTTTCCGTCTGTGACAACCAAGTGCAACTCACCAACCAGGGACTCTCTAACCCCTTCCTAAGCCACACTGGATACGGGACATGGCATTCCTCGAAACTCTTCTGAGGCTTTCTAAAGCAGCGCTTTGTCTGTCTCGGCTCTCTCTCTCCCTCCCGACCAGCAGCCCTGGAGAGAAGCCACCCACTGAAAGGGCTCTGTGTGGCTGGGTGTTTTCTTCAGCTTCATGTTTTGTTCGACAGCATTAGATCTGGTTGGACTCAGACTCCCTGGGGCTGTGTGTGTGCGTCAATGCAGTCTTTTCTGTCCTAATTTGGTCATGGTGATCCTGGCCTCTGTGACTGGCTGCAAAGAGAGGTGCTTTCTACTCTCATGTCATCTTCAGGCTTGCTTGCAAGCTGCACAGAAGGCTGGGGACAGAGCCACACAAAGGCCCAAAATCAAGGCAAATCACTTACTGCCTCCAAAACCAGGGATCAGGTTTTCCTGATGGTTGGGTCTCTGGGGTCTTGATGTCCCCTACCACCTCTGGGCTTGCTGTTGGAATGTCTGTCCTTTGGTTCTTCTGTGCTGTAGACAAGTAAGTAGGAATTTTGGGAGTAGTTCCAGGAGAAATCCTATACCCAGGTCTCAGCTTCTCTTCTTGGCTTCTGCCAGCCACCTTCTGGGTCCTGAGCCATGCCTTCATGCAGTCAGAAGATTAGACAGGACTGCACTAGGATGAAGGAGGACCTCGGTTAAGTGTGGTGGCCAAACTTACTTATCAACTTGATTCCTAGAAAGAGGAAACCTCGGCAAAAGAATCGCCTTGATCAGATTGGCCTGCAGGCATATTTATGGGGGATTTTCTTGATTGCTAGTTGATGTAAGAGGACCAGTCCACTGTGGGTGGTACCATCCCTAGGAAGATGAGCTTGAACTACATGAGAAAGGTAGCTGACCATGAGCCTGTGAGCAAAGTAGTTAGAGCTCTACAATGATCTATGCCTCAGCTCCTGCCTCCAGGTTCCTGCCTTTAGCTCCTATCTTGACTTCTCTTGGTAATGGACTGTTGTCTGGAAATGGAGGCATAAAATAATTCACTCCTCTGCCCCAAGTTGCTTTCAGTTGTGGCATTTACCACAGCAACAGAAAGTAAACTAGAACTCAAAGAACCAGAAATGAAAGCGAAGATATACATATTGGGGAGGGGGGAGGTTAAGAAAGTCTTTTCCTGGAGGTCAAGGAGAAAACTCTGGAATCAGAGAGGAAATTCACAGCCTGCTACTCCTTAGCATGGGCCTACCAATACAAGATGACTACTGCTTCTGCGAAGTGGGGATGCATCTACCTTTCTCACAGGTGAAGAGAGATGTGTGTAAAATGTTCAGCCATGATGCTTGGCCCAGGCCATATGGAGCTGTATGTACATCTTCCTATGGTAAAAGACAGTGTCTCTACATTCTCTCTGCTACTGGAATCAGGAAATCTACCACCACAGAGCTAGTCTGCTGCCAATCCAGTTTACCTTTGCAAGAAAGATGTACTTTAAAATGAATGCATTTTTTTTTCAGGATACTTGTAATTAATTGCCATCCTTTCAGGCTCCCTTCCATGAGTCGTGGAGCCAGGAGAGCCACTTTGGCATGTGACTTGCATATGTTCATTTTTTGGGGGTTCATGGGTTAGATCTATGACTTTCAAACCCTGCTTAGCTCATGATTTACCTGGTGAACTTTGGAAACAAGATTCATTTCTTAGCCTCATCTCAGACTGATTGCATCAGAATTTCCAAGGCCATTAAGAGTGGGCATGAGGTGCCCTCTCAGTATATGTACACATATGTGTATAACCAAAAGAGAAAAAGAGACCATGGATTTGAAAGAGAGTGGGCAGGGGGGCATACATGGGAGAGTTTAGAGGAAGGGAAAGAAAGGGGAAAATAGCATATAATTATAATTTCAGAATCTGAAATTTTATTTATTTATTTTAAAGGTGAGCAAGGTGAGTTTGACGGCAATCAGTTTTGGAAGCTCTGGGCAAGGTCATAGTTCACTCTGAGGCAGTTTGTTTCTGTCATTTCCACTAATGGTGTTCCTTCCCCCCTCCGCTCTCCAGAGTATCATTAAAAAGCTGAGTACTCGAGGGACACTCAGCATCTGCCCCCTTCTGTTCTCAAATCTAAATGAGTGTCTGGTTGTGAGTTAATGATGGCTCCCATTGGCCCCGTAATCCTGCATTCTGAAGATATTCTTACAAATGGCTTCCTCAATAATTCTACCTTTTTTTTTTTTTTTTTTTTTTTTTGGATCTTTTAAACTTGACTCTGAGTTGGATCCCTTCCTCTTTAATTTCCTCCAGCCTGGCTCTGTAAGTCTATAGTATTGACCCTCCTAGGGCAGGCAAAGAGAGTGGAAGATCAAATTCATCTCGGATGATCCCAGGGAAGTGGCTTTCTGTGTCTCTTTCCTTTATCTTCCTAGTCTCCAAACCTCTGTGTGAGCATTCATGCCAGCCGTGTCCATAGAGAGATATGAGAAAAGGAGGAAGGAATCATAATTGTGTGCGTTCCACTTTCATGAATTCCTGCCTTTTCTTCATCTTATTTTCTCCTTGGTGTGTTTTACTTTTGCTAAGTTTGGAGCCATTGCTGTCTTCCTGTCCCACCAGACAGGCACTGATGGAGCGTCTACTTCATCTTTGAATGAGGACATATTCTAGGAAGCACCGCTCTCCCCTTTCTGTGTCCCAAGGATAAGATTTAAATATTGTAAACAGTCATATTCTAGAATTATGCCAGCTTCGTTTCTCTTAGAAATTGTGGACCTCAAGAGAAGGACCAGGGGCCTCAAGTTCGTTCATTTCTTGTGATCTTTCCGGGGTTCCATAACATGGGTCCAGGTGGCAGGGATTTGTCTCCCTTCGTGCTAGATATTGCAGTGAACCAGGAGGGGATGGTCCCTTGGGATAACAGCTGTTGAATCAACTCCTGGCCTGACCATGGAAAGAGAAATGAGATCACCTTGAAAGGTTTTTAAGTCAGAGTCTATCTCCTCCTGCTCCCTGGAAAAGCTAAGGTCTAAAGCGTAGGGGTCTAGAAGCCATTGGCTCCCTCACAGCTAGGCTGACCGATGTCCTCAGAAAGGAACATGGCTAGGAGGTACCCTAAAACCCAGTGCCTTTCAATTTGATTCAGAATGAGTGGTTTTCAGATGTGACTGTTCACCAGAGTCCTAAGAGCCAGATCGTATTTTGTGTTTTGTCTATACTGTGGAATGGTTTTGCTGTGGCCCACATTTAAAGATTAGAAGAGTGCCGCCAGGCCTCCCCATTCAGGGGACGTGGTCAGAAAAGGGGCACCAGAGTTCGTGTGAGAGTCAGATCTCACTCTCCACTCAATGGTGGAGAATATCACCGTTGGCTAGGTCTTGGTAGGGGTTCGAAGTTTACTGCCTATATTCTCCTTGGCTGGTGCCTTAGTTTGAGGAGGACCCCAGGACCCAGATCTGCCTGTCATAAAGTTCTTCTTGTAGGTTTCCAGGATCCTGTGGGTCCTACTATCTCCCCACTCTTCCATGCTGCTCTCGCCTAAAGTCACTCAGAGGAAGGATAGCAAGTTACCAAGAAGAGACTCAATATTCTAAGAGCATATATAGGGGGAGGAGGTCTCCCTCAATCACAGACATAGGGGAGGGGAGAAGGGGGGAAGTGGGAGGGAGGGAAGAATGGGAGGAAACAGGGGAAGGGCTAACAATCGAGATGTAATATGAATAAATTAATAAAAATGTAATTTAAAAAACAATAAAAAATAAAGATTAGAAGATTGCACTTCAAGTGTGGCTTTGCACTTCTGTAGAAATGTAGGCCTGCCCAAGAATACTGAGCTACTGAGCCTTTAATCCTGAACGGGACATCTCGAGAGGCCTGGAGCCACTTCCTGGGGGAGCAAGCTCTCCCTCCAGTTTGGAAGGAATACTTCCTCCCTAGCTTGTTTTAGCGCATTTTTTTTTGTTTTTTTGGTTTTTTTTTGTTTTTTTTTTTGTTTTTTTTGTTTGTTTGTTTGGTTGGTTTTTTTTTTTGGCTTACTTGTCTTCAACTCTGGGTTTGTTGCCTGAGTCTGGGAGTCCTGGCCATAAGAATGACACAAATATCCAGTGAAAGCATAGATTTCCAGGCTCTGTCTTCCAGGGACACTTTGCTTCCCTACATGGGTTCCTGCTCCAAGAAATTATACTAGAGGGTTAGTAGCTTCGAGCCTCTAGGGTATGGTTTTGAAATGAGAAGTGACTACATGATATCCACAAAGACAACCAAGAAAATACCACTGAGAGCAAAGACTGTGTCTCTATCCTCACTACAGGGTGTGGAGCCCTGTGTTCTGTGTGAGCATGGAAGACCCCATCAGCTGAGTTTTTCCTCTCACACTCATGGGTGTGTTATAGAAAGTGCCATCTTCTTTGCAGTGGTAATTGGTGGGTAATGTTTGCCTCACCGAAGCTTCTCGGAGAAACAGAATGGGTCCCTTCTCTCTGCTCTTTCAAAATGGAAGTTTCATGTTAGAGCCAGGGGTTGGAAATGATTCCAGAGAGATAGCAGTGAATGCAGAGGTATGACCCGGAGTGGCCAGAGTGAGCGGAGCGCAGAGAACAGCCTGTAGCGGGGAAATCCCTAGCACTTGGACCCTCCTGGATGTTCTATTTCTTCTGGTCCTGGAAGCATCAGTTTCCACATACCTTCCATCTAGTTCTCCTACTGTGCTACCAGTATATTTCAACTTGAATATTAGCTTTGGGTGTAGACAAGATGGTGTTCCTAGCTCTGCAGCTAGAGCAAGGCACTCCTTGTTGTTTGTAGAAGGAAAGTGTATGTTGGTCTGGCTCAGCAGGGTCTCCAAACCTATCTATCCAAGACAGTTAAAGCCAGTACTCTGAAGGACAAGCTACTAAGGACTGGAGTTATTAAGGGCAAATGGCTACTTACTAATACATTTCTAGGATTGACTGGTTACTAATGATGCTTTTATTCTGCCCCATTCTTCTATTATCCCACCAATCAGCAGAAATAGAACCATCTACGCCCTGCTGGGTCGATACCCAGCAGGTACCTGATAACTTTGTGGTAGATGGTGTCAACCAATCAGGCAACCTTTTGCTACCTAGCAACACTGGCTTTTCTTAGCCTCTTCTGCCCTATCACACTTCTTAACACCTCAGTCCTAACTTATTCTTATCTTCACCTTTCTTCTCTTCCTGTGAAAACAGCCATGGAGCTCTTCCTCCCTCAGAATTACAGAAATTCAGCTTTCTTTCTTTCTTTCTTTCTTTCTTTCTTTCTTTCTTTCTTTCTTTCTTTCTTTCTTTCTTTTTGGAAGAAAATCTTTGATAGGAAAGAGGTCAGAGCACACTCCCATGGAGGGCCCTTCTCGGAACTGTGTCTAAAAAGAACCAAGACAATCTTGGATCAATTCATGGCTGTGCTCTTGGGAAGCAAGTGTAGAAGTCAGGTACCATGGCAAGCAGTAGGGATTTGGCAAACTTGACCTTACCAGCAGGTACTCAATAATCTACTTCTTAGACAATTGTCCTCAGTCTTTACTTTACTTGTGTGTTTTAATGTTAACGAGTTGCAGTGCGGCCATACCCAAGATCTTATGAATTGACAGTAGGAGACAGGATCCTCCGGGAGAGAGATATAAGGAGCTTTCATACAATTTGAGTCCACAGGGTATTGGGAGACGGGTCTCCACTTGCTTGAATTCCAGGTGTGAAGAGGAAGAGGAGTCCTGGGATTGGATGGGGAAGAGGCTTTTCGTAAGCTTATTGATTCGGCGCAGACAATTAATAGGAGGCAGAAGCACAGAGAGCCTGTGGTGAGCTTTGCCGGATATGGTAGGATCCCTCTCCTCAGTTAGCTCAGCTTCAGCTCAGATCGATGCCAGGCTCTGTGATTTATTTATGAAATTATATAGCCCTTCCTCTGTAACATTTTGCTTTTACTTTATTTCATCTTCCAGTTCCCTACAGTGGAGGCAGGAGTTATTTCCTCATAGGAAGCTGCCTTTTGACACTTATTCATATAAATGGAAGAGTGGATGGGGGGTGGGTAGAATAGCTATAGTGTATGGTAGACACTTAGACCAAAAACGATGTGATTATAGTTTAAAGGTTCACATTTCCATTGAGTCCACTACCTAGACACCTGGCAAGTTAACCCTAGTGGCCACTGTTTTATCACTCAGCAGAGCCAATAATGACAATTCATCGTGTCCCCTAGGATCGCCTGCCTCACAGGGATGCAAAGTGCCCCTCTTATCCTCTGCACACCTGAGGATGTGTTCTTCTCTATGGCACATCCTGGTTCGTGTTTCCATAGCTCAGAACCCGTGTATGTTAGCAAGCAGCCCAGAGAGAGCATTCTCAAAAGCGCAATGCTGCCAACCAACTTCACTTAGAGAATACCTGCTATCACAAAGTTGGGTACAACCCTCTCTCTCCTCACAAGAGTTGTACCCCCTGCCTGATCATAGTGGCAACACATCAGGCACCACCCCACGTGTGAAGTCATCCCTCAGGGGGTTTTCTAGCTTGGAGGGAGGCCCTTGACATTCACTTCAAACTGAGATCTTGAAGTAGGGTCGTGACTAAGGGAGGGCAGGTAGTGGTGGTTTGGACCACCTTTCCCCTTTGTGAGTCATCCGTGTTGACTCTTTTTTACCCACTCCACTCTTAGCACTTGGCAAGTCATGTCATTCTACTGTTTTATCATATTCCCCTCATCCGGATTTGCTTTCACTTTTGAATTCTTGTCTAGTCTTTTGGTCGATACCCCATACTCACATAGGAGTCCTGCCCCACCCCACCCCACCCCTCTTTCTGTCTTTCTAGTCTCCTGCTATAACCGCAGTATATCTGTGCAAGTACCTCTTCTCTTAGGAAACCTGCTAATCCTCTTCCTGATGTGAAGTTTGCGGTGTAGTATTGGAAGATATTACGCCCTCCTGTATTGGAAATAGATGGTTTTCCTCCCATAATAAATCCAGATTAGAGTGTCCCCTCCTTCTACTCCTCCCAGATCCTCCCCAGATTCCCTTCTATCTGGATCCACTCTCTTCCTCTCTCTCATTAGAAATTAAATAGGCATCTAAGGGATAATAACAAAACAAAATAAAATAGGTTAAAAAAAAACCCAAAAAACAAAAAGCAACTAATACAGCAAAATTGGACAAAACAAACAGAAAGAAAAGAGCCAAAGAGAAGCCTCAAGAAACAGAGACTCACTTGTTCTCACACTCAGGAATCCTATAAAAAAAACACTAAACTGGAAGCTACAATATACATTCAAAGAACAGGGTGCCGACCTGCACAGGCCCTATGCGTGCTGTGTCAGTCTCCGTGAGTTCATATTTGCTTCGCTCATGTTGATTTATACGGCCTTGATATCTTGACCTCTATTTCCTCTGGATCTTATACTCTTTCTGTCTCCTCTTTCATAGGGTTCCCTGAGCTCTGAGGGGGGCGGGGAATTTGGTGGAGACATCTTGCTAATGGCTAAGTGTTCCAGGGTCTCTCATTCTATGCATAATGCCTGGCTGTGGTCTCTGCATTTGCTCCCATCTGCTGCTGGAGGAAGCTTCTCTGGTGATGGCTGAGCAAGGCACTGATATAAGAGTACAGTGGGATGCCATTGGAGGTCATTTTATTGCTACTTTTGGGGGGGGTAGAAGAGTAGTATTTGATTTTATTCTAGGTCCCCAGGCTATTTAGGTCACCCAAGCAGTGTCTGGCGTGGGTTCTGTCTTGTGGATTGTGCTTAAGTCAAATCAGGTATTGGTTGGTTGCTTCTGCAAGTGTTGTGCCACCAAGGCACTAGCATATCTTGTAGGCAGGACACCGTTGTTAATCCAAGGATTTGTGGTGAGGTTGGTGCTTATGTTTCTGAAAGACATTACCTTTTCAAAAGATTAAAACTAATTTAATTTTATTTTATGTGTACAAGTGTTTGGCCTGCATAAACCAGATTCATGTTGTATCAATGGAAGCCAGAAGAAGGTGTCAGTGGGTTTCCTAGGACAAGAGTTACAAACAGTTGTGAGCCACCATGTGGATGCTGGGGATTGAACCTAGGTCCTCTAGAAAAGCAACCAATGCTCTTAACTACTGGGACATCTCTCTAGCCTAGAAAGACACAATCTTGAAGAAAACCATCCTTAAAGTATAAAACTCTGAAAAGCCAGACCCCAAAAATTAACTCTGGGAGAAAAGGGGTAAAAATTTAAAAGGTATTTATATGCTGTTTTTAAACTTTAAAAATGTAAGATTATAATTTATTTACAGCATTTCTCCCATCCCTTTCCTCCTTCCAAATCCTCCCATAGGCCCCTCCTTGCTCTCTTTCAAATTCATGGCCTCTTTTGTCATTACTTGTTACATGCATATATGGGTATGTATATACAAATATATTCCTAGTGTAACCTGCTCAGTTGTGGAATGGTTCTGATATGTATATGTTTTCAGTGCTGACCATATGGCATTAGACAAACAACTGGTGTGCTGTTCCTTAGGCAAGATCATTACTCTGATTCTCAGCATTCCTTAGTTGCCTGAAGTTGTCTGCATAGGGTTGAGGCCTCATGGGCTTTCCCCCATCTGCTTTGACATGTCCATTGTTGTCTTCTTTGTTCTGTTCATGTTTGGGCAGTGATAAATTTACATTTTTAAAGGAGGATTTATTTGAGAAACACTTAAAAAGCCACAACAAAATCCCTCAAAGGTAGTTACAGGAGAAAATAGGCGATAATAATAATAATAATAATAATAATAATAATAATAATAATAATGTATCTTGGCAAGCATAAACATTCAGGTTGGCAAATGGAAGTCAAATGAGGAATGACTGTGAGCAGGAAAACCACATTCATGAAGAAATAGACCATAAAGTAAAATGCATAAATGCCTGCCACTGTGGCTGGTAATTGTGCACACCTAGTTTTATAACTGTGGTGACCTGAAATGCCGTGGCAGGTGGCCTATCCTTTAATAAGGTCAATCAAAACCAGCAGTGGGTCAACACTTACACTGTTTCCTTAACATTCAAGACTTCAAGAAAATTTTTTCTTTCACAAATACAGACACATGGAAAGGACAGCATTTCATTTATTCTGGAATTTTCAGTGCATTTGTATACATACACATGCTTACACACAATGTCAACATTGTGATAGTGCACTTTCACAGACTTAGCAAATTTAGATAAAGAAAAAGTCATGCTAAAAAGTTATGCTGAAAAAAACTTAAGTAGGGAAATAAACTTTTAAAGAACTTACTGCCTATCAAGCACGAGAACATTTTGCCTCAGGACTGTAAATGAACCAGCCCTTGTAGGTCCTGCTGAGAACAATGTCAGTTCTTAAAATGATAGGACAATTATACTGTGTTATAAAAGTGCCCAGGCAGAAGAAACTCAATGCTATCAGGTAGAAGACACTTTATTCTTCTCTTCGATTTTTTATGCAAACAAATATTTGTGTACAATGCCCAGCATATGATCAAAGATATGCTAGTACACAAGGGACCGAGTCCACATGAGCAAGAACCAGCCAAGGGGATAGAGTTACAGGTTTCCTAGATGCTCCAGTTAAGAAGCAATGGCTTTTAAAATAACAAGACTTACTATTCCCAAGTAGAAACAAAACAAGGCTAAGATTTTTGGCAGCAGATAGGGAACTACAGAAATTATATAGTAGGTTTGAAACAAAGACTAATCTAGAATGGAAAACGCAGCAACTTAAGTATGATTTCAGTATGCAGCTACAAAAAGAATTCAGAAATGACTGAAGAGATAATAAAGTAAGTGGGGTACAGGACAAAGGAAATTACCCCAAATAAAAGTTAAGGGCATAAAGGCAGCATCAGGAATGTCTTACGTATTTAACTGGAGTTTTTCAAATAGAGAGGATTGGGAAATTGTTATCCAAATAGGTAATACCAGTGTATTTTCTAGAACTGAGGAAAAACATCACTGCGTACATTCAAAGGGCCTACAAACTCTGTCTTAGCTAGGGTTTCTATTGCTGTGACAAAACACAGTGACCAAAAGGCAAGTTGAAGAGAAAGGATTTATTTGGCTTACACTTCCATATCGATATCCATTATTGAAGGAAGTCAGGGCAGGAACCCAAACAAGACAGGAACCTGGAGGCAGGAGCTGATGCAGAGGCCATGGAGAGATGCTGCTTACTGCCTTGTTTTCCATGGCTTGCTCAGTCTGATTCCTTATAGAAGCCAGGACCACCAGTCCAGGGACAGACCATTCACAATAGGCTAGGCCTGCTCTCATCAATCCCTAATTAAGAAAATGCCCTACAGTGTTGCCTACAGCTGGATCTTATAGAGGTATTTTCTCAATTAAGGTTCCCTCCTTAAGAAGTGTCATAAGACAGGCCAAGTGCTACATGCACTCACTGAAGGGCTGGTGACTTTCATTTTTATCTAAAAACCCAGGCTGTATTGTGGGGGTTTGATGAAATAATGTGTGGTTGGTGACAAAGATAAAACCTGGAGCTAATAACAGAAGGTTTCTGAGTACACACTGATCAAAAATTAATTCAAGATCAAATGTGTTTCTTAGAGTTTCTATTGTTGGGAAGAGACACCATGACCAAGGCAGCTCTTATAAAGGTAAACATTTAATTGGGGTTGGCTTACAGTTGAGAGGTTTAGTCCATCACCATCATGGCAGGTGTCATGTAGGCAGACAGTGCTATTTAAAGACGGAGCCGAGAGTTCCACATCTGGATCCACAGGTAGCAGGAAGAGAACTGAGACATACTTCCTCCAGCAAGGCCACACCCTACAATTTTGCCACTCCCTTTGAACCTATGGGGGACATTTTCTTTCCTACTACTACAGTAAAGAATTATAGATATTTCTGTCATTGCTCACTCGTGTTTCCAGACATGACTTCACTCCAGCTTTGGTTCTGAACACACCACATGGGCCCGCTGCACTGCACATGCCTTCACACTACACAAATGTGGTGTGATGCCTGCAGATGATGCCTGCAACACCTTGACTCTGATTTGAAACCATTGTATGGTGCAGATTCCAGTGCATACAATACTTCTGTTCTTAGGAAATACAGTGCATTAACTGCAGAAAACAAAGACTTAATATTTTCCTTCCATCATTCCTTAGCATATAAGTACCAAATTAGTTTATTGTTGGATTGAATTACATTAAACAAATGAGCATATCAGTTCATTAGTAGATACATTTTTTAAAATCTCATGATTGGTAAAACAACATATGTTAAAGAATGGTTTTAAAATAATTTTTCAGTGATTTATTGTCAGTAAATATTTTATTTGTATTCTTATTTTATATACTTATATTTCTATGTCATGTAAATATTCTTCCATTAAAATAGAACCATTAGTGGAAAAAAATGTAAGATGCCTTGGTCTAGGGGGAAGTGCCCAGCAGCCGGTGTGGCTCACACATAGTAGGCACTCATAGTGTCCCAAGTAGATCTTACATGTGGCTCAACGCCACAATGCCTGTGGATCTGTTAAAAGTCTGAACAGATACAGGCAGTGGAAACTGGGACCCTGTCCCCACACCTGCCCAGCAGCTCCTGCTCACACGTTAAATTGAAAGTAGCAACCGATGCTCTATTTAAAGTGTCCCCTAAAAACGGTACTCAAGTGTATAACAAAGCTATTTCCCTGATGTGGGCCAGGTATTTATGGAGAGGTTGTTTTTCCTTTGGATAAGGGCCTTTATCACCAGAAGCCATTATATGACACCTGTATAGATGTCAAAAGAAAAACAACAGAAAAAAAAAACCCCACCAAACTACTAGTTACCTCCATCTCTATCAAGACAAAAAGATCTCCCCGGTTATTTTCTCCATCAGGCCACGTCTCTCCCATCAGTGTCTAAGGATCACAAAATATGACCTGAGGCCAGGAAAGTCAAAGTAGGAATTGTCCAGAGCAGAAAGAATAATTGCGATGTTGCCATTAGCATTCCAGTACTGGCTCTCTCTCTGGGTTTGTTCAGCACCTCAGTTTGACAGCTTAATGGTTTGCGAGACAGGGAACATTTTAGCACAGTTAGCTGCTATTCTGTGGGGAGGGGGAAACTGGTGAAAGCACCAGGTAGAAATCCCTAGGGAGAGGGTGGCTGTGTCTGGGAACAGAGGTGTTAAGTCAGGAGAAATGGCCACCAACTTCATCAGAGCTGTAGGTCATCAATGCTTCAGGGGAGAGGTGATTTGTGTGTGCCTCTAAGTGCTGTTGCAGCAGCCTCCGTCTGGTTCTTGGTCGGGGCGATGTTACTTAGGGCATCCTTTGAAATAAATCTCTATTGATTCTACTGATTAAGTTTCCTCCTTGCACTGTTGACCCACAGAAATTTTTGCCTTTTGAACACTACACACTTCAGTGCTTCTTTTTACATTCCTTGCCCTTCTTTGAGTCATAAATAATGACTGCTACAAAGTTTTAAAGACAGGTCCACACCACACCTAACCTCTTGACCCAACATCAGTTTCCTGTGGGAGCTTTTGGAGGACATGAGGACTCCCAAAGACCCACGGCCCTGGGACATGTCTATGGACTCCTAAGGAAGTGGACAGCTGGCCTCAGATGGTGAACTAGAGGCCGACTAAGCCCAAAGGGAGATGGCAGAACATACAGGGTGGAAACTAGCAATGACACCAAAGTAGGAAGTCTGCTGCCTACAGCGCGAACATGTCACATGACACTTGTCATTCCTCCCTGACATTATTATGATGTGTTTGCTAGCAGGTGGCCTAGGGTGTAAGGTTCTGCTCTACTTACAGACTCTAGGAAGGTTAGGGTTTTTGAATGGACATGCTTGAAGCAATTTTGTGTGTGATAATTCTTTATGACTGAGAGCCATCTTGCACCATCTGTGGGAGGAAGATCCGTGACATACTGTATCTTAAAAGCCAGGTGCACTCAGCCAGTCACTGCCACGCCTAAGTGTTTCTAGAGGCTTGTGGCAGAGGGGACTTACCCCTGACTGAGAACTTCTAAAGTCAGGGAGAAAGAAGAGCATGTTGAACCAGGTATGATGGCTCATACCTGTCATCTCAGCACTAGGAAAGCTGAGGCAGAAGGATTGCTGGGAGTTCAAGGCCAACCTCTGCTATAGATTGAGACCTAGTTCAAAAACAAAGCATAGGATAAAAGAAAGAATTGTTGACTCTTGTCCTTTTCCTGAGAGACAGGCTATTCAGACATGTTTGACAGCCCAGTGACCTTGAACAATTCACTTCAAAACCTTGAGGATCCTTCACTAGGAGTAGAATAACCTTTCAGATTTGTTAAGGAGGGGAATCTAGCAAAAATACATACAAACACGCAGGGTCTCCTCTACTGTTTGTAACCAACCACACGAAGAAACAGCTGCCATCAGCAGACCAGTTTTAAGTTGGCAAAACTGCTTTGAGTTCTACCTCCAAGTGTTGTCTTAGTTACGGTTTCTATTGCTGTGAAGAGACACCATGACCGTGGCGACTCTTACAAAGGAAAACATGTAGCTGGGGCTGGCTTACAGTTCAGAGGTTTAGTCCATTATCGTCATGGTGGGAAGCATGGCGGTGCCAGAGAAGGAACTGGGAGTTCTACATCTTGAACTGCAGACAGCAGGAAAAGATCTGTGGGCCACCGAGCCTCAGCTTGAGTATCTGAGATCTCAAAGCCCTCCATTACAGTGGCAACTTCCTCCAACAAGGCCACACCTCCTAATAATGCCACTCCCTATGGGACAAACATTCAAACACATGAGTCTAGGGGGCCCATTCCTATTCAACCACCATGTTAATTAAGGATATATATCTAGCTGGCCTATCACTTCAGTCAATGGTTCTTAAGCTTGAGCATGCTTCAGAGTCTGCTGGTGGCCTTGAGAGACTTAGACTGATGGAACGTCTCTTCTTGACTCTTCAAGCCTTAGTGGGTCGGAGAGTGTGCAGTCCTAACAAATTCCCAGGTGTGGCTGCTCTGCCCATCTTGAGAACCATTGACTTGAGCTTTGCAATGCATGAGTCCCAGTAATTTGCGGTCCATGCCCCTCTCCCGTGCACACACAACCCCCACAGATTTGTGTGGCCTTAGATGGGCTGCAGCCAGCATGGCTGGGAGACATCTGGGCTGTAGTGTTGATCTGCTGAGACTCCTAGGTCCCTCAGGCCTAGAATGGAGAAAGCTGAGTCCTCAGTAGGCTCTAATGAGGCCCTTGAGCCTTGTAACAGAAGAGAGATAGTCAGGCTGGTTGGGTGTAGCAGCTACAGGGAAACAGAGAGGGTTAGAAGGTCAAACAAGATGTGGATCATCATAGGACCAGAGAACTGCACTCCGAAAATATAACCATTTCTGTGATGTTTGTGAGTTTTGAGACTAGATGTATATTTTCTTTAGCAAGGAGTCATAGGTAGCTTCAGTTGTCAACTTGACACACCTAGAAGAGGGAACTTCAGTTGAGGAACCATCTCCATCATCGGAGGGCCCAGGCCTCTGTGGGTAGTGCCACCCCTAGGCTTGTGTGCCTGAGTTCAGCTCAAGCAAACCAGGAAGAGCAAGCCAGTAAGCAGCATCCCTTCACGGTCTCTGCGTCAGTTCTTTCCTTGGCTTTCTTTGATGATAAACTGCAACCTGTAAGCCAAGGAAGCCCTTTCCTCCTCAAGTTGACAATTTAAATATTTCAAGCTACCTGGAAATTTCATATATGAGTACTACACTTGCAGTATTTCCTTCCCTTCCTTTCTCCTTTCCAACTCCTCCTGTATCTTCCCATCTTGCACACTCATGACCTTTTCTTCAACTATGATTTTACATGCATATGTTTATGTGAATACCATCTGCTGGGTCCATTTAGTGTTGCTTTCAAGTGCACGTGTCTCAGGGCTACTTTTGTCCAATGTCTATGTCTTTCACTGCAACAGAGAAACAAACTAGAACACAAGGCCAGCCTGGAAGCAAGGAAAGATTTCAGTCAGCCATGTTTGGACTAGGGTGTGAAGAAGAGAGTCACTTCTCACAGTAGTCACTTGCTCAGGTGACAGCGGGGACCAAGGTCCAAGAAGCCTAAAGAGAGGCAACCAAGGGATAATAGTGCTGCCGACAGCACCCACATGTGCTGTGGCAGCTGTCCACCTCACCCAGAGATGCTTCCAGTATTAGCATTAGACTTGCAGTTGTTAATGGCTTACTATGGACCAGGGCTTATGTAATGCACTTTGTTGCAATGTGGGATGGGTCTTGTTTTCAAAATCCAAGAATATAAGTTTGAGAGATTTAGAGATGTGCTCAGATTCATACAAGGAAAGGCCAGGCAGACCAGCAATGCTTTAGGAAAACTCCAGGCCTGCAATCCATTTGCTCCAGTGTTTACTTAAACTCATGGTTCCTGCTTGGCTAAAATCAAGGAAAAAGCCTCTCCTTACCATACGGACAGTGAAGTTCTATTCAGTAGTCAGAAGCAACTCTTCCTGAGCCATGTGCAGGCTTTAGATTGGCTCTGCCCAAGGCATTGTCCTTCGACGTGAGCTGAATATAGAACTCATGAGGCCCAAGTGTTTCCTCTGGGTGAGCACCCCATTTCCTTTCTCACAGAGCTGATGTGTAGATCTTGACGTGTCTCCAGGATCCCGAGATGAAAGGTGATGGCACCCTCCACCCACCCAGGTACCTCTGAAAACCTGGCTTTTCCAAGCCTTCTACCACACATGCCTCCTTTTCCACGTGGGTGGCAGCAGGGGGACAGCTGGGGAAAGGGAAGGCGAGGACAGTGATGGCCAGATGTCAATACCCGGGTGACCTAGAAGCAAGCGGGTTGTGCAGGGGTGAGGCCATCGATGTGTAGAGTTCCACAAAGGCGAAACTCTTTGATGAAGGGTTTTTCCCTCTGCCAGTTTTATAAATGAGCCCTAGCTGTAAGAAGCAGGGCATCCAGGCCAAGCAGATGGGGTGTGGTGGCCCCCACTGTCTGTGCACCTCCCCATGAACTTGACAATAGAGCCCATTGCTTGGAGCAGGTGTCAACGGAGATAAAGACCTTTGCGCTTATTTTTAGTTGTAGGCTCCCGGGCTTACTGGTGCTTTCCCTGTCACAATGGATTTGACCCCTTACTCCCAGAGGGCCTTTGGCTGCTGCTTGCTTTTTGCTGTGCCTTCATCTGTCCTCTATTCTGTGATTTGGAGAAAACTGTGAGGAAATGCCTCCACTCTCTGTCAGGTCGTATCCAGGCTTGGGCAAGGTGTATTTATGCGATTTAGTTCCAAGGCACCTGAAGGCCTCTGTCTGGCCATCTGATCAAAGCAGGGAGTCTCTAAGAATGTCCTTACAGGGGTCTTGGGTAAGTGGGATGGCTTGGTTGGTAAAGTGCTTGCCTCAGATGTATGAGGACCTCGGTTTGGATCTCCAGAACATATCTAGAAATCCCAGTGATGGCAAGAGACAGGCAAACCCCTGGCTCTCACTCTGGCTAGCTTACTCAGTCTATTTGGTGAAGATCCAAGCCAATGAGAGACCCAGACTCAAACAAAAGGTGAAAGGTGCCCGAAGAATGATGCCTGAAGTTGTCCTTTGACCTCCACAGGCCCATGTACACGTGTGCACATGCTTAGCTATTTACACATGTATACTCAGGCATGAACTTGTGAGAGCATGCATATGTGGATGCACGTGCATGTGGGCAAGTTCACACACATGCACAGAGGTCTTGATTCAGGACAATGAATAAAATTTAAAAGATTATAGTACCTTCACCTAAAGCTGTTCAAAGGGGATCCCTTCTAACTTATTATTATATTAGTAATTCCTAGGGAGCCCAATTATGTTGAGTGTTTAGAAGGTGCCAGGTACCCCTGAGTATTCATAGTGGGCATGGCCTGTCCAACCTGCATTTAGGAGTGAATGGAAGTCTAACCTATTGCCGTACAGTCCCAGGCACTGCAGTTTCTGTGAGGATGCGGATCACCATCTTCTGACCTCCCATGGGGTCTTCTCTGTGGACTGGAGGGCTAGGGGAACCTCCTGTGTAGCAAGCTGCCTGACACCTGCAGGTGTAGGTGGGACTTTTTGTTCTTTTGACACAAACAAAACAAAACAAAACAAAACCTGGGGCTCATGATGAAGCTCAATAGCCGAGTGCTCACCTAGCACTCATACAGGCCTTAGGTTCAGTCTCTACTACTGCTTGTTTGCACGTGTGCACATGCATGTGTGGGTGTGCTGTTCCTGTTCCCTGGGGCTTTCCACCTTTTGTTGGAGATGGGTGTCACCCATCGGCCTGGAAGTTGGCCAAGCAGGCTAAGGTACCTGCCTAGTAAACTATTTCTACCTCCTATTTTGACATCACTGGGGTGACAGGTGAATGCTTGTAATCCTAGCACTTAGAAGGGAGGTGGGGTAGGAAAAACCCAAATTTAGAATCATCCTTGTCTACATAGTGATTCGATACCAACTTAGAATACAAGAGGCCCTGAATCAAACACATAACAAAACAAAACAAACAAACAAACAAAACCCACTTTCTCTCATGGCTCTCACTGTCCTAACCTTGCGATCCCTGTTCCTTGGACTTGATAAACCCTAGTGCCACATTCCAGTGGCTTATGGTTTGGGAGATGGCTTAGACATCACCACTGTTGTAGGGGCCACTGGATGAGCTACTGTCTTGTGCTGGCTCTGGGCTCACAGCCTGTCAGCCTCTCTCAGCACCTGCCTCTTGTGTGGGGCCTCTGGGCCCATTTGCCCAAGGACCAGCAGCCTAATTAATCTCCAGGTGTCTGGTTCCCCGTAGGACAGCCTATATCTGGCAGGTTGACGCAGAGGAGAAGGTGTGGCCTGCCAGGTGTGGGCCCTGCAGATGCTGAAGAAAGCCTAGTCCTGAAGTTAATTTCTTAATAATCTGCCATGCACATCCTGGGTCCATTCACTGAACCCAGGATACAGCTGGGGAGTGTGCAGAGGTGACAGTAAAGGTAGCTTAGAGTTCCCCTCTGTAATCCACAGTTTCTTCCCAAGTCAATATCGGGTTAAAAGATAAGAAGTAATTAATTATTCATAGGAACAAGAGGACAGACTCAGCTTATGAAAGCAAGCAGAATAACACAGCAACAACAACAGTTCTGACTGCTAACACAGTGTTACAGCTAGTCTTACGGAAGTCCTTAAAGCTTTTGTGCTTATTAACTCATGCAAACCCTCATGCAATAGGTCCTAGAATAGCCTCATTTGACACCCAAGGGATCTGAGGCTCAGAGTGAAACTTGTCCAAGGATAGATGCCAAGTGTTTCTTCAACTTCTTTTCAGACAACTGTGAGAAGCAGTAGAGAGATGAAAACAGAGATCCTGGGTTGAGCTTGAGTCTAGCTTTCCACTTTAAATGACCTGCCCTGTGTAACCCCCAATTCCTTCCTCTGTCAAGGGATTTTAATAGGGCATAGTTACCTTGCAGCTTGAGGTGAGGATAAGAGAGATGAGGGGTCAAGTGTGCGGCCCAGAGTTTAGCGTGTGGCAAAGTCTCAGCAGTTAGCTCTTGTATAAAGGAAGATGTCTTCATTTTCAATCACAGACAAAATGCCTTGCCTGTGGTGTCTGTAGAAAGACCAAGGGATCAGGCAGGAATCCAGGTACAAAGAGACCAGGCATCAGTCCAACGGTATACTTGCTTTTGGGCTTCCTATGTGAATTTGTAGGATGTGGCATATGGGGATAGTTGCCATTTTGGTAAGTGAGGCTTGTGGTTTGCTTAAATGTTGGAATATCTTCACCTGTGTCTCACAAAGTGAAAACTCTGCAGCTGGTGTAAGGAGGAAGGATGGTATGAGAAGGGGCAAGTCTGTTGAGTGGTGTCAGCCACCAGGAGTCTCTAACAGATGCTCAACCAAATCTCACCTCTTCTGTGCCCGGATAAGCCAGGGCAACCTTCAGCAAAGCGGGAGAGGGAACGTGGTCCGTGGAATTCAGGAGGCCATAAGGCGATGTCTACAAGTACACCAGCACCTAATGGGGAGCTCACCATTCAGGAGGACAAGGCACATCTAGTTCTCAAAATAGCCTCCTGAGTAATTGTGATCCCTTTCTTGGTAGAGACAAGTGTTGATCCATGATCCATGTTCTGATCAGTTGATCCTGAGGCTTGCTGTGCAGATGATGAAGAGCTTACGCTAAGAGTCAAGGGTGACCTCTCCTTTTTCTTATTGACTAATAGTGTTTATATTATTTAATTTTCTACTTACACTGTCCTTGAATGAGTCTCTTAAAACCATTCGCTTGTTTTTAAAACCACCGGATTGTTGACCTAGAATCATAAATTGTCAATAAGTAATAAACTGCCTTAACTATGAGACTCACTTGTAGTACCTTATAAAATATCAATGACCTACTAAGAAGTGAGGACACTGGGTCAGTCCCTCAGCCTCATGGTGCTGCCTCCTCTCAGGGTACCTCCAGGACACATGTGACCTTGAGTACAGCAACTCAACCAGGATATTGATTTTGTGTGTGGATTCATAGAGCTGCTTGCATTCTTTCCTTTGAGATACAAATATATTTAAATAAAATACAGTCACAAAAAAAGAGAATTTCAGACCAATTTCTCTTATGAACATTGATGCAAAAATACTTAACAAAATACTCGCAAAGCGAATACAACAGCTTATCAAAGACATCATTCACCATGACCAGGTAGGATTCATTCCAGACATGCAGGGATGGTTTAACATACAAAAATCCATCAATGTAATCCACCATATAAACAAACTGAAAGAGAAAAACCACATGATCATCTCTTTAGATGCAGAAAAAGCATTTGACAAAATCCAACACCCATTTATGTTTAAAGTTCTGGAAAGATCAGGAATACAAGGCACTTTTCTAAACATCATAAAGGCTATATACAGCAAACCAATAGCCAACATTAAATTAAATGGAGAGATACTCAAGGAAATCCCTTTAAAATCGGGGACCAGACAAGGCTGCCCACTTTCCCCATACCTCTTCAATATAGTTCTTGAAGTTCTAGCCAGAGCAATAAGACATCAAAAGGAGATCAAGGGTATCCAAATGGGAAAGGAAGAAGTCAAATTATCCCTATTTGCAGATGATATGATAGTGTATATAAGTGACCCCCAAAATTCCACCAGAGAACTCCTACAGCTGATAAACACCTTCAGCAAATTGGCAGGATACAAAATAAACTCAAAAAAGTCAGTAGCTTTCCTATATACAAATGACAAACAGGCAGAGGAAGAAATTAGGAAAACTACTCCCTTCACGATAGCCAAAAGCAATATAAAATACCTAGGAATAACCCTAACCAAGCAAGTGAAGGACTTATTTGAAAAAAACTTTAAATCTCTGAAGAAAGAGATTGAAAATGACATCAGAAGATGGTGGGATCTACCTTGTTCGTGGATCGGGAGAATTAACATAGTAAAAATGGCCATTTTACCAAAAGCAATTTACAGATTCAATGCAATCCCTATCAGAATACCTACAAAATATTTTGAAGATATTGAAAGAACAATCCTCAACTTCATATGGAGAAACAAAAAGCCCAGAATAGCAAAAACAATCCTATACAATAAAAATTCCTCTGGAGGAATCTCCATACCTGATCTCAAGCTGTACTATAGAGCAACAGTAATTAAAACAGCATGGTACTGGCACAGCAATAGGCTAGTGGATCAATGGAATCGAACTGAAGACCCAGAGATGAATCCGCACACATTTGGTCACTTGATTTTTGACAAAGAAGCCAAATCCATTCAATGGAAAAATGACAGCATCTTCAACAAATGGTGCTGGTCTAACTGGATGTCTACATGTAGAAAAATGCAATTAGACCCCTATTTGTCACCATGCACAAAAATCAAGTCCAAGTGGATTAAAGACCTCAACCTAAAACCAGAGACATTAACCCAATTAGAGGAAAAAGTGGGGAAGAGTCTGGAACACATAGGTACAGGAGACAACTTCCTGAATAGAACACCAACAGCCCAGGCCTTAGCATCAACAATTAATAAATGGGACCTCATGAGGCTGAGAAGCTTCTGTAAGGCAGGTGACACTGTCAAGAGAACAAAGCGACAGCCTACAGACTGGGAAAAGATCTTCACCAACCCTTCATCTGACAAAGGTCTAATATCCAAAATATATAAAGAACTCAAGAAATTAAACACTATCAAACCAAATAACCCAATAGAGAAATGGGGCTCAGAACTAAACAGAGAATTCTCAATAGAGGAACATCAAATGGTGGAGAAACACTTAAAGAAATGCTCGACCTCCTTAGTCATCAGAGAAATGCAAATCAAAACGACACTGAGATTCCATCTTACACCCATCAGAATGGCTAAGATCAATAATTCAACTGACACCACATGCTGGCGAGGATGTGGAGAGAGAGGAACACTCCTTCATTGCTGGTGAGAATGCAAACTAGTACAACCACTTTGGAAATCTATCTGGCGCTTTCTCAGAAAAATGGGAATAGGGCTTCCTCAAGACCCAGCTATTCCACTCCTTGGAATATACCCAGAAGATGCACTACCACACAACAGGGACATATGCTCAACCATGTGCATAGCTGCCTTATTCATAATAGCCAGAACATGGAAACAACCTACGTGTCCCTCAGTAGAAGAATGGATAAAGAAACTGTGGTATATTTACACTATGGAATACTACTCAGCTATTAAAAACAAGGAATTTCCGAAATTTGCGGACAAATGGATCGATCTAGAAATTATCATAATGAGTGAGTTCACCCAGAAGCAAAAAGAGTCAAATGGTATATACTCACTTATATCGAGACACTAGGCCAAGGGGTACGCCCCCATGATAAACTTTACCTACCAAGAAAGTGGGTCAGAGGGGAGAAAATCCTATTGAGACTTTAGGGGTGAGAAGCCGGGAAGAATGAGGAAATAGAGGGATCCAGTGGGTCCTGGAAAAATACAGGCGGGTCTGGGTCCTCTAGTCCTCCTCAAACTATGGAACCAGCCAAGGAAAATATAGCAGTAAACTTCGAACCCCTACCCAGTCTAGCCGATGGACAGGACATTCTCCACCGTTAAGTGGAGAAGGGGATCTGACTTTCACACAAACTCTGGTGCCCCATATCGGACCATGTCCCTTGGATGGGGAGGCCTGGTGGCACTCAGAGGAAAGATAATAAGTCACCAAGAAGAGACTTGATACCCTAGGAGCATATACAGGGGGAGGAGGTCCCCCTCAGTCACAGACATAGGGGAAGGGAGTAGAGGGGGAAACGGGAGGGAGGAAGGAAGGGGAGGATACAAGGGATGGGCTAACAATTGAGATGTAATATGAATAAATTAATAAATAAATTTTTAAAAAAAAGAGAAAAAAAATAAATAAAATAAAATACAGTCATGTGTGTGGCTTAGCGACGGTGTGTGTTCTGAGTAACGTGTCCTAAGGCAATCTCATCACTGTGCATGCATTGCTGTCTTTGTAAACTACTATCCCAAGGCTACACGATGGACATGAACTACTTTCTGTGGCTCCTTAATGTCACCAAGAGACAATGGCAGATATTGGATATCAGAAGCTGCTGCTGACATAGTATAGCATACTGCTTTATAGCCAACTCAACTTTTAATAAGTAAAAGAAATGCACACTACTAATACAAAGTATACTAAACGCATAAAGCAGGAACATAGTGACATCAATATCAAGTCTTCTCTCTTGTGCATCCTTGGGCCATGGGGGTTTCTTGGCTCCATTTTCATCTTCGTGACTCACTATCATAGTGTAACTTGCCGTCAATGGGCATGGCTTCACACAGAACACGAATGTCTGTGGGCATCACTGCATTAAGACGTCAACGCCAGCCTACTTTGCGTCTGTCTGTCCCACCTGTTCCTCATGCTGGCTCTCCTCACTCTCAAGCCACAGTCCTTTCCTCTGTTGTCTCTCATTCCTTTCAGCCATGGCTACACATGGCTGTGTCCACTCTGGTGGTTGACACTCGCAGACACCCACATTAGGGCCAAGTGCTTGCCTTCTGGATTGGGTACCAGAGATGGGGCTTGGGAGGAGTGCTTGACCATGTTTCCCTTTCTTGGACACAGCCTTCCTTAGGCAGTAGGTCTAATGGTGGGAGTAGGTGGTAGGATCTGGGCCCTGTAGCAGGTTGGCTGGGAGCCAAGGATCAAGGTGGGAGAGGATGGAACTGTTTACTGGATTTATCCTCATTTCTCTGCTACGACCAAGGCAGAGAACAGTCCTGTATCCTTTCCTCACTCTGACAACCATTTTTACATTTCACTAGGAACTCCTGTTTCCTGAAATGCCTCAAGCTGCAGCATCCTTGTTTTCCCCCAATTTAAGTTGTATAAGCTCTAAGAGCCATCAAAAAGCAGCCATTTTATTTCCCATCCGGCCTTTCTCCAGCCCCTCCCCACCTCAAGGGATGTCTCTCAAATTTTTTTTTTTTTTTTATCTTTGTTGGCTGGATAGTGGCTTTAAAAAAACAAAAAACACGGAAACCAGCCAGGTGTGGTGATGCACACCTGTAACCCCAGCACTCAGAGAGGCAGAGGCAAACAGATCTCTGAGTTCGAGGCCAGCCTGGTCTATAAAGCAAGTCCAGGATAGCCAAGGCTACACAGAGAAACCCTGTCTTGAAAAACAAAAACAAACAAACAAAAACTCAAACCAAACCAAAAAAATAAAATAAAAATACAACAACAAAAAAACCTAACCCACCAAAATCTTTATTTTGTTCTAAGCAACAGGGGACTGAGCTGACGGACGGAAGTGAACGCCAGAGTTCTGTCCTCATTCAAGGTGGTGTGTGTGTGTGTGTGTGTGTGTGTGTGTGTGTGTGTCGTGATGATGGTGCCCAGGCAGGCTGGGAGCAGAGGAAGGACCCAGCACCTGCAGCAGGTGGAGAAAAGACTATTGAACACTCTGAGTCTACAGCTTGCATGCTGAGAAGGCAGAAGCCTCTAGCAAATCCAACTCCCTGTGGTGGACAGAGCCACTGCGGCTTCATGAACTAGCCGCACAAAAGTAGAACAGATATCCTGAGTGTCAAATAAGAGAAAAATGGTTCTCTTGTGGAGCCAAGTTTTTTTTTAAGTTTTGTTTTTGTTTTAAGTAAACACAGGGGATTCCTGGTGTAAAAGGGATCTTTGAATTACTGGAAGATGTTTGGGGCTGGAAAGCTGGACCAAGGCCAACCTCTGTGGATTTGGGGAAACCCTTTGAAGAGAGGGTGTCTGGAGACAAGTTAAACCCTTGCATGCCAAAGCTTTACACCCATCTAATTCCTAAATTCATGTCCTGCCCGAGCACTTGGCTGCCTTCCTTTGGGGCTCCAAGTACTGTAAGGGTACTCTAGGGGACAATTTAAAGTCATCCAACACTGATCATTTGTGCTTTTCGATGTGGTTGGGCACTTATGCTGTTCTACGCACTGGGCTAAAATTAGAAGGACTGCTTTCTCCATGGGGTTTCCTTGGCTCAGGGAAGTGGACGAAAACCACAATTAAACATTTCTGCAAATGCAAAGTACGAGTTGATGAAGAGCAATGCTTGTGCCTATTGCCTTGTTGTGCCTATTGACTGAGACTCCTTGGGCTTGGAAGTCAAGAATGGCTTGCGGTGGTCGCCAGCGGTTCTGTGGCCAGCCCTACTTAATTTCATCCTTTACAACAACTAGGGAGGTGGGTCCTATCATCATTTCCTTCTTATGGTTCAGGAATCTGAATCAGACTCCAGAGGGAGAGTGGAGATAGAGAAGGAATGAGCAGATGAAGGTGAAGAGGAAAAAATAATAAGTCCTGAAAGCTTGAGGGCATAGGATGTCACTGAGCAACAAAAGGTCATTTTATTGGAGGCCGATCTTTGAATAAGCCGTCCGTCCTTCTCCCTGTAGGTGGTAGGGGTCATCTGAGACTCTTGTACGGGAAGGTGGTATCATCAGAGAGCCTTTCGGAAAGAGTGGACCCTGGAAATGTCAAGACTATTAAGGTCTGACTCCTACAGAATGTGTGGCAGGCACGCTGCATGTGCAGGGGAAGTACGATATGGTGCTATTTTGAACGATGGGGAGAAGGAATTTTCCTTCACTGATAAGAGGCAACTGATTTCCAAAGAACAAAGAAAAGCAGCCCACATTCCAGTTCCTCCCAATTCCTGACCCACGAGAGAGCCTCTAGCCATTATGCTCAGCCCTTCCTGCCCTTTTACCCAACATCTTTGGCAAGAATGCCAGTTACTTTGTAGATCATTTTCATGTCAATTTGCTAACATTGGTAAACATATTTTATGTCTTTATTTATTGACTTGAGGGGCAAAGTTGGCACATGAGCATCTAGCTCACTAGATGAAGGTTTATAGTACAGGGCGCCCTGGGTTCCGACTCTGTACCGTTTAGTTTCACTTGTGCTTCAAGGCTGTGTGGTCTCAGAGTTTGAGTTTCTACGCCTGCAAAAGGGATTCTGTTTATTAGCGGATCCCAAAGTGTGGTCCCAGCTCCCAGCCTCAGTGTTAGCTGGGAACTTGGTAGAAATGCCAAATTGTTTTCCAAAGTGGCTCTGTGATTTTGCATGCACACAACAGTACTTGAGGGTTGCTGTTTTCATCTCCCTAGTGACTAAAGGAATTGAGCAGATTTTCATGGGACTGCTGGGAACTAGTGCATCTTCTTTGGACAAGTATCTCTTGAAGCTACTTGCCAGCTTTTTACCTGCCTTTGCGCTTTTGTTGTTGAGTTGTAACAATTCTTTACATGCCCTGGCTTCTCCCTCTTAGTTATTTGATTTGCAGATATTTTCTCTCATTTTGTAGGTTGTCTATAGGTGTATTTATAAAAAAATACCATTTTATTGAGATATGATGGCTCTGCATTTCACTACATTATTGAAGAACATGCTTTAATAGTTGGGGCAGCATTGAAACCATCCCAAAGGCTCCCTTGTGGCCTTTGGTGATTCCCCCCTCATGCTCCTTCTCTCTTCATCAAGTGCAAACAACACTGTGAGTGCTTTGCAGTTGGCATTGAAGCATTATGGGAGATATCTAGTCTGAGATTCAGAAGACCAGGTGCTCTGACTCAAGGCTAGCAAATATGTGATTTTGAAATCTCTTGACTTCCCTGGGCCTGCATCCTCATCTACACATGACAGGGTTTAGCTATCAGAAGTTTTCATCTTCTCTGACTAAAAATTTCATGTGAAGAACATTTAAAAAATATACTATCTCCTGCAGACCATTTCAGTCAGAGGAGAGGGATCCTATTACCTATATTTCTTTAAAATTCCTACACCCCATGCCTCTGATGATTTCCAGCACAAGCTTTGAATTCCAACTCCCATGATTTATACATTATATTATATACTTCATATTGATTTTATTTCAATATCAGAGAAACATCATGAAATAGGAAAGGAAGACATAGCCTACACAAGGAAGTAAACGATTTTTATAGGTTCCATATTCACAGATTCAATCAATTGCACATAAAAATGTTTTAAAAATTATCTGTACTGAATATCTATAGACTTGTGTCACAATTGCTTAAACAATATAGTGTAAAAATGATTGATGAGTATTTACATTGCTGTGGGTAGTGTAAGGAATCTAGAGGTGAGTTCAAGCATACAGGAGAATTCATGTATGGTGCATGTAAATTCTGTGCTATTTTGTATAAGGCGCTTGAGCATCTATGTGTTTTGGTATACGGGGTTGGGGGGGGGGTCCTGCAACCAAGTCTCTGCAGATACTAAGATATGGTTGTATGTGAGATTGCATGGGTGACTTGAGTAGATAAAGTGGGGACAGGAAAACATTTTCTGCTGTTTCATCAAATTGCTGGTACAGTAAAAGTTAGTCAACAGTGCTGGTGGAATTATCATGCGCCAGGGTCTGTCTTTACTAGTGTTCACAGAGTAGAACAGATTTCCAGAACCAATTCACTCAAATTGAAGATACTGATGGTATCTAAGGAAGTATGTTGTGATGGGTCTTTTCTTATCCAGTTAATGAAAGGATGGGACTTGGTCCTCTTAGATCCCTCCACAGAGTTCATGTGAATATGCTTGTCTGATTTGTATATCTGTAGCCCAAGGATTTCCCAAGAGATGCAGTATGGTGCTCCCGGCTATTGCCAGAGCCAATGGCAATGAGAACATGAGACTTCAAGGTGGGCAGCTCCAGGATTAGGTCATTGCCAGCATCATCACATGCCAAGGCTTTCCTCACTCTGCTCAGCCACTGTGGACACATGATCACCGTCATCCCTGGGGCCACAGAAGTCTTCAGAGTAAACGGCTGGTAATAACTGAATATCTCTGAAGCCTCCAGCATCCTTCCCACCACATCCAGCTGGCCAGGTCTGGGTCCTCTGGCTGCTCTTAAACTGTCATTGAGAAAGAGACCACTGCAGCTGGCTTAACCCAGCCATAGTTAGTAGATCAGGCTGCATATCAGAGGTCTATTCCAATTGTGTTTGAGTCCCGCTTCAGATGTGGTCCTCCAGAGGATAAAACACTTGAATAAAGCTGAGAAGATACTAGCAAGAGTAGAAAAGCCCTGGAAAATGGCTTCCTGGCAGGAAGCATGGGTTCAGAAGCAGAGACTGCTCATCCTTAAGAGGAGTGTCATCCATAGGATGAAGCATGACACACCACTGCTGTCAGAGTACAGTCATCACAGCTCTCTCCCTCTGAATCCTGGGAGTTTGAACCCCAAGCACTTCTTACTACTTGCTCTGCACTTCAGGACACCACCTTGAGCTAGTTAACACCCTCTATGTATTCCACTGTTTCCCTTACAGCCTGCTTGAATTGCATTGTTGTGCTGAGGATAAAGCCTTGACACCCTGATTGGACTCTAGTTCCCCCACTCTCTGCGGCAATTTGGGATGCCTTGTAAGGTGGCTCCTGCTGATATCTGGGGCTTCCACATGGATGTCTTCATTGTGACTAAATTAGCTCTCAGAAGGTCACCTTATCTCCCCTTTCCAGAGGCTTCTTTCTCTAGCCTCTGTGTGCCGGCTTCCTTAGCTACCTCTCGGGGCTGTTTGAAGATGTTCAGATGGGGTCAGGTGGATGCTCCCATAGATGTTGACTCTGGTACCCAGGCAATATGATGGCAGGTTGGGTGTGAAGTTGGTTTGGGTGAATATAAATATGACATAATGTGGTTGGGTATCAATTCAGGTGGAAATACAGGCCATTGGTTGGCTGCCTCATCAATTTTCACAGGTTGAGCATTTGCCTCATTGATTTTTTTTTAAACTTCAAACTGAATCTTGTTCTCTGCTCCCTAGAGATTGCTTTATTTCTTTTTTATTTTTCTGTACCTGTTTGGCACTTTACTACATGTGATTGCTCTTACTCACTGCCAGTGCCAATCAGCTCTTTCTTAAGAGAATCTCTGTGACCTTAAAAAAAGATCTTTAACCTTACTGAGCCTTGTTTTCCTCATCTGCTAAATGGAGGTGGTAACTTCTGTCTAGACCATCTAGAAGTTCAGTCAGGTACTCAAGAGAATAATTTATGTTTGGTGGGTGGTAAGATTTGGTTTAGTAAGAGAATTATCCACCTTGGACATATATTAATATAAGGCTCAGAGTTTAGATTCTACCATGGGTCAAAGAACTACCTGAGGGGCACTGAGATATCTTAGCCTTGACTCTTGTCTAAAGACTCTGAAACTCACATTTTGGCCATGTTGCCTTCAAGTGAAGGGGGTACATATCCCTGATAATCCTCAGCACATGTATTTAGAACTGCCTGTTGGTATCTGGCAGCATAGCTGAAATGGGCTGTGCATCTTAACTGGCTATTTCCTGGAACATGGGGTGAAAAAGGAACTATATAGAGTTATTGTAATGAGCCATGTGGTCTCCAAGTCATACCTTATTTCATTTTGCTGTCTCCTATAATGAGGCCACATTTTACTGTCTGCTGTGCTGCTATGTCCATCTTTGACCTCTCAGCAGACCTTCACTGCCACTGAAAGTTTAGGCATAAAGACATGTAGAGGAGCATGGGAGCCCCCTCTCCCACCTGCAATGCTGTGGCACTCTACCTGGATAACGGACACCATGAATGTGTTTGCCTTCTTTGGAAGCCATGGCAGCCTTCACAAACAGGCCTGTGTCATAACCTAGGGCAGCAGAGTGAGTACCCTTCCCATGACAGTCATTGCAGCCCAGGCTCAAGAAACACCTGACTGCGGCACCTCAGATGCTGAGCCAGCTCTTTGGGTGTGCAGCCTGGCAGAGCCTTTGAGCAAACTCAAAGGAAGGAGCAGAGATCAGCTAAGACAGAAACACATACCTTTTGTTCAGATAGATTCATTTGTTTTTTGCTCTTTTCTCTAGTTTTATCTTTTTTTTCCCTTTAGCATCTCATATAAGTATGGAAAACTGTGGCCCCTCTCAGCTGTGCTGAGAGAAAAGAGAAGGGGGTTGGAACAGGCACTGGGCTCCAAATGTAGATTAAGAGAAGGAAGCTTCTATCCTGCAGCCATGGCGATGGGGACCACAGAACCTTCACCAGAAAGGGACAGAGTTCACAGCAATCATTCCAGTTGCTTCTCTTCATCTATGGATTTTCTTCCCAGATCTGAATGTTGTAAATTTGGTAATTTGTTTCAATGCACTACAAGACTTTAATCATGGTTAGGAAAAACAAATTGATGTATGCTTTCAGGATAAAAATCAACATACACGTGTGTTTTCTCAAAGTGTGTACCATGAGATGGTGTCTTAAGGTTAGGATAGGTATGAGGCAGGAAAGGAGTCCTGCAGTCTAACAAGTTAGAGAGACCTTGGCTCACATACCTTAAGAACATTTCATCATCAGAGTGCCCTCAGGACATTGGGTAAGATAATGTGTGTCATAGTTCACCAGTGTTTCCCAATTCATTGAACAGAGTTCTGTTAGGGTTTAGCTGTGAAGGGACTGTGGTCCTTCTTAGCATTGTATTAGGATCATGTGGGCTGATATATATATATATATATATATATATATATATATATATATATATTCACCCAGTCTACACATTTTGTCTAATTCTCCTATCCTTATTCTCATAAGTCAGCAACTATAAGAGTTATTTTAAAACCAGGAACTTTTACTGGAGGAGAAAACTCAATTATTTAAAATTAAAAATCACATTACCCCTCCCCTGCTACTATATGAACTTTGAAGACACTATGCTAAGTGAAATAAGATGCAAAAGGGCAAAGGTGCTCATCGTGAGTTCTTGAGGTTCCTGGAACAGCCAGGATTCATAGAGACACCAGGCAGAGTGGTGACTGGGGCCTAGGGCGGGGGGAGTGTGGCTGTGTCTAATGGGGAAGATTGGAGATGAATGAGTTCTGCAAATGGACGAGGAGAGCTCCACAACACTGCAAGTGAGCTTATGGCCTTTGAGCCACGCCCTGAAAATGGCTGACATGGTCAGTTCTACACCACACTCTCTTTGACGCACTTCTTTAAGACAACCACACAGGAAGAATCCATCACTTAGCCTGAGTTCTTTTGATTTCTGTTTAATTTTCATCAGTATGGCCATTGGACTGTCACTGTTTTCCATAGCCCAGGATGCTGCTTCTTTCTGTGATGGAAAAGAGGGCTTTTAGCTATGAACTATGTGACAGAAGCTGGGTACCTGTGCCCCCCTTTTTTTTTTAATTTGATATTAATTTTGGTTGGAAACTTAAAAACTTTACAGAATAGCCAATATTGCAAGGCAAATTTTCAATTTCTCTTTGATAAAAAAGGAGTTTTACTATTATTATTTCACAGGATATAAGCATAAATTTCTAGGTTCCTAAGTAAGGCATTTTAGTTGGCATCATTTTCTTCCAGCCTAGAAAGCTTAGTACAAAGTGTACACTATCAAGGGATGAGTCCAGATGAAAGACCCTGGCCCCTGGTTCTTTGGTAGTGTGTGTAGGTTCACACTCCAGCTTCATTTCATCTCACTTATGGAAAGTTTCTTATCTAGAAATTATGGCGATGTTAGCATGCTCTAGGAGCATTTAAATGCCATGACTCCCATAGATGTCAAGATTTGTCTTTTGTAAATCATGCACCCTAGATGATTCTCATAGTCACTACTGTGGGCAGAACAGCCTCTTCAGGTTGCAAATAGAGCTTTTGATGTCTTTAGCCCTATGACCTGTTCTTCCTCAGTCTTTTCCTAACAATTAAAATGACAGTACCATCCACTCCCATGGGTCCTCAAAACCTTGGCGGTAAGATGAATGTCTCTCTCTTTTCCTCCTTTCATCTCCATAGACCCCAGAAAGCATGTGGAAACAACCATGTTCCATCGTCTACCATGCCCTCTGGCTTAGGTCCTCCAACCTAAGAGACCATGTAGTTATCCTCTACCACCCAAGCCCTTCTGAACACTGCAGCCAGGTTGAGCCAACCAAGCCCTCCCCTGACCATGCCATCCCTAACTCCTTCCCGTGATTCAGTGTTCTTCAGCATCTGCCACCTCCCTCTTTGGGTTCACAGTCATACTCCCATGCTTAGTCCATGTCTTCTGATCCCTCTGTCTTTCACTTTTCCCTTAGTGGGTTTAAAAACATTCTTAGTTTTTGTGATCACTTTTTTTTATTGGCCTAGAAGACTCCCCAAATCTTTGTATGGCAGTTATTCCCTGGCTATCAGTGCCTCTGTGAGCACACCTTAGGGAGATCATTTGGCTGATTGAGACTCCATGCCCCCACCTATAGTTTTTAATCTATAGGTATTCCTTTTCCTCTGGGTGTTAATGTGATCTAAACCCAGCTATTTTTGTATATTTTGTTTCCTCTTTAGCATTTGTGCCCACCCCTGACACACACACACACACACACACACACACACACACACACACACACACA
>OU015744.1:88271180-88295140 GCA_907169655.1 Acomys percivali
ACACACACACACACACACACACACACACACACACACACACACACACAGACACAGTGCTGGGGATGGAACCCAGAGCCTTACACAGGCTAGGCAAACATCCTACCACTAATCTTCACCCCACTTCCATCTCTTTCATAAGTAATAGGTCTGATAGGATCAAAGACAGTGTTGTCTCACCCATGGCTTCACTCTTAGAAGGCAGGTTACTGGTATACAATGTATAGGGCTGCATATATGTTGAACAAATGCATAAGTGGACATGAGACATCTGCCCCACTTGCTGGTTGACTTTGAAATACTATCTTCTGTCTTCCTCCAAGCTTGCCCAACTGTAGAGCCTCACTAGGTTTCATGACATGCAATCACCAACGCCCATCAACGTAATAACACTTTTAAAGTCTTCAATATGCTAATATGGCCTTCTCTCTTCTCAGGTACGATCTATACATTTGCACCTGGCCTTCCTAAGCTCATTTCTCCTTCTACATTTGATATATACTCTCCAGTGATGAATCTGATGGAATTTTTGTACTATAGTCAAAAATAGAATCAATGGAAGTATTAGTATGGTATAGTGTGTTGGTCAGTTTTATGTCACTTTGACACAAGTTAGAATCATTTGGGAAGATGGGCTCTCAACTGAAAAAAAAATTGCCGCCATAAGATTAACCTGTGGGCAAGGCTGTGGGGCATTTTATTGATTAGCAATTGAAGTGAAAGGCCCAGCACCCTGTGGGTGATACTACCCCTGGGCTCATCTTCCTGAGTTGTATAAGAAATCAGGCTTAGCAAGCCATGAGTATCAAGCCAGTAAGCAGGGCTCCTCCATGGTCTCTGCTTCAGTCGCTGCCTCCACGTTCCTGACTTGAATATTTTCTGTGACTTCCCTCATTGATGGAAAGTGACTGGAAAGTTGTGAGTTGTTTTTGATCGTGGTGTTTTGTCACAGCAACAAAAACCCTAACTAAGACATATAGGAAGTTAGTGATGGGCTCAGTCCCCATCTACAGGATGGCTTGAATGGTTGGGATGGGGACAGTGACATGCTTTTGGAATCATGCATGCTTGGTGCCCTTGAACTACTTGAAGGCAAAATATTACCCTCATGAGAGGTGGTAGTCATGATGTAGGTAGACTCTGGAGAAGAAGAGTGAACTAGAAGGCACTTGCTCACTGTGTAGAGGACACTGTATCCCTGTCCATGGCTGATGGGCACAGCAGACTCAGAAGAGCCACTGGAAATACATAGAGGCCCCCTAGGCTTTGCAGCAGTCTTGACTGTCTGTGTAGCTGGCCCCCCTCTGTGCCCCATCCAATGGCACAGCTCTGAGCAGATCCTGAAAGAGGGCATCATCAGCAGGGTCTGGTATTATTCAGATATGCCTGACCTTGCCCTGGGCTCTCCTTTAATTCTACACTCTTGTTACCTCACAGGGATCCTGCTGGAGTGTTGGGACGAGGGTCTGGTCCTAACTTGGGGACACAGGTAGTCTCAGAGATCTGGGATATGCTGCTCTTCCAGTGATGATGACATCTGATAGGATGTCACAGCTGTTGGCACTGGGCCGAACAGGAGCATCATGGTCCTGAAGCAGAGCAGCTGTGATGACCACAGAAGGCCCTCATGAGATCTGGCCTATTGATATCCCCGCCCCAACCCCAGTACAGGGATGCTCACAAGATCCTTATGAGGTCCCACCTCTGGATTCCCTTTGTCACTATGTAAAAGGCAGAGGACTGTCTCAGTGGTGGACTCAGAGAGGGACACTCAATGGTGGAGTTGCTAATAAGTCACTAGTGCACCTGTATGTAATGCCAGGTCATCAAATTGAACTTTGGTGGACTCCTCTCTTTGGTCTGCCAGTCCCTCTTTACCTGGGGTGCATAAATGCTTCTAATATCTCTCTAGGAAACATCACGCAGGACCAGTTTCACGTTTGAATAGGAGCAGGACAGAGGACACTATTTTCTGCCACTGGCCCCATGTGTGGCAGTGACAAACACAGAGGAGTCAGTGCAGTGGGGTTGACAGGGAAACGGCAGTTGGGATGTAGGGGGATCTTAGATAAGCTGGAGTAATTACTAGAAGCCGTAGGTTTCAGCTTACGGATCTGACTCACATGTCTGTGCCCAGTACACAGGAGAGGAATGCTATCTTCCCATCCTGTGACGGGAACAAGATTTCAAGGCATGTGTCAGTGCCTGAGAGTGAGCGCAGGGTGAGCCCAGAATGGCCTTCCAAGGAAATGATGTAATACACCGGCATTACTTAATCAATAGGAAATGTTTTCAATAGTCACTGTTGTCATGGCAATGGAAATGGTTTCCAAACTTTAGGGACCAGAATCCTCTGTTCTTTCTCCTTTGCCTATTGCCAGGTAGCATAAGTGCCTGCTTTCCAAACTTTGTCATTTGCATTCTGAATTTATTTATTTATTATTTTAGGGAATGACTATAACTTTGTTCCGCTTCCGGCGGCAGTGGGGACTTCTGCCAGGATTTGCAACACACAGCTGAAATATATTTTGTGTTTTATGAGCTTTGCCTCATTGTGGAATTAAATAGCACTAATTACATGACTATAGACCGGCAAGGCAGACAACTGTTCACTTCCCAATTTCCTCTAGGATTGAAAGAGAAAGGGATGGATGGAATTGGATAGGGGGACAAGGAGGACATGTGAGAAATCATACCACTAGACTTTGGGGGATGATGGAGGTGCCGCCATCTGGCCACACATGCCTCAAGTCGACTGTTCGAAGGGGCTTTGGGTTCTTTGCATGAAGACTGATGGAGCTGCACAGCCAATGGCTGCTTGACTCTGATACAGGTGTCAGTGACAGGGACGGTGGCAATCTCCGGGTGGTAGCTGGAGAGATACTCAGGCTTCCGGACCCAATAACACAAACTCTCAGCTTTGATTTCCTAAACCCCTGCATTTATTTCTAGTGCTTCCAGACCTGACCACTGTCTTGAGTTATGAAAGTCTAGTTAAGGGCCCGTGATGTAGCTTGGTGGCCTGTGTTCAGTTTCTAGTAACATACAAGCATGCAGGCATGCACGCGCGCACGCATGCACACAGTCTAGTTGGAAATGTTGTACCAGCCCGAGGAAGGGAATAGCTGCCTCTTTTTATTTGTTACGGAAATGAGAGGAAATGGGGCAAAATCAGCTTATGTGGGACTTTATATTAAACCCACATGCGGTATGCGGGGGTTCAGGGCTTGCAGACCTCCTGACCACTCTTCCACGCAGCTTCAGGGGCCAAAATCCAGAGGATTAACTCACTACTTGGGTAGTGCAGTGGAGCAACACAGAGCTGATGAAGTGTGCCCTACTCCTTGGTCCTTCCTCTTGGAAAAGAAGTAAACTCCAAGGAGAGTGACGTGGGCCTACTTGGCAGAGAAGGACCCTGAGCTCTCTAAAGGCAGGCTGCAGGATTAAAGTACGGTTGGCATGTCAGATACATCCCATAATTTAGGTTGTATAGTTTGGCAACTTAAGAAAGGTTCAGAGTCTCAAGAGAAAGAGACTTCAGGGTCAGCCTATGATCTGATAAAAATCACTGCCGGTTGTCACAGGTGCTACCGTTGCACAGCTTTCCCTGGCTGTGCCTGGTACCCCTACAAATATGCTCTGAGGATCCCTCCTCAAATCCATGATAATCTGTGTTCTAGGAAGACTGAGCTTCCTTACTTTTCCTCTGGTTCACCAGAAGGAGCAACCCAGGCATGCTCTTTACCACCTGGCTTCTAGAAACACCAGTTTATAGATGGGGGCTGGGCAGTGGAAACATCAAGGAAAATTAGCAGACCATGGTCTATGAGGGCATCAGCCCTTGGTGTCTGCAGGGTCCCGATCCATGGGGATTTAGGGAGAAGAGGGTTCAGGGAATGTCACTGGCATAAACACAGATGTCTGTGAGCTAAGAGCATCCAGCCTTTACCCCTGCCTGTAAGAGGAGACGAGTATCTTCAGAGTGAATTCTCGCCCAGGAGAAGACCATCAGATATGGCTCAAAATACCCGAAATGGCCTGCGAGTCCGAGGCTGGAGGGCTATGTGGGTCTCCTTTCTAGATGAAAACCACTCAGCCATACAAGTCTGAAGCCATGTGCACAAGGCAAGTGGGCCTCGGATCCCCTTCGGAGACCCAGATGTCTACCATCTCTTCTAATAGCAAACGTGAATGCACAGTTTAGGATGCTTTGATCACTTTCCCATGATGTTCCTCCATTTCTGGGCATCCAGAGGCCAGTGCAGGTCTCTGAGGATGGAGAACCAATACTGGGAGCCAGATAGGCAGGCAAGGGCACTCATATAAGCTGCTCAGAGCAGCTGTGGGGTCTGAACCCCAGTTTCTCCCCAGCCTGTTTCTTCAAATGAGACACTAGAAAGAAGCTATCGATTCCCCCCTTTCCTGCCTGGATCAGGTTTCCCTGGTGAGTTCTGGGTTTTAAAATCTTCCCAGCCAGGTCTGGCGTGGCGATAGCCATTGCTTGGCGGACTCCTCACTTTCCCTGGGCGGTGTGGTGCCTGGATATGAAGGGCTGCCTCCAGGTCACTGTGAAGAGCTTCATCAAAGTGGCCTAGGCTTTGCTGGGAATGCAGACAGGGGTTGCACCCTGGGAGAGCCCCTGAGGAGGATGGGGAGGAGACTGCAGTGAAGTCCAGAAGGAGGTCTCAGGGTTAGGCCTGCCCTAGTCCCTTGGCTCCACCCTCTGGTGGAGGCTCCTGGGCTAAAGCTAAAAGCCCTGTCCATGGTAACATTTTCTATAGGCCTTTCAGTGAACCAAGACCTAAGGAGTGAGAGAGAGAGGGGAGGAAGGGGAAGGAGGAAAAGGAAGAAGAAAGGAGGGAGGAAGGGTATGAGGGAGTGAAGGAGGGAGAGAGGAATGGAGGGAGGGAGGGAGGAAGGGAGGGAGGGAGAGAGGGAGCAAAGGAAAGAATCCGTGACCCAGCTCACAGTGTCATAAGAGCTGACTTGGTGCAGGATTTCCTGGAGGTCTGGCTGCTTGCCTGGTTGGGACTCTCAGTCTGTGCCTGGTTTCCCATGACTCTTCCTTCTTCCTCCTTTATCCCTTTTACCTGGTCCCTCCCCCCACAATGAATTTTATGTTTCTCACTGCTCAAGAGAACAGCAGCCAAAGGTGGGGTGGAATGGTGGGTGGGAAGCAGGCAGACTGGAGGGAGAGCATTCTGGACTTTCCCAGGGTTCTGGATATGCAGTAGAGACTTCAGGGAGAGTCCTGTGGCTTTCTCTGGAGTATGCAGTTGCTTTGACATGACCCCCATGACACCCCAGGGATAATGATGACTGCACTGTGGTACCCACATTCTTCATCTTTTTTTCCTTTTATCCACGGGACACTCACTTCTGAGATAGTTACAAAGGGAAAGGGAGACAGTAAAGGTCAGGACTTGTCTATAAGCAAGGCAAACAAACACATGTGGCCTGGCTGGCTTGTGGAGCCACTGTGGACACCCGTCTGCCCACCTGCATGTAAATATAGTTATCTAGGGGGAAAATGATAAAGTAACAACTCATGGGCCTCATTTCTTGAAACCCAGAGCTGTAAGTAAAAATTGTAGGCAGAGGAAAAAAATACTGCTTAGAGTAGATTGCAGAGTGGAGAGGGTATCTCAGATTATTTATTTGTCCATTTTAGAATTGGGATCAATGAAGAAACTCTAGCGTTTCTTCCTGCAAGGACACACTGCCTCACTGCACCTAAAATTTGGGAACAACCACTATGGGATATGGAAGGTGTTTTTTTGTTTTGTTTTGTTTGTTTGCTTTCTTATTAGATGTTGATGTAGTGAGCTGCCTTCTTGCCGAACTTGGAAATGTGCAGGCCAGTTTCAGGAGAAAGGGAGGGAGCTTCCAACATCTGAAGGGGCTGTTCCCTAGGATAGTCAGCCCCATATGCTACCCAAAGCAGAGACTTGGAGGCTCAGCGTCTGGTTTGGGCCTCAGCCCGGATACATGACATGCTAGCTCTATGTAGCATCTTTTAGCTATAGTGATGCAGATGTGGTAATAGATGAATCTACACCTGGTATGGATATTCCTGGCAGGCCAAGCATCCATCCATGCTCAGGTTCTGCCACCCCATAGGTCCTTAGAGTCTGATTTATCTAGCTGGGTGGTTAAGAAACAAAACAAAACAAACAACAAAAACAAGCAAAGAAATCTCCCCCAATGTAGCGTCTTAGCCCATTTTCTGTTGCTAATACAAAGTAGCAGAGAGCAGGAATTTTACAAAGAACTGGGGCTTATGTATCTCACAGTTCTGGAGGCAAGGGGATCCAGGCACAAGGCACGATGTGATGAAGGGCTTTGTGCAGAGGCGTCACATGGTGACAGAGGGCCTCTTAGTCCTCTTCTTGTAAAGCCCTGGTCATAATAAGGGTCCTGCCTTGATGACCTTAGCCCATCCCAACCACTTCCCAAGCACCCAACCTCCAAATACTATTAATGTACTAACTGAGGGATTGCAGTTCCAATTCACAAAATTTAGGGGCATTTTTCAAGCTGTAGTAAGGAGACACTCACGGCTCCCTGCTTTGGAGTGGGACTACTACGTGAAAGTCACTGTCCTTGTGATCTGCGTGGAGACTGTGTGAAAATGTTAAGGCCAGGAAATGGTCACTGACATCCCCTCTCACTGGAGACAGGACTCTGACATCTCATGCATGGGGCATCACACATTTTTTTTTTGTCAGAAAGTTAATTTTTCGTCCATGACATTCATGCCTGCATGAGCTGCAGATTGCTGGGTACGATACTGTCTGCAGGACTATTGGAGGTGGTGGAGTCCCTGGCTTCTCTGATAAGGGTCCAGGAAGTGGAGGTCTCCACCACTTCTGCAGAGGACAGCTAGCTGAGACTCCCAGGCACCGGAAAGCATGGGCAAGTGTGTTGTTCCAGGAGACTACCCTCTGTTCCCGGCTCAGGATTCCTCCTAGGGCATATGTTCAATTAGCAGTCACTTGTTAGGAGAAAATAGTCACTAGTTGAATGAGTGCAAGCTACTTGTGTCTACTGTGTTGTTTCCCTAATGCAACATCCTCAGGCCCTGTTCTTTTTCCTTGACAGGATCTGTACTGGGTAGCTTGACTGAATAGGGCAAAGTCTAATGTGTAGGTTCAAGGTGACTTGTGACAATATTCCAGCTGGTGGGCTGCTGGTCTCCTTGTAAATCATGTATGGAAGATGTGGCTTCTTAGATGCATTTGCACTCACCTTTTAAAAGGACGAAATCTAGTATTTTAAGTATTTATAAGCCCTGGATTAGGTAGGGAAAACCAGCATTGTCAATCCATACCCTTTTTGACCTTGTTCACCGTACCCTCGATGGAATTTGAATTTTACCCATAAGTGATACCAGCTGCCATCTCATATACTCTGCCATCAAAGAGTCATTTATTTCTTCCTTCTTTCCTTCATTTGCAAACATTTATTACATACTTCCCGTGCCTCAGGATCTAGGCTTAGAACTGCAGATATTTAGCTATGAAATAAAATGATCTTTATTAATTAAAAAAGTTATTACATTTATTCATTTATTGTATTACTAGAGAGAATATGTGCCATGTGGAGACCAGAGGACAATTTTTAAGCGTCTGTTTTCTCCCACAATGTGGGATCTAGGAACGGAACTAGGGCCATCAGACTTGGTGGCAGACACTTTCCCTGGTCAGCCATTTTCCCAGCCCGTGATCATTCTTCCTAAGTGACCGGGATGTTAGAGAGGACAACAGACACAGGCCAGTTCAGCAGTTTGTCACCTGTGAGTCTCTGATGGGCACTGGTTCCTGTACTAACACATGATCAGGGCATCTTAGATTCTTCCTGGCATTGGAGACTTCATTTGAGAAGTGAGTGAACTCGCAGACACTAAAGCCATGAACAGATGATGGAAACCTTAGGGGGATTGTGGATACAGCCTGAAGATAGGGAGACCAATGTGTGGTTGGTAAAGTCTGCACACCCATGCTCAACCCCCAAATCTTATTGGAGGACAGTGCATCACCACTGGTAGAAGCATAATTAATCTCAGTAGGCAGGGGATACACAAATCTCTTAGGTTTGTTGCTAACCCTTGCTGAAGAACAGCCTGGTAGAGAAGATGTGGCAATAGACACTTCTAGACACTTTTAGATTTCTCTCTGAGTGACGGGGTATTTGCCCTGGTTAGTTTATTTGTCAACTTGACAAGAGCTACATTCATTTGGGGAGAGGGACTGTCGATTGAGAAAGTACCCCTACCACATTGGCCTATGATCAAGCCTGTAGGGCATTTTATTGCTTAAAGATTGATGTGGCAGCGCCCACTGTGGACAGCGCCACTCCTGTGCATGCGGTCTTGAGTTGTATAAGGAAGCAGGCTGAGCAAGCTTTACTTTACAAACCAGGAAGCATCACCCCTCCGTGGCCTCTGCATCAGTTCCTGCCTCCAGGCTCCTGTCCGTTTCAGTTCCTGTCCTGACTTTCCTCAGCCAGTGGGTTGTGATGTGAAGCCACAAACTAAAATTAACCCTTTCCTCCTCAACTTGCATTTGGTCTTGGTATTTCATCACAGCAGTAGAAAACAAGATTCTTTCATTAATGACTCCGGAGAACTGAGCCTGAGCTAGCTTATGGAAAGGGGACAGCTTTTGGCTCACGTATCCAGCCAGGACAGGCACCCAGGTTGTGTCATTCACAGCACCTAGACATCTATATAATCTGAGCTGGGATCCGGGCATCTGTGCTCACTTCTGTTCTCTTATGGCTTCATTGTTCAAGGATCATCCCTATACCTTCCTCCCTTGGGTTACAAGATGGCCTCAGCAAATTCTTTTTGTTTGTTTGGTTTGGTTTTTTTGAGACAGAGTTTCTCTGTATAGCCTTGACTGTTCTAGACTCACTTGAGCCCTGGGATTGCAGGAGTGCGCCACCACACCCAGTTGGCCCCCGTAATTCTTAGCCTGTACTTTCTGAGACCACATTCAATGGTAGCCCAATACAGACATGGCAAACAATGACATTTTTTTTAAAAAATGAGGTAATGTACGTAAGACGATTTATAAATTCTGAAGGAATTTTGTGAGCTAATTGCTATTTTAAACTGCTCTATAATAACTTTCTTTCTGCCACTCAGGAATCTGAGAGGACGGCAACACTTCATGAAAATTAGTTTGAGCTCTTCAAAACTTACCATATAAAACAAAGGCAGTCCCAACTACTTTAATCAAAATGATGATCAGCTTCTAAAAATGAGTTCCATCTCCCCTGGGGACCACTCAGAATTAAAGTCTGATTTTACAAAGGGGCGGTGGCAGCATGTTTGGGTTTGATTCAGTCTGTGTGGGGATCTGTCCTCTGTCCCCTTGCCCACCCTGCCCGGTTCAGGACTCCCTTCGTATTTCTTTGAAATGTTATTCTCTTGTAACTGGAAGAATGAGGCCTGGTGCCTTTTATTTTAAAATCAGCTAAATGGTTATTTGAATGAGAATCAATAGAAGTATCAGAAATTGACCCTTTTTGTACCAGTTTTTTTTTTTTGGACCAGGAATGCCTGGGCTAAAGACACCTCTTACACGTGTTGAAGTCCTGGGAGAGACACGTCCATCCTTTGGAAGCTCTATTTTTTGCCGTTCTGTGAGGTCCGAACAACCTTAAGTGACCCTGAGTTAGAGGTGGCTAGTGGCTCTGACCATCTGTGTGTCCTGAGCTGGGGTGGGAAGACTGGCATTGGCCTGGTTCACAGCGGGGTCTTTAATGAGTTTGGTTGCTACCCACATGCTTGCCCATATCCCACCCTCACTCATCACTCTGTTCCTTGTTTTCTAATCAGTCCTTTTTCTGGGGTTAAAAAAAAATGAGAAGCTGTTCATCCCCATCATGTTGTTAACATTTCTGTGAGTTCCCCTGCCCCTCAGGGGACAGCAATTTCACCATCCCCAGATGAAAGTGATAAGTGTTTGAGATGCATAGCCATGTCTAAAAGAAGATGGCGAACGAGTGGTGCCCAGTAAACTCGAAATAATAGCCCTCCTTGTCTTGCCTAGCACTGACTGGGGAACTATGGGTTGACTGTGTCTGTGAGTGTGTACAGTAAGGTGGTCCAAGTGGTGGGCATGTAGCATCCTCTGATAGAGGGTCTGCTGAAAGTTCCCTCCCGCAGGGCTAGTAGCTTGTGCCCCAACCTGCCTGTGCCTGTCTGGAGTGAGCACACCAGCCCCTCTGGAATTTGGCTGTTGGCAGAGCTTCAGTGAGAGCCCTGTTAGCCAGCAGAGCATATGGTGCCCAAATAGCTGTCACTTTCAAAGGCTAGGGAGCAGATGTTGGAATGGGTTTAGATAAAGTCAGAAGAGGCCAAGTGTGATAGAAAGAACACCGAATGGGGAATCAGTGGTCTGAGTTGTCCTTTACCACCATCTTTTATTTATATTTGTTTGTTTGTTTGTTTTATTGATTGATTGTGTGTGCTGGAGCATGTGCATTTCAATATGTACCCATAGAGGTTAGAGGTCAACCTTAGGTATCTTTCCTTAGGTGCTGTCTACCTTGTTTCTTTGAGATGGCGTCTCTCACTAGCCTTGGCCTAATTGGTTATATCAGGCTGGCTGACCAAGGAGTCCCAGCCTGCCTTCCCCACCCCAGAACTGGGATTATAAACATATACCAGCATGTCCGGCTTTTTAACATGCTTCCTAGGGATCAAATTCAAGTTCTCATGTTTGTGTGGCAAGCGAATTATCAACTGGGCTATCTCCCTAACCTTTATCTCCACCTTTTATCCTGTGGGATATTCCGTGATTTCATTTGACCCCTTTTGATATCACCTTCATTGTCTCTAAAATCAGAAATTTGAATACCACTTAACCAGATTACCTACTTCAGAAAATAAATTTCTTGAATCTCCTCTGCTTCTTGGATTTGGAAATCCAATTCAAGGGGAACTGCCTTGACTCCTCATTACTTGTCCTTAAAAAAAATTAACAAAAAGTAGATATCATCCCTTATCTTAATTCTTATTTTTCTAACCCAACTTCATATGGTTACATTCATTATTAACAACAGCAACAGCACCTACTATACGATGTGCAGAGCTCCTGTGTCAGGTGCTCATCAATACTGTCAGAATTGTCATGTGACAGTGCCCCAACTGGTGTTTCCCAGGTAGTGCCCTGTAGGTCACAGGAACTTCCATTTCTCCCTGGGTTTGGTAGGTGATATATCCTCGGACCTCTGTGCTGGGAATTGTGTGAATTAAACAGATACTCCCAGGGCTCTATATTCTGCCTTCTGGAATGAGGCATTTCTAGAAAATGTTTGGATTTAGCAGTGGCACAGACCTAGATCCTACCTCTAACTCTGCCCCTCCTCGGCCACATGTCCTTGAAGCACTAGCTACCTCATCTGCAGAATAGGTAAAGCCATCCCGCTGCAAGAAGAGGCATGATAACCATACAAGCTGATACAGGGGAAAGCATTTACCTTGCGTGGGGCCTGGGTCACAGTCAATGCTGCACATATACTGTTGTTCCTCTCTGCTTCTGTCCCATCTTTCTGCCAATCAAGACATAGTTGGCGAGTCTCCACTGGGTGCTGGCGGGGCTCTAGTGAGTGGTTAAGACAGACCTCTTTGGCTCCTGGATCTCAGCAATCATCAGCTCTGTTCTCTCCTCCAGTGAAGGTAGGGGCTTTATAGAGGGGCATGGAGGGGCCTCTCGGGGAGACGTTTCTCTCCTTTTACTTAAGTTTGCCCTCATTCCTCAGCTCTGTGTATCTTAGTCTTGTCTTCTCTGTAAAACCCCAACAGGGCCATAGCTTTCTCTCTTCTGACTCTCCCTGACTCTCCCTTGAGTTGTGTTCATTGTCCACACCCTGGTTGGATACTTCCATTGTGAACACTCTCCCAGAAAGTCACTTTTCTTCTAGCTTTGCATGGTCTTTCTGAGTTCATGGTTTGCCTCAAACTCCACCCCTGACAAGGTTTCCAGCAGCCTGCTCCCTGTTCCCTCTCCTCAAGCAGAAACTCCCGAAGCATGCTTGCATATGTGTCACACAACTTCACCTCAGCCAATAAGCTAGGTTCTACCGTTTTTATCTGGCTTGACAATAAGTTGACATCCTGACACCAAAGTCCTACAATATCTTGCCTGTGTTGTGCATGCTCTGAGTATACTTCTGCACCACGTGGGTTTTTGCACATGCTCTGAGTACACTTTTGCACCACATGGGTTTACGTGGTTAGTTTACGGGGCTGCTGTTAGGGTAGGGGTTTCCATCTGTGAGAGTCTTCTTCCTCAACTGTCTCATTGAGTTGCTTTTTCTTAGGATTTTGCCTGACAATGTAAAGTCTTTTTTTTCTCTCTCTCTCTCTCTCTTCTCTGGGTGTCCAGCTAACCTGTGCTTTCTTCCTGCTGGGGTGTTTCTATTACTTTATTTATCTTGTCCTATATCGTCATATTTTAGGAGCTTGGAGGAATGAGAAATCCTACAGAGCTGAGGTACCCCTAAATAAGATATTGGCAGTTCCAGCCCTTATTTCATCCAAGCTGAAAGCAATGTGATGCCGTGCCCTGGAAAGTCATGCAGAAAGTACATTGACTAGAAATGAAAGCAATGCTAGGATGGATGGCAGCTTTGTCCCCTAGAGATATTTTATTTGTTTACTTGCTTATTTATTTATTATTTTCAGATCATTGGTTTTTTAATGTACTTTTTCCCTCCTTTCAAAGAAAATCATAGGCAGCAGGGAGTCCCCACCATAGGAGGTAGCCATGATCTATCTCATTAAAATGAAAAGAGAGCCCAGAGCTGGGTTGTGTACCCAAGGCGGGCTCTGGGGCTGGTGGCCACTGCAGCCGGAAAGGATGGAGGATGTGGGCTTTTAGTTTAACCTCACTGTACCATCTGACAGGGGAAGCACAAAAGATAAAGAAGGTCTGGGAGTCTTTCTGAAAGACTGCTTTCTTTGAGAGGGAGAGTTCTATACTTTTGAGTTAATAACAAGATTACTGCTACTATCTCTTAGGCCTAAGGAAGTGGGCAGGAGATGGTCCAAAGAACCTGACGACAGAGCAGAGGAAGCCCCCAGGACAGATGGCTCCTCCCTCTGGCCTTCTGTTGATGCTGCTCACTAGGATCACTAACTTGGGACCGATAGCAGGGGACCCACTAATGTAGGGTCCCTGTGTGTCACCTCTGTGTGACAGGAAAGTACAGCCCTTAGCTCTAGAAGGTCAGGTGGGAGACACTCATCATGGCAGAGTTGCTAAGACAAAATGAGATGGAATGCAGAGGTATTGGCTGGGGATTGATGCAAAGCCAGACACTCAGTGGGCAAGGTTGTTTCTTATTAGTGACACCATTATCACCCTCACCATCACTTTCACCATCATTATTACTGATAAAGGTGTACCAGGGCTGCCGCCACCAAGATAACCATCTCATGCACCTTAGCTGGCCTCTGGCTTTCTTCCCCAGGACAGGTCATGCCATGTACGCACTGAATTCAGGCAGATGTGTAGGCACCACAAAGCCCATTTGTAGTTCACTCACATTTCAATCTTTTTCTTTACTAGGGGAGACAGCGCCACTGAGTCCTGGCCCTCCGAAGGGACAGTTGTGCTGGCGTGCTGCTGTGCCGAGAGGACCTGTCTCGGAGATGAAAGCCATGCCCTGGAACTGGACTTGCCTGCTCTCCCACCTGCTGGTGGTGGGGATGGGGTCCTCTACCCTGCTCTCACGGCAGCCACCCCAGCAATCTCTGAAGCGTTCTTTTGTCACATTCCGAGGGGAGCCCACAGAGACCTTCAATCACCTCGTGGTGGATGAGAGGACAGGGCACATTTATTTGGGGGCTGTCAACAGGATCTACAAACTCTCTAGTGACCTCAAGGTCTTGGTGACTCACCAGACAGGGCCAGATGAAGACAACCCCAAGTGTTATCCACCTCGGATTGTTCAGACCTGCAACGAGCCCCTGGCCAGCACCAATAATGTCAACAAGATGCTCCTAATAGACTACAAGGAAAACAGGCTGATCGCATGCGGGAGCCTGTATCAGGGTATCTGCAAGCTCCTGAGGCTAGAGGACCTCTTCAAGTTGGGGGAGCCCTTTCACAAGAAGGAACATTACCTCTCGGGGGTTAATGAGAGTGGCTCAGTCTTTGGGGTGATCGTCTCCTATAACAACTTGGACGATAAACTCTTTATTGCCACCGCTGTGGATGGCAAGCCAGAATATTTTCCTACCATCTCCAGCCGGAAGTTGACTAAGAACTCTGAGGCAGACGGCATGTTTGCTTATGTTTTCCATGATGAATTTGTGGCCTCAATGATTAAAATCCCTTCCGACACCTTCACGGTTATCCCCGACTTTGACATCTACTACGTCTATGGTTTCAGCAGTGGCAACTTTGTCTACTTCTTGACCCTGCAGCCAGAAATGGTGTCTCCCCCAGGCTCCACAACGAAGGAACAGGTGTACACGTCGAAGCTTGTGAGGCTTTGCAAAGAGGACACGGCCTTCAACTCCTACGTGGAGGTGCCCATTGGCTGCGAGCGCAATGGGGTGGAGTATCGCTTGTTACAGGCTGCCTTCCTGTCTAAGGCTGGTGCTGTGCTTGGCCGGACCCTGGGAGTCCGTCCAGATGATGACCTCCTCTTTACCGTCTTCTCCAAGGGCCAGAAGCGGAAGATGAAGTCCCTGGATGAGTCTGCCTTGTGCATCTTCATCCTGAAGCAGATCAATGACCGCATTAAGGAGCGCCTGCAGTCCTGTTACAGGGGTGAGGGGACACTAGACCTGGCCTGGCTCAAGGTGAAGGACATCCCTTGCAGCAGTGCGGTGAGTGAGGAGGGAGCCCGGACAGTGGGGTGTGGGTGATATGGACCCCAGCTTTGTAGCATCTATGGGGTTTTGATGGGTCTCCATCTTGGGTCTCATTGATTCGGACTATCAGCAGGCAAGCATCTTTAGCATGAAAGAATTGGGTAGAGCTAAAATGACGGTTTCCTACTGGCACCTTGTTCTGGTCTCTTTCTTGTTGCTGGTTGTGAGAAACAGGGCTGGGAATGGGCAGAAACATGAAAAGTTGATGTTCTTTGTATTTGGGTGTGGTACAACAGCTTAGAGGAAAATGTTGGAAGATTCTGGAAAGGCGGGTGTTCACATAGGAAGTCATTTTGCATTTGAGGTAGACATGGGATTTCAGAGAATTACAGCTTTATTTTAGCCCCTTGCATATCTTTATAAATGGTAAACGAAAGTAAAGGGGTATAGGAAGAGACCAACCACACTTTTAAGGCATCTTCTGTGTTCGTAGTGCTGTGAGAAAACTGTCTTAGCTAGGTCTCTATTGCTGTGATAAGGAGCACAACTAAAAGCATTTAGGGGGGGAGAGTGTTTATTTCAGCTCACGGGTTACAGTCTTTCAGGAAGAGAGGTCAAGGTAAGAACCCTGGAGCCATTCATTTTGGGCGGTAGATGATCTAGTCAAGAGGATCTACAAGACTGAGCTTGGGGGACTCTGAAGTGCTCCTAAATGTAGGCGGTCAATGATGAACCATATTAGTTCTCTCTGTGTGTGTAGTGCACACTTAAACTTAGGTCAGTCAGGGGAACCAGCAGAAGAGAAGTATAAAGAAGACCACTAGAGAACCCTCTAGCTTTTATAGTGCAATGTCAAGACCAGCCTACCAATTGTGAGCAGAATTTTATCTCATAGTTTTGGAGGTTGCCATAGTCTACAAGCAAGTGTCTACATTTGTTGAGGACCCTCTTGCTGTATCATAACATGGCAGAAGGATGAAGGGAAGGCAAGGGAAAGAGATGACTGATCTCATCCTTAACCCACTCCCACAATAAAAGAATTAATCCCAGCTGGGAGTGGTGGCTCATGCCTTTAATCCCAGCATTTCGGGAGATAGAGGAAGGTGGATCTCTGAATTCCAGGCCAGCCTGGTCTACAGAGTGAGTTCTGGGACAGTTAGGGCTGTGAAGAGAAACCCTGTCTTGAAAAACAAAACCAAATCAAATAAAGCAACAACAACAAGTGAGTCTACTGACAAACCATCTCTAAATATCCTACCTCTTTTTTTCTGTTTCTCTGTTTTGTGGGGGAGGGGCATGGGTGTGCAGACCCAGTGTATGTGTTGGCCCCACGGGTGATATGGGAAACCATCTCAATCACTCTTCCTTATTCTTTGAGACAGAGTCGCTCAGACAAACACAGAGCTCAGCGATATGGCTATTGTTTGCTCAGGGGCTTTCCAGCTTGCTCAGGGGCTTTCCCTGTTTCAGCCTTCCAAGGTTGGAATTATAGGTGGGCCGCCATGCCTACCCATTGTTTACCCGGCCTTCTATAGATCTGAAATCAGGCTTAGCACCTACATACCAAGAGCTTGAACCACTGAACTCCTCCCCTTCCCTGTTAGCCTGGAACCTCTTCATACTGTTAAAATGCAATCAAATTTTAAATCTGCATTTGGGAGGGAATGAACTCCAACCCCATAGAACATGGTTAAATCTTTATATTACATTTGAGTACCCTGACACACTTGAATACATGTGATAAGTATCTCCACCAGTGCATTTACACAGCCAAGTGCACACATTGCCCATGCTAAAATGTGGCATGGTGGTGATGCGGCTTACTAAACAGGGAGTTCTTCCGAGATCAGAGGGGCTAGCAATCTCTGACAGTTTTCTCTAGAAAACTTGCTCAAAACTGTTTTGGAGACCAACAGCATCTGCAGGGGTCCACCTGACTGCACCAATAGGTGTCTATGCTGGTCTTGCTCCTGACATAATACAAAAGACAAGTTCACCACGGATGCCTGCGGAGCCGTAGGCCCTAACCCTGCATGGTACCCTTGGAGAGAACAGAGGGAGTACAGCTTTGCGAGACCGACCAATGCCAAGGACTGGGAGTAATGGAGCCAGATAACGAGCTTTTGATTTTTTTTTTTTCCTTTTGGCTTTAATTAGCCCTTTCAAGTTATAGGCGAGTTCAGAGCTGAGAATAGAGAGGAGGAGGCCAGGAGTTGCACAGGGCTGGGGCTCTCTCCCAGCTGGTCTAAAAGAGGCCGGGCCAGCTTTTAATGCACAGTATCAGTTTCCTTTGATTTGGTTGATACCCAAGTTCCTTTGCTCAGGCTCTCTGGTTTACAATTCATTTGGACTCGGCTCAGACCACACATGTCCTGTACGGCACAATGTCAGCATCAGCCAGACCATACTGTGATGCTGGCCCCAGTGTCAGCTGTGTTGGCATCCTGCTTTCCCTTGACCCTTCCCTGTGCTGTTGTGGCTTCCAGTCTCCAGGCAGAGAACGGACATGGTGAACTCCAGAATTCTCTTTTGGCTTTGAATCTGGGGCCTCCCCTGGGTCCTCTAAAGTGGGAACCAAATCTCAGATAGGGTCTTAGTTAGGAGTTCTATTATTATGATAAACACCGTAACCAAAAGTAAGTTGGAGAGAAAAAGGGTTTACTTTAGCTTACAGTTCCATGTCAAGGTCTATCACTGAGGGAAGCCAGGGTAGAAACTGGAAGCAGGAGCTGACGCAGAGGCCATGGAGGACTGCTTGCTCCTGTGGCTTGCTCAGGTGGCTTCCTCATAGCACCAGGACCCCTAGCCTACTGTGAGGCAGACCCTCCTATATCAATCATCAACCAAGGTAATGCACTACAGACTTGCCCACGGGCAAATCCTATAGAGCGCTCTTCTCAGTCGAGAGCTCTTCACTCCGGCTTGTGTCAAGTTGACATAAAACTAACCATCGCGGTGGATTTGCCCCCATGGGTTCCTGCTGCTGGAAAGACCCGAAGGAGGCTACAACTTAGAGGTTGGCTTTAAGAGTTTGCTTTGGAGGGTGTGGAGTCCTTGTGAGGTTTACTGTAGTTATAACTTGGAGAGCTTACAAAGGGGAATGTGACCAGAGATTTGCTTGGGTTGCATCCTTTATGCTAATCCTGCAGGTTAGCGTGTTTATCCGAAGGTATTTATGAGGCTTAAATGGCCCCTTCCATTTCCTGATGAGACCCATATTCCTCCCCCTGAACTCAGAGCTGAAAGAAGCCTGACCCTGGGTCATTGGCCCACCTCATGGGTCCAGAACCTTCTGACTACAACTCTCTGAGAGCTCAATGGTGCTTCTGCTTCCGGTGGGCCAGGAAGGCTGGCTGTATTCATGACAGAGATGTGGCAGGGAAACAGGCAGAGTGTTCTCTTATGGTTGAGTGGCTGTGCATGTAGAAGCACTTGCAAGTGTGAATCCCCGAGCCCTATTGGATATGGATACTGTGGGAGCTCGTGAGGCATCTCTTGGTGTGTTTGGGGCATAGAAGCAGTCCCCAATTTTGCCTTTGAGTGTTCCTTTTCCTGAGTCCAGGTCTTCTCCAAGGCTAATGCAGAAGGCAGTAGAACCTGTACATTGTTCAGAGGCTCTCATGAGATCACAGGAGTTACAGACCTAGAAAGATCTGACAGGGCTCTCAGGTTGTGCTGGGACTCAAGGACCTAAAGACTAGCCTGAGGCCAACTTGCTAGTAAGGCATCTAGGAGGGCTTATTAATTTGATTTAATTTCTATTTCCGTAGCTTCTCACTTTGGGCCTGTCGCCCTTTGCAGCTTACTTCAAAGGTTTCCTGCAGCTCTCAGTTTACAGAGCACATAACTCTAGGACTATGGAGCCCATAGCCCATCATTTTTTTTTTTGTCTTGTGCTAGGACTCTGTGCAGGTCAGCCTTTCCCACAGAGACCTGACAGTTCTGACATGGAATAGGCAACCTACTTGGGGGAGTGCACTGCTGTGAGCCGAGGAGCCATGTCCTTCATGAGTGTTGTCATAGCCTTGGCGACCAATATTCCTCTCCCTCTCCAGCTTGCTGCGGTCCCTCCGAGAGCCCTGGTCTCTGCCTCTGAATAAACTGATAAGCAGAGAAATATCTTAAGTCCTGGGAAAATTGTAGGCAAGTATGCAACCGGACTGGGCAAAGTCAAGGAAAGACCTCAGTCTCCAGGAATGTGGAAGGGAAGTCGATCACCACAGCCTGTAGATGGGACAAAGGCTGTGGTCAAGGGAGGGGTCTGTTACTCCTTTTCCTGAAGTCTGAGTTTGGGAGCAGCCAAGAAATGAATGAATGAATATGAGCATCAGGCAGCACCAGCCTAGGTCTCACAATGAGAAGCAGACACAGCGTGGCTACAAATCACTTCCTCTTCTCTGTGAGCTTTGACCTCTGAGTGACCTTTTGCTAAAACAAAACAAAACAAAACAAAAACACAAAACAAAGACAAAACAAAACCAGGATCCCCTGGGACAGGGGCTTTTATCTTGAATCGCCACCATTCACCTGTCCGGCCCTCATAACTGGGAGTATAAAGTGGGGGCCACCACACCTTTGTACAGCCCTGCCCTGACAGTATGCAAAAGCCTTCACCTGCTCTTTTCATCATTCCCAGAGTCCTAGAGAACAACAGAAGAGGCCATCATCCTCTCCAAGGAGATGAAAGGACAGAAAATCAAGTACTTACCTAGATATCATGAAGTCTAGAACATACCATGTGTCTATAGTCCCAGCCTGCTACTTCTCCCGTGGCATGCCTCAGTTCAGGGCCAATAGAACTTGTCTTGGGCTGCAAGGTCCATGTAAGCAGGACAGGACAGGTGTGATCCTGGGCCCTTAAAATCATGTACAAGTGGGGCTCATCAAGTTAATGCAGCCTAGAAAAATCTCCCAAGATTCCAGGGGCGCATCTGAAAGAACCATGGCTGGGCCAAGCTCCCCTGTGACTTGAAGGTTTACCCACTGGCTTTGCCAGTCCCATGGGGGTCCCAGAGGTATAAGAAACAGTTTCCTTTTCACTTCCTGCCCAACAGCATACATCACTGAGCTGAAGGAGACCCTCATCCTCATGTGCTGTGTGGTTCGTCTGTTTCCCAGGAAGAGGACAGGGTCATCCCCTTAGACTCAGGCTGGCCTTGTGTCCCAGCATAGATGATCACTCAGGTTTGCCTGGCGCCTGAGATCCTGAACTCCATGAAAATGAGCATCCGGAATGGCCAGGCAGCTGTCCCAGGCCGGGCTCAGCCAGGCGGCTTGGGCTGTTTTCATTTCCCTGTCAGCAGGAAGCTGGGCTCTGACTACATGAGTTTGTTTCCTGTTATGGTGAGAGGCAAGGGTTCCTCTCCTTGCTTGGCACTCACCCTCCTTTGGTCCAGGAACTCCTCCTCTTCCCCACCCTGTCCCCACTTCTCATCCCAACTGCCCTTGCCAACACTACAGCCAAGTAAGTTCCTGGAGTACCACATTCAGGTCCCGCTAGGTACACACATTGCAAGTCTCTCCCAGCCCAACCCGAGCCCTCACTCTTTGCAAGCCATTTAAATAATTTCCTTATTTAAGATCTGGCTGTTATAAGACAACCCCAAGATAGATGTCTCCCCTGCTTCCTTTAAATGTAGCTCCAGTGCTTGGCATCCTGATACAAAGCCACTTACCTTACCTGGTCAGCAGGGTTTGCAGTAGAAGTCCCATCTGGAGCAAATGTCACAGTCTTCTTGGGTCATGTGGAGATGACTGAGACCTGGGGGACCATCTAGATCTGATGGGAGAAAGTCTGAGGTTGGCTGAATGTGTTCTCCCAGGATGCTGCTTGGGAGGTCAGCAGGTCCGGTGTGGGGGTGCGGTGACTGCAGACCCCAGTAATCACACATACTGAATTTTAATATAGGTAGATTCAATAGACTCAATGTATAAGTCCCTGAGCTGTGGCTTCAGGACATGTGGCCTCACCATGCTGAGCTATCACTTGCCGGGTTTAGCCCAACGTCATGCACCCCAGTGTATATGCCAACATGTGCACCCCCTTTCCCTGTGTCTGACTCCCCTCCTGTTGATGTCTCTCTGTTGCTTCTGCTTCCCCCCTTGGCTTCCTCTAAACCCCTCTTCCTGTGCCTTGTCACCCCCTGGCCTCCCTCTGTGGCTTGTTTCCCATCCTGCCCACACACTACCCTCATCAATGAATATAGTGATATTCCTTTCTCATGAGTATACAGACATGTATGTGGATATGTGCACACGAGCCTCATTTAGTATGGCATGAGCGCCACCTGAATGGTAGGCTGGATATCTTATGAATCCACACATGAATACACTCACTGATCACTCCAGATATAGGGTTCCCTTTAACTCATTTCATCTAACAGGGGGGTGTCTTGCCAAGGACACTGGGCAGGGCATCTGGGCATTTGGGTTTCAGTCAGTGTCAATTCATGATCTGTCACAGGGCCAGTTTACCTTCTGCTCTGATTTTATGCTAAAGAAGGCGTTGGTGAGATAATACATATTTCATAAAAAGCAAAAAGAAACATGCAGACGTTATTAGGTAAGGACGGGCCCAGAACCCTTTGACAAGTACAAACAGTCTCATCCCCACCCTGCACTCCCACCTCTGATTTACTGTCCCTGTCATTTATTACTGGGTCTTTGCAATCAGCAGCTTCTTTGGAGCGGTTTGGGCTGTACCTAACTGAGGTGATGTTCAGTTTCTTAGTCCCCAGGATGTGCTTGCTTGCTGGCCTGACTTCCTTTCTCCATGCCCACATGATGAACATGCAGAGAATGCTCTAGAAGAAGGCACCTTTTGAGCCACAGCTTTGTTGCTCTAATATATGAATGTCCTTTAATTTTTGCAAGGCTGAAGGGAATGGTCACACATCCACACACTGGCAACTGGTCTCATTTCATTAACAAAGGGGCCACCAAGGCCACTTTCCTCACTCCAGCCGTCCACTTAAATCCTTCTTCCTAGTGAGTCTGGCCTCATATGCTGTCCACATACACATACCAGGGATCTGTGAAAGCAAGGAGAACCGGGACCGTTCCCCATGTCCTTACTCTGTCTCTGCCAGTGTTCCAAAATATAATGGGATCTGTTCTGCTGACTTATCCTGCATGCAGGCGACATTACCCAGACACACGGGGCCCAAGGAGCAAGAGAAGAAGATACACGGCAACATGAGTGGGGCTAATAAAATTTATTCCCACTAACAAGGCAATGACCTACCCCATAATTCAGCCTGGTGAGCAGGGCCACTGCCTCCCTGGACCCGCCAGGAAACACACAAACTTAATCATCGTGGCATTCCCCACTTCAATTATAGTTCGGGTGGTGGCTGTGGCTGTCTGCCTTAAACTCTGCGAGAGAGAACAAGAGCTGGGATGGATGGGCAGGCTGTGTGGAATTTATCTGCCCCTGACAGGCAGCTGCTGCTAGGGGCAGTTTAAAGCCAAGGTCCAGAAAGGGGAGGGAACCTTCCTTGTGAAGTTTGGCTGGTATTGCTCACAAGTCTGAGAAACTTCTCTGGGAGTCCCCAGGGGTCCAGTTGGGGCCACTGGGTTTGCTAGCAGCCTAGCTGCCACCTGCAGAGTACTAATTCTCTTGCCAAGCTGGCCCATAGCTGTGGCCTCTACAGACCTCTATTGTGCCGTGTCCTGGCTACTTAATAGAGGGAGGAACCTGGGGCCCTCAGCAGCTGGGCTAATGAGGAGAAGGTCCAGCCCCCAAGATCCTGAGTGCGCTGCTCTCTGAAGGCTCTGCTCAGCAACCCCTTGGAGGGTACATGGCAAATGCTTGCTGTTGGTTGTGGTCTGGTTTGCAGAAAGCACGTTGGGATTAATGCCCCTCTCCTGGGAATATAGCAGAAAGAAATGGTCTCAGTTTCCTGTTAGAAGGCTAGCACACTATCATGACTATCAAAAGACTCCTCAGATATCTGGTGACACTGGGTCACAGTTGGTTCCCAAACATACAGAGGTTTCAAAATTAGTATAAAAAGAAACATTGCACCTGTTTATGGCTTTCATTGCTCCGTAGGTACAGAAGCACATTAATTAAGCTTTGGGAGCTGCCTTTCCTCCTCACAGAGCTCCTGGGACACAATTGGCCTTCTTCTGCCCTGATATTTAGCCCTCGCTCTCCCTCCTCTATGAGATGCCAGGAAGCAAGTCTCTCAGTTCTTGGGAACCTTGGCTACAATTTGTTGGGTTGCTTTTTCTAGCCATGAGACACTTTGCACCGAGTCCCTTCAATAACATATTTGTTAACTAGGTTATTGTGGCTGTGGCTTGCTGGCTCTCCCTCTGCTCCTCTGTACACATCCATTTTCCTTACAATTCCATTGAAAAGGACACAATAAAGAGTCACTCAGAGATGATGCCTTAGTGGACGCCTGCACTGTCCCACTCCCTTTCTGCGCTGTTGGGTTCAGCTTGGGTTCAAGGGCAACCTTCACCCGTAACAGTTTTGCTCAGCTTTCCTCTGAAAGTTTAGTGCCGTCGGAGCCTCAGCAGAACTGACAGAATGGGTTAGGAACGATGAAGAAGAAAGTAAATGTTATACAGATCAGTAAAGCCATCAAAGGGTTGGAGGCATGTGCGCTTGGTGTGTGTGTGTGTGTGTGTGCGCGCTAATTCTTTGTTGTAGAAATGATCACTCAAACACATCTTAGAGAGTAACAGGCTCCTCAACAAGGCTAAAGCTAAGCCTACTACAGTTTCCTGGAGTCCTTTCTTGGGAGCCCCTGGGAGCTCTGTCTGTTCACCCCTGAGGAGACAGAGGTACAACACACACACAGCCTCATCTCCAAGGCCCCATGCATGCTGTGTTTCAGGCCCTAGCGCATTTATGAGCACCTGAGGGGTCAGCAGCCATATTTGAGATATGGCTCCTAATAAGTGCGTGATCATTATCACCCTGTGCTGCAGAGCTTCACAATTGGAGTCTGTATTTAGACGTGAGCTATTACAACTTATCTGATCAATACCGCCTTTAAAAAGAAATCCCACATGTGTAATTCACTGATGTTGGATTTCTGGTGGAGGCCTGCTATGAGCAGCTCCTGGTGTGTGTGTGTGTGTGTGTGTGTGTGTGTGTGTGTGTGTGTGTGTG
>OU015744.1:88310491-88324873 GCA_907169655.1 Acomys percivali
AGGGAGGGAGGGAGAGAGGGAGGGAGGGAGAGAGGAAGGGAGGGAGGAGAGGAGAAGAAAAAGGAGAGGGAGAAGGAGAGAGAGAGAAGGCATCATTATTTCTTTGGAATCTGATTTAGAGATGACAGCTTACCACTTTGGTTGTCGGAAGCCCAGCACGTGGGTTCACAATCAGGGAGAGGGGTTCCATTAGGGCATGAGATGATGGAGTTCCCCAAGGGTCACTGTGGAGGCCACTGGCCACACACAGCAGCCACCAAGGGGACTAAAACCAATACTTTCAGTCTTCGGGTTAATTGTTAGTGAACAGTGGTGGCCCAGGCTTGGCCCGTCTTCTGCATCCTGAAATTTTGATGGTATGCATACAGAGAGTCAGAGAGTGAAGGGCAGAGGCCAGAGCAGGTGAGCCACACTTTCCTCCAGGGGGTGGGGCAAGCTCTGGGGAAGCTCACCTAGGGAGAGGGTGGCACTCTGTGAGGGATAAGACCCAGAGCCAATCTTCGAATCAACAGCTCTGTGGGTCATGAAGATTCCAGCCTCCTGACCAGGGCTTCCGGCTTCTAGTCAGGCGAGTGACTGGATGACAGGAGAGAGGATACGGTGGGCACCTCCTAGGGACAAGCGCCATCCATTTACCTGTTTCCTGTGTGTTTATTATGTGCTCCTCAGCATTTCCTTTAGGTACAGAGTATAGCCTCCCTCTTGCTCACATGGAAGGGACTAACTGACCCTCCTGTAGTCATATGGCTTAACAGAAAGTTTGCCTTTTGTCTCGTTGACTTGGAAAGGCCCTGGGCTTTGCCTCTGCCTGAATTCCTGCCTGTGGGATGAGTCTCACTCCAGGACCCTAAGGAAGGTAATCCTCCTGGCTTGTGTACCTGGTCCATATATGTCTGTACGGTGTGTGTGTGTGTGTGTGTGTGTGTGTGTGTGTGTGTGTGTATGTGTGTGTGTGTGTTTACCAGAGCCTTGCACCTTCTCTCTGCCCGGCTCTGGCTCAAGCGGTTGTAACTGATTTTCCTGTTTCTAAATGCTTACTCCTTTAATCCAATAAAACATGACAGACGCAGCTTCCTGAAGCAGCCCATTCCTTATCATTCCCAAGGTTAAAATACAGCAAACATCAGTCCATCCACTGTGCCTGGCCTGAAGCCCTGTAAAAGCGACCAGACCCAAATGAAGAAAAATGTCCTGCTTGGAGCTTTAGGGTCTCTTGGTTGGAACTGCATGCTTTGAGTTTGCCAGGGCCTTGGCTGAAGGAGGAGGTGCTGCCCTGAGAAACAGCAGCTTCCTATATATTATATGCAGGACACTCACGTGCCATCGACCCTCTCCCTGCAGGATGAATTCCTATTCAGGAGCTACTGTATCCCAGCTCCAATCCTCAGTAGGCTGTGGGAGGCTGCAGGAGGCTAGGAGGTGGGTGTTGGGAGATGGCACTTTTTTTTTTTAATTTTAAAAAATTTATTATGTATACAGTGCTCTGTCTGTATATATACTGGCAGGCCAGAAGAGGGCATCAATCACATTTTAGGTGGTTATGAGCCACCATATGGTTGCTAGGACTTGAACGTGGGACCAGAGATAGGCACAGTGTTAAGGAAGCAGCACGCTCTGCTTTTTCTCTTACCACTGACCTGTGGCCTGGGATGCATTCAACCCTTACTTGGTCTTTGCTTTCTTATTAAAACTTTCACTCAGCATTCCATGGAACACTGTGTTATGTGTGGCTTTGCTTCTTTTGCCCATGGCAGGTCACCCAGAGTCCCTGCCTCTCTTCCTTCGGAAGATGGATGGTTTTACTTAGTCATGGCAGCTGCGCAAGGGTCAGAGGTCTGATGCATGGTCCTGGTTCAGTGTGGCTGCTGGTCATTGTCAGCATCTCTTCACATTTTGGCAAACAGCCTTCTTGCTTTTTCTAAAGGCCTCACCTGATTGCCAGCCTCTTACTATTTTCTCCATATTTTTCAGACTTTCCTCCCTTTCATCCTCTTAGCCATGCCGTTCTGTATAACTGAACTTCTAATGCATGGAAGATCCAGTCACAGGCCTTAACGTCACCCATCTGGTGGGACTGGTGTGGATTAGCAAGATCTGAGGCAACAGTAGGTATTCAAGACAGACTGTGTGCCTGGAGGGGACAATGTGAGTCTATGGGAATAGAAGAGGCGGCATTTACGAAATAGTTTGCATAATCCCTTTGAAATTTTCTGTCTGTCTGTCTATCTATCTATCTCTCCATCGTGTGTTTGTTTGTTTATTTATTTATTTATTTATTTATTTATTTATTAGTTTGAGGCAAGGTTTCATGTAGCCCAGTCTGGCTCAAACATAGTATGTAGCTGAGGATGGTCTTGAACTTCTGATCCTCCTGCTTCTGTTCCCAAAGTGCTGAGACTATAGGCATGCACTATCATGGCTGATTTATACAGTATTGGGGATCAAACCCAGGGCATCCTATCAACTGAATTACATACACAGACCTACATAGTTATGTACATAAATTCTTTTAAAGTCAACTGTACATCTTTTAAGACTTCAGAGGATCTGAAAGAGCAACACAATTTCCCACAACCCACTCTTGCTGTCCTTTCTAGGAGGCGTGACCTCCACTGTTCAGGGTGGAGTTTGAGTCTTGTTAAGGTAAAGAGGGCCAGGGGAGATCGAGGATCTCATAGCTTCGCTTCCTGGGTGGAGGCCCAGGTCTGTGTGGTTGAGCTGCTGAGTACATTTGATGCCCTTAGGACAAGCCAGCCAAAGATCAGGTGTACTAGAGAGGGTAGGTATGGTCACTTCCTTGGCACTACCCTCTGCCTACTAAAACATGGCAATCTAGTGCCATTCTGTATCTGGGTTTTCCTCCTAGGGTCTCTCTTGAGCATCCTTTCAGAAGATTCCCACCCTTCCAGAGAAAGCTCCCGAGGCTTTGTAGGCAAAAAGCTTACAAGGGAAAGTGATAGATTTCTGCTTATCTCCCCACAGCTCCCCTCCCCACCAAGTTTGATGGGTGTGGCCAGGGCAAAGGGACTGGTCACATTTGACCGTATCTCGGAATAGCTGGGCATGAGCAGACAGGATGGTGATGAGGTCACCTTGCCTCCTGCTCTCAGTAAATGTGTAAAACTGAAGCGCTATCCTGATGCTTTGTGCTTCTAGGTTTTCCTCACGGGACACTCAGCTTTAAGTTTTTCACTTCTTGGCAGTATGACACCCAGAATGCTGTGGGAGTCTTATCTATATTGTGGCTGTGTATGTGTGTGTGTGTGTATGTGGTTTTTTTTGTGTGTGTGTTTGTATGTATTGTGTGTATGTGTATGTAGTTTTTATATATGTTGTATGTGTGTTTTGTGTGAGTGTGCTTGTGTTTTGTGTATGAGTGTGTGTTTTTTGTGTGTGTTTTTGGTATATTTTGTGTGTGTGTGTTGTATTTGAGTGTGTTGTACATCAGTGTATGTGTGAGGGTTTTGTGTATGAGTGTGTATTTTGTGTGTGTTTCGTCAAAAGTGATGGTGCTTAGATGCCTTTGGTCTATTTCTAAAGATCTGTAAGAGAATAACTTGGTCTTTTTAGAGCAGCATTTTATTAACTCTTTGAGAATTTTATTCTGTGTATTTTGAACATATTCTCCCCTCCTGTAACCCCTCCATTATTTCCCCTCCCATCTGGTCCCACCCAACTTTGAGATTTCTTCTTTACTTGGTCTTTCTAGTAAGTTATCAGAATTTTCTCCTGTGATAATTCAATTTCATCTTCCTCATAGCTTGGAATTTACCCATGATTTCTTATGAAAAAAGATCCCTCTACAACAGGTGCTTTTCTTAATGGGCAAATAGCCTTTTAAAAAGTTGCATGTGATCATGATCATAGAGAAGCATCTATTTACACACACGTCATTTTTTATGCTGATGTTGAACCTAGGGTCTTACACATAGCTAGGTAAGCTCTCTGTCACTGAGCTGTCTCCCCAGCCCAGAATATCTTATTTAGTGTTTATGATCAAATTTGTTCTGGGCCTTTTCTTGGTCATGCCTGATTTGGGAGAGGAAAAGACATTTATAAGCCTCACTTGAAAGACGAGCTTTTCTTAGATCCAGTGGGGCTTAATTGAGCAAGATGGGAAAACCCCGGTGTGGACCTGACCTTGCACAGCGATGGCTGTCAGTGCGCTGCTGAGAGCAGCCAGGTGACTTCCGGGACACTGGACAAGGCTACAGTGGAAAGGGTGTGGGCTGCAATAACAATGCTTTCCCACTTCAGCTGTGCTCTGGCTTCTTCTCTACTGTGCTGTATGGGCTTTAGGGTGGGAAATTTTAGATTTACTGAAGAAAGCGAGCAAACACTTTTTAAAAAATGAATAATCCATTTCTGAAATTAATAGCCTTGTGATGAATCCATGTTATCAATTTGAATTTTTATTTAGTCACATCTTGATTACTCAGAAATTACAGCAAATAAGCTTCAACATTTGTAGCTGAGATTTCTTTTCTAAAAGAAATGTGTTATCCAGCAAAATAAAATAAATTAAAAAGGGTGTGCTTACTTTTTTCAAATGCAGAAAACAGCTCATTGATATAGCTGATATTATATCAGCGCTCTCTTACATAAGAACACAGGGCCACCCGATTGCCTGAGGAATATGAATCCATGCAGATTGGAAAATATATTTGGAGATGGACTGGAAGTGGTTACTGTTTTCCAGTGCCTGCTTGTACAGGGTTGTAAAGCCATTATCAGCTAGCTTAGGCAAAGTTAAGCTGAGGTAACAAGTGACTCCCAAATATCAGTAACTCGCAATGACAGAGGTTAGTCCCAACTCATGTTCATACGTACATGGGGTTGTCAGTTTTGTTCTATGTTGTTGGGGACAGAAATAAAGGCCCTGTGTGGGGTATGCTAATCACATGGCTAAGAGAGGAATAAGACACAGCACTTCCTGTGGCTGCAGCTGCTTAGGGGGTTGCACTGACCAAGCCAGAATGAGGGGGGTGGCTTACCCCACCACAGGGTATGTGGGGTAGGTTCCGTGAGGACAGAGAATACCTTGTCAGTATAGTTTGCTATAAGGCTTGTTATCATGTACTTCAGGCTGGGGATATCTTGTTGGTCCACAATAGGCCAGGTGTTTCTGGAGTTAAAGAACTCATGGTTAAAGCCAGAGAAAAGTTTTCCAAAGGGGAGGATATGGCCATTGTGTGTCATCAACTCCAGACACTGTGTTGCAGATATTTTTATTAAACTGATTTCTCACAGCGTGTTTGTAATTTACTTCTCTGCCTCCTGAAACTGTACCAAAATTGTTCATCTTCTTCCATTAGTCAGGCTCTGGATGTTTGCAACTCCCCAAATTTAGTTTTTCTTGAGATCGAGGCCATGTTCCAACTAAAATGCAATGATTAGATTGTGCCCAGCAGATGTCTTTTGGAAAACAAAATTATCCAAATTTATTGAATCATTTCTTTCACCTACAATTAAATAGAACCTCCCAAATTAATTTTTCTTAAGTAATGTAACTTGGAAGGTTTCTTTCACGGTCCCTCTGACCTGCCTCCTCTGACCATGATTTCTAGAAGTCCACTGAGGACCCCACGAAGACACTGCCCTCCATGCCACAGCCTTTCTCAAGACAGGAGCCCATGCCAGCTGTCAGTCAGGACCTACACCATAGGTTTAACAGAACTGGAAATCTGAGTGGAGCTAGCCAGCCTACTCATTCAGAAGAGTTCGTTTCTTGCACTGCCAACTTTTTGGCCAAAGTGTATTTAATTTGCACGGGGCATCGGTGGTGGCCCAGTAAACACTGGACCAGCATCCTTTGGGACACAAGATACACTTGTTCACCTCTGAGCCAATACCATCACTGCAAGGGCCTCTGCAATGACCACAAGTTCCCAGGAAGCTGCTCACCTACAGTTTTGCTAGGAGGCTCCCTCTGGCTCTTTCTTTCCAGGCTCTTCCTGTTTTCACATGTCAATATGCACATGCTTGCACATGCTCACTTATGCATCATGGTGTATTCTTGCCCCTCCTTGGAAAGCTGTCCTCTTAAACCTGCACACAGACTTGACACATATAGACCAACAGTCACCCAGCATAGCTGAGTGACCCGCACTGATTCAGGACCATGCACTAACCTCTCTCTGCAACTTAAGGGCCCTGGCCTCTACCCTTCTTGCATGCTTCCCTTCTGCAGTCACCAAGAAATTAGCAGCCCACTATCTAATCAGCTTACCTCTGACTCGAGCCCACTTTGGCCTAGAGATGATGACATAGTACAGCCATTTAGCTGCCAAATGCTCTGACAATAGCCCAGATGGACAGTGTCTCTGACATCAGAGCAGTTTCTTCATCCCCCGGGTTGGGGGAGGAGGTAATGGCTCTCCCACTTGGTTTTTTTTTTTTTTTTTTTTTTTTTTTCAAGTGCTTCCTGTGGCTGCCTTTCATTTTCATGCCTTTTGCTTGCTGACCTCGCTTCCCGGCAGCCAGTCTAAGTGTGATTCCCATAATTAGCTTAGTGATAATTTAATCTCTCTGCTTTAAATTTGATTGTTTTTGAGGGACCTGGGTCTGGGGGTGGGGGCAGGAGACCTTTGCTTTTGAATGAACTCTTTCTCTGTCTAGAGTGAGAGGTGGACAGAAGTAGTTGGATGGGTGGGGGTGGGATGGGGACACAGTGACAGATGCTTGTGGCTCATGGGCAGATTCTGGACAGGAAGCTGGAGTGGAGTCCATTTCTCTTTCTCTGTTGCTCACTCTCTTTAGGGGTTCCCATTTCTTTGCTCTCGTTTCCCCCTAAAAGTTCAAGGGCGTGTGGGCACGCTCAGCAACCACACAAGAGCTATAGCTGCTCCAAAGAACAGTTTAAAAATAGGAAAACAAAGGCTGGGGCCGAAGTGTGAATGAACCTTGGGCTTGAGTGCCCACGACAGCATGAACTTGGTGTGGGGCACATACCTGCAGTCCCAGCTCTTGGAAGACGGAGGCAGGAGGAGCTGGCTTCCAGTCCTGTCTGGACCATATGTAGCCTCTTAAAAATGTTCTTCTTGTAGATTTCTAGGACCCTCTGGATCCTTCTATTTCCCCATTCTCCCATGCTTCTCTCACGTAGAGTCCCAACAGGATGTCCTCCCCTCTGTCCCACTTTCCTGGCAAGTAAAGACTTTCATGGGACATGCCTCTTGGGCTAGTGTCCAGATATAAGTGAGTATATACCATTTGAGTCGTTCTGCTTCTGAGTTAACTCACTCATGATCATTTCTAGTTCAATCAATTTGTCTACTATTTTCGGGAATTTCTTGTTTTTAATAGCTGAGTAGTATTCCATAATGTAAATGTACCACAGTTTTTTTTTTTTTTTTTATCCATTCTTTTACTGAGGGACACTTAGGCTGTTTCCATGTTCTGGCTATTATGAATAAGGCCACTATGAACATGGTTGAGCATATGTCCTTGTTGTGTGGTGGAATATCTTCTGGGTATATTCCAAGGAGTGGAATAGCAGCATCTTGAGGAAGCCCTATTCCCACTTTTCTGAGATAGTGCAGATAGATTTCCAAAGTGGTTGTACTAGTTTGCATTCCCATCAGCAATGAAGGAATGTTCCTCTTTCTCCACATCCTTGCCAGCATGTGGTGTCACTTGAATTTTTGATCTTAGCCATTCTGATGGATGTAAGATGGAATCTCAGAGTTGTTTTGATTTGCATTTCCCTAATGACTAAGGAGGTTGAGCATTTCTTTAAGTGTTTCTCAGCCATTCAATATTCCTCTGTTGAGAATTCTGTTTAGTTCTGAGCCTCATTTCTCAATTGGGTTATTTGGTTTGGTGAGAGAAGCATGGGATAATAGGGAAATAGAAGGATCCAGAGGGTCCTAGAAACCTACAAGAAGAACATTATGATGGGCAGATCTGGGCCCAGGGGTCCTGCTCAAACTATCGCACCAGCCAAGGACAATATGTGCAGTAAACTTCGAACCCCTACTCAGATCTAGCCAATGGACAGGGCATTCTCCACAGTTGAGTGGAGAGTGGGGACTAACTTTCACATGTTCCCTGTATGGGGAGGCCTGGTGGCACTCAGAGGAAGGATGGCAGGCTACCAAGAAGAGACTTGATACCCTATGAGCATATGCAGGGGGAGGAGGTCCCCCTCAGTCACAGTCATAGGGGAGGGGAGTATGGGGAAAACAGGAGGAAGGGAGGAATGGGAAGATACAAGAGATGGGATAACAATTGAGATGTAACATGAATAATGTGTGTGTGTGTGTGTATACACACACACACACACACACACACACACACACACACACATACACACACATTTAAGCTCAACATAGGAAAGCAGTGCATTAGGTGGCCATGGTTCTCTTCAGCCCACAGAAGGTAGAGAAGATCCAGGGGTGTCCTTGGACACTATCTTCCCACCGCCTCCCTATTCTCAGGCATTTAGCTTGCTTCATATCTAAGCATCTGCTTGGGACTGTCATTGCAGCTGTCCATGCCTCTGAACTGTTTCTAGTCAGACTTGGGTGTCGTGGAAATTGTGTGACAGCTGCAAAATCTCAGCTCTGTGGCTGCACTCTGGTTTGAGACAAATTGGTCACGCACATGTTCCAACTTTTTCCTCTTGTACGATAAAACTGTAGAATGTTATTTATTTGTTTGTGTGTGTGTGTGTGTGTGTGTGTGTGTGTGTGTGTGTGTGTGTTTGTACGATGTCAGGTGTCTTGCACTCTCCTTTATTACCCTGAGACAGGGTCTTGTACTGAGCCTGGTGCTCACTGGTTTGGGGCTAGGCTAACTGGCATGTGAGCCCAAAGATAATTTTTGGCACTACAGATGCTCATAGCCACAATGCCTGGCATATACATGGGTGCTGGGAATCTGAACGCAGGCCCTCCTGCTTGTACAGCATGCACTTTTACCTACTCCCCAGACCCTGTAGGTAGGAGGAAAAAAGTCGTAAAGAAGACAGTGACGATATCAATGACTTTCATTGTTTGGTATAGTTCTAGGTAGCAACTTCAACTTCCATGGAGATAAACAGCCATGTGAACTTAGGGGAGGTAGGACAGCAGAGTGTCGGAAATCCCCAGAGGTCATCGCCTCCAGGGGACAGCCAGATGCTCTAAATAGATGCCTTAACCAGTCCTTATGGGGCAGGGGGTGGGGCAGGGGCCGTAGTCACGTGTGTGTGTGTGTGTGTGTGTGTGTGTGTGTGTGTGTGTGTCCTGGGAAGAAAAGGCAGTGTGACTCAGCTGAGCTTCCCTGGGTCTCCATAGCAGGGAGGCATTGCGCGCGGGGAGCCAGTGACCTGGGAGAAGGTGACAGGCAGCGCTCCTGCAGCTGAGACACTAGGCTCTCTCCTCCACTTTCTCCAGCCTGGAAACAAGGCCTTAGATTTATGAGCTAATGTTTAATTAAGAGAACAGAAAAATTATCTCATTTTGACTTTCAAGGATAAATGTAGCACGATTCAAACTAATTTTATCTCTGCCCCCAAAGCCCCAAGATCGCAGGTGGTGTGACCCTAGCACAGCACTGTGGTTCTGACCCATGTTCTCTCCTCCAATGCCTGATGCTATGGGCCCTTCCACTGGCTAGAATGGCTGCTCTGCTGTTCATCCTGGCTCTGTGTCTTGCCACTTTTCTTTGCAGCTTTGACCTCTTCAGCGGGAAAGGTGTCATCCACCCTATTCTCATGCCGGTGGCATTTCCCTCTGTTTTGTGACAACACTGCTTATACCACGCCCCCCTATGGCAGAATGGATTATAGTGTGGTGGTCACCCCAAACTCTCAGTGTGTTTTGATTTCTCTGACAGCCCCTCAATTACATGTCCTGGGTGTTTCCCAGGATGGAATTGATCAGACCAAAGGCCTTTGTTCTTGGGAATTGATTTCCTCTAATGTGACTGAAACTGACATGGGGGTGGTCCTGGTGTGCTTAGATGTAAGCCCAGCCTTTCTTATGTGACAACATTTATTTCCCATCACTGCCCATCACCTTTAATAGCATAATATGGATTGCACTTTTGGGTGGGACCTACCTTCTGCAAGTAACTTTATTTTCACATTTAGAAGTCTGTTTTCTCCTCCTCCTCCTCCTCCTCCTCCTCCTCCTCCTCCTCCTCCTCCTTCTTCTTCTTCTTCTTCTTCTTCTTCTTCTTCTTCTTCGTCTTCTTCTTCTTCTTTTTGCAAGAGTCAAGTCCATTCTCCTGAGTTACGTTCTTGCCATCCTCTATCAGAAAGATTTGTAGGGTACTGTCCCTTGGTTACAGAAGAGGAAGGAGCCAAGACACCCCACCCCAGCTGAAGGACCCACCCGCCATGCCCCCATGGTTGGAACCCTTGTGAATGGTTTACTCTAGGATCATCAGTGCAAAAGTATAACCATGAAACATACTAGGAAACCGAGGGGGCAGCTGATCAGCAAGCCTCCAGCAGGGCAAGTCAGAAACCCCAATGCAGAGTCACTCACAGGGAGTCCTATGACAGTGGAAGAACCGGAGTTTGCATTTGTGACAAATTTCCATTCTTTTCCTCAAAGGACAAAGACGATTGCCCCCTTTGTTGGGCTTTGGTATTGCTGGCAGGAGACAGAGGCAGCGGGCTCAGGCCACTTCTACCTTCTGCCCACTGTTGTAGCCATAAATACATCATCACAAAATGTCTTCATGGGGTAGGAGCGATGTGCTGGGACATCAGCCACAACTCTGCAATGGGAACACTTGGCATTGCTTGTTGTTCATTTAGATCTTAGTGCGGATAGCTGTGGACTTGCTGTGAGCCTTCAGCTCCATGTGCCCAGGACTCAGAGACCTTGGGATGAGCAGGGTATCCATGTCTCAGATCCCTCAGCCTGCCACCTGCTGGCCACTCTGGCCAGTACCCCTCGTGGGCTTAGGGTTCCTCTGCAGGGAACCTTTTGCCTGCCATCTATGTTGTAGGGGCCAGCAATGTCTGTCACTTCTCAGCTCGTCCAAGTGATGTTTCCCTGAGCACTCTGAGGCCCTGAGGCTGTTCTGCAAGATGAGATCATTGGTACTAAATTTATCCCTGCTGACAGCCGGAACTGGGTTCCAGGGCCCCTGGCTGGCTTGGGAGGTAGTCAGCTAGGGGGAAGGGCATGGGCAAATCTGGGGAATGATCTGGCCCAGCTTTTGCTGTGATCACTCTTGTCTGGTGAGAGGAGCTTTCTTTCTTTCTTTCTTAGACAATTCTCCCCTCTCCTCTTATTCCCAAGGGGGCTCTGTCTCAAATGTTTGCTTTTATGTGCACAGCAGATCTTGATCGCTTAAAGGGTCAGGCAAAAAGATACAGAAGAAATTGAAAAACGAAAATAAAACAAAACAAAAAACACACTCCCCCTCTCCCCAAAAAGCCCCAAAGCAACCATGATATAGGAAGGAATGGCAGGTGTGAGGGACCCATTAGAGATGGGTAACTTATGTTTGGAATGATTGGCCAGGATAAATATCAAAACAAACAAGCAAAGAGTCAGCGAGGAAAATATTTCTGAACAAGGCAAGATCTGGATCTGCACTTACAAAGACCTTTCTGTATTCCAAGAAAAAGAAATGAAAATATGGAAAAAATTGTTAAAAAGCACGTATGAGGGAAGGGAAAGGAATGTGATGGGAGAAGAAACGCCAGGTTGGCATCTGGGAGACATCGGTGGGCTAAAGCTAGCCTTGAGATTTTCTACTGAGTGCAGGTGCTGAGGGGTCAAGCCCACAGAAGTGTCTTCGGTGCTAGTTTGACCAGACAGTGTTTGAAATGCTGCAGGGATGTCCTGCTTGGTGGCTTAAAATGGCGCAGACAATTTAAGAATCTGAAAGATAAACAAGCAAGCAAACAAGGTATAGAGAGTACTGGCCAAGGAGTGCCCTCACGCACATGTCTTGCTCTGTTGTCTGTGTGTAGCCATTTGGTACCTAATACAGGAAAGGTGGTGAGGTGGGTGAGGTTGAGACCAGAGGATGAGAGCTCTACTTCTCCTCCTTACCCCTCCCCCTCAAGCCAGCACTTGTGGACTACCATTTTGACAAATAATTTAGATCTCAAAGGATCCCAGGAGTTGGTCACAAGAGCTGGTGCATCCTTTAACAAAACAGAGCCCCAAAAATACAGGGGAGACAGAACTCTCCTCCTTGGAAGGGGATGAGGGAGAGCTGTCTCCCACATCATCCCTAGGAGTCCCAGAAGAGTCAGAAGAGCTTTCCTACTGGGAAAACTCAGTGAGTATCACTTTCAGGGGAGTCCAAAGACAAGGGGAGGTTGGGATCCATCTCACCATGGACCGGCAGTGTGCTGCTTTACAGCTGCTGTTAATGCATTCCAGGTGCTTGCTTGCTGAGTTAAAGCAACTGCTGCCATCTTACTGTTTAGAGGTCAGAATGCCACACAGGTGTCATTGGTCTAAAACCAAGGTGCAACATGGCTTCACTTCTAGACAGAGGTGCTTGAGGACAACGTGTTTCCTGGCCTGTACCAGCTGTTAGAGGCTTTCACATTCCTTGGCTGGAGCTTTCTTGCTCTGGTGCTAGAGCCAGCAGTATTGTCTCATCCACTTCTTCCATTGTCTTCCCTTCCAGAGACTACAGCCAGGAAAACTCTTTGCTTTTAAGTCCTGGTGTTATCTAAGTGTGCCTGTCATTTAGGGGACTCTGTCCACCTCAAGGTCCTTACCTTGTCGCCTTCCACATCCCCTTTGCCACACCAGGTGACATACAGCCTGTGAAGATTAGAACATGGGCATCTTTGGGGTGAGGTGTCATGATTCTTCCTCCTACAAGCAAGCAGACTGTAAAACCCTGGCAGAATTGCCAGGGAAAGTGTGAGGGTGCACATCTTAGGGGAGCAGATAGAGAGTGGGGCAAGTTTTTACAAAGACAGAGGGTGCTACTAAACATTCTGTGGCTCCCATGTAGAGTGCTTGAGGGTCTCTCATCTAAGCTAGGTTGGAGAGGGCCGGTCCCAAGGCTCTGGGCCATGACAGCTGCCCCAGTTGAAGCATTGGCTCTCCATCTTGGGCATTGAGTAAGAGGACCGCTCCGACAACCTCTCGGTTTCATTGGTTGAACTTCAGGTTTCACTGTATGTAGGATGTAAGGCCTTCTCTTGGTGTCAGGAGAGAGTTCAGAATGAAAGCTTCTAGGAGCCCTACCGAGGCCTGGATTCCATAAGACAGCAAGGCTTTGAGGCGCTCTGCCAGAGAAGAACAGCTACTGAAGTTCCATGGAAGATCTGGGGTAAACACTATCAGCATGCAAGGCTGGGGATGACAGCTGCAGATGGCGTCCCCACTCTCAAAGGGGGTCTCTACTGCCCCTGGGTATTCACTGTCAAGGGAAACCATGACGTCCAGGCTCATGTTGGCCTACTTGGTTTTCATTTTCTTCCTCTCATTTGCTGGTGCCACTGCCATCTTGTAGTAACATTTACCACTAAGTGAGGCACAGCAGATTAAACCATGGAACCTTCCAGTTCTTGTAATGTGAGGTAGATAGAACAGGCAGAAGGACTCATGCATCAAGACTCTGTACAGGTATATGGGAACACAGACTGTGGACTGCTTTCTTACTGAAAGTATGTACTCTGCCTGGCTTCTCTAGCCTTGTCACTGAGCCCTGTTTGGGGATGGGTAAGCACCCCTGACAAGCTGTGGATGCAGACTTCAGTCACCGGCATGACGACTAACTATGTGCCACCAGGTAAACCCACAACGGAGGCCAGTTCCACCATAGAGGCAGTTGCTAGTTTTAATCACTCGAGGCTGAGGAAGGGGAGAGAGGAGATGGAAAAAAAAGTCCCCAAAGCAGGTGCTGTCTGCTGGCTGCTGTGCCACTGGCACTGTCTACATGCACAGCCTAAGGACTTCACAGCGGCCCTGAGAGGTCAGTGAGCTTGCCTGAGGAAGAAATTTTATATCCAGAGTAGCCCTTTACTTGTTTGTGCACAAACTTCAAGACCCATGTCTTCTTGTAGATAGGGTGGGAAGGGAGGAAGCGGGGTTCAGAGCTCAATTTGGCTTTACATTAAATACTCACGTCATTGTAGATCGGGTTTGGAGCATACAAGGAAGCCATAGTACCAATACCTCAGGGAGGTCTCCAAGCTGGAGGCTCTGGGCCTCTCAGGACTTTCTGAGATCCAGGGAGGAGCCTTTTCTCTCAGTGGTTGTTGAAGGCCCTGGACACTAGCCATGAGTTTCTGTACTCACAAGATTGGGCATACTCCATCTCGGTCAGGCCTATGGAAATGAGCAGCTGACATGTTATGTAATTCCTCTTCTGCTCAAATGTGTAACAGTGTGTGCATAAATAGAATGTGTGTGTGTGTGTGTGTGTGTGTGTGTGTGTGTGTGTGTGTGTGTGTGTGTGTGT
>OU015744.1:88334287-88346569 GCA_907169655.1 Acomys percivali
CTCTCTCTCTCTCTGTGTGTGTGTGTGTGTATGTGTGTGTATGTGTGCCAATACTGTGTCTTGATTTTTGCCATTGCATCCATAGAACCTGCCTTCAGGAAGCATTATAACTGCACCACGATTTACTCTACTGTTCTCCGTCTCTTAATGATTCTATTTCATCATAGTAGAGTGTTGATAGTTGGGACCTTAGGAAAGTGGACTTAAAGCATAGATGACTTAAGGCTTCTCTCATCAAATTCTAAGTTGCATTTCTTAGTGTAAAGAAAAACATCACGGTACATGACTCCCTACATGAAATATAGAGGCTCTGATTGGATGCTGAGAGAGCAAGGTTCTGGTTTAGATGTTAAGTACCCCGCACAGGCTTATGTGTTTGAATACTTGGTCCCTAGCCAGTGGTCTTGGTTTTGGATGTGGTAGGACCTTTTGAAGGTAGGGCCCACCTGGAGAAGGTGGATTGTTGAGACAGGGCAGACCTTGGGGGTTGTAGCTCAGTTCACTTCCTGTCCCATTTGTGCTCTGTTCTTGACGCTGTGAGGAGGTGAAGATTTCCTCACACTCCTGCTGGCACGGTGCCTCTGTCTGCTACTGTCCCTTCCCCACCACCATGATGGATTGTGATACCACCCCCCAAAAAACATAAGCATGATAAACCTCTCTTCTCCAAAAGTTGCTTCTGGCCAGGTACTTTGTCACAGCAACAAGAAGTGCAACTGAGATGGTGGGACATCTGCAGAGACACCAACAGTTCAGCTCTCAGTTATGTCAACCATTGACATATAGTGATTTTCCTACATGTAAGATATTAATATAAAGTGTCTACATGCAGGGTAAGCAGCAGCTTCATGGATTACCTTGGCAAGTCATTTTTTAGTTCTCACCAAGAGTGGATGAAAATCTCTATTTCCAGGTTTATGAAATATAGATAACAAGGTCCAGTGTGTACTGAGTAGGTTTAGAAGACCTGAAAGGTTGGCGTGTGTGTGTGTGCACACATACATTGTATGAACATGTATAGATAGGTGTCATGCACACAGGGACGCCAGAGGAAGCTATGGGGTATCCAGCTTTATCACACACTCTCTGCCTCAGTCCTTTGAGATGGGGTCTCTTTATGAACTGGGAGATGACCGGTGATGGTGTTTTAGAAGGTCATGCCCTCTGTAAGTGATGACTTCTCTGTGCTACATGATGGCATGGAATAATATGTCTTCTCTGGTATCTTTTTAAGAATGTGTAAATCCATTTTCCCTAAGGTCTTCCAGGGCTGCAGAGTAAAGGTGGCCTGGAGGCACAAGTGAAGGGGTCCTGCTTGCCCGCAACTTTTGGTTGATTCATAAGCTCTTCCCTGGCTGGATCAGTTGCCTGTCTCAGTGCTATGGCAGAGTACTTAGCAAAGGCTTTATCTGCTCATGGTTGTCTGCAGTACAGTCTAGAATGACAGGAGGCATGGAGTTGGGAGTGGAGGGCAGCCGGTTATACTGTGCAGTCAGAAAGCAGAGGGGGATGGATGCTGGTGATCAGCTGGCTCTTTCGGGTTTTTTGTTTTTTGTGGGTTTTTTTCCTTTTTTTTTTTTTTTTTTTATTTAGCCTGGGACTCCAGTCCATGAGACAACACCACCCACATTCAGAGTGGGTCTTCCTTTTTCAGCTACTCCTCTCTCAAATCACCTCACAACACACTCAGAGGAATATCTTCTAGATAATTCTAAACTTAGATTGACAATGAAGATTAAGATCACAAACCCACCCTTTGCCAACTTGACACCCAAACACCATTTTCAACCATTAACATTCCATCTCTGGTCCTTAGAGGCACATGGACATCTCATCACTTAAACTGCGCTCATAAGGTTAGCTCTGAAGTGCCCGTTAGATCTTAACAACTCTAACATTGTTCAGAAGCCCAAAGTCCAGAGGCTCTTCTGAAATTGAACACATGCAATCTCTTACACACGAAACAAAGGAAACAAACACATCCTTAAGTTGCAGTTTACCAAGTATTTGGTCACAGCAACAGTTAGGGAGGAAGACAGCTCCTGTGTCCTGTTCCCCTCCCCTCTCCTGGCCCGTCATGAGCTCTGTCTGTTAAGGGCTCCCCGGTGGCCTGCTGCTGGCTCACGGTTGAGTTGTTATCTTCTCGTCACACACTTATCTGGGCACGGTTAGAGCGCTGTAATAAAATTTGTCACTGACTTTAATCCCATCAGTGTCCACACCCGGCTGATTAGGCCCTTTGGTTGTTGCGGCTCTGCACCTCTGGCCCCTTCTCACTCAGGAAAGACTGCCTGGCCTTGGGAAAAGATGACACAAGAGGCAAATGAGAACCCAAAAGTGCTTCAGTTTGCAAACACAGCAACCCTATCTCCCTCCTGCCTGCTGTCAGCGCTTCCTCAGACCCGTCAGAGACAGAGACAGAGACAGAGAGGTGGAGCTTACCTTCATTCTGCCAAAATCTTACACATTCCCACCTTCCTCTGAAGTCCCCTGACATGGGGAGAGAGGTTACTGAGCACAGCCAAGCAGGGGCACTGAGGGCCTAAGGGCCTGAGGCCTTATCCTAGCCCACTAAGAAGATGCACCATTCCCACCAAACACTGGCTGTGGACTCTCTGGACCACATCCCCCTCCCTTCCACTAAGCCACAGAGATTGTGCTGGCAGCCTCCTCTGCTTGCCTAACTCTCTTCACAGCTGCACATTCCATGCAGATCTGTTGCCCAGAAAGAGCTGGTGTGTGGAGAATGCAAAGTGGGGATTCTCCAAGGAGGGTGTTCACGCGGCAAATGTACGAGGGCTACCAACAGATGTGTAGGCAAAGTGTGTGTGTGTGTGTGTGTGTGTGTGTGTGTGTGTGTGTGTGTCACCTAGGATGTGCACATGTGCATGCCTGTGAGTGAGTACATTGGGATTTGGCATGTTTCCAGGTATGAATACAGTCAGTCTTTCGGTGTATGTAAGTGAATGCATGTATATCTCTTTGTGTATGAGTATAGGTATATGTGTGCAGGTATGTATATATATGTGTACATATGTATTGTGGGGTATGTATTTGTGTTCATATGTATGGGTATATGTATGTATGTAGGAATATGTGTGTATGTGTGTGTACATGTTTGGGCATGTGTATAAGTGAACGTGTTTATGTGTGTGAGCATGATTTAGTCTGGCACAATTCAACATGAGTTAGCCTTTCCATTCTTCTCTTTATTTTCTGCTTTGAGCGCAACAGCTGCCACCTGCCTCTCTCCAGTTCCCTTGCACCATCCTCAGAGCCAGTGCATCTCTGAGGCCCTGGATAAACCTATTCTCTGGAAGGAGGCATTCTATATCTGCTGTGTAGGTCTCCAACCTGAGGCTTTATGCTCTCACACTCATCAGAACCCGTTGGGAGTGAAGCTGCATGGCTGCTGTGGCATCCCAGGTACCTGCATCACAGACAGAGCCAGATGAGGCTGAAGGCAGCAGGTAGCCCAGGCAGACAGCCTGTGCTGTCTCTCAGAGCAGCTGATCTCCGTGAGGCCTGCCTACATCCATGGTCCAGCCAGCGTAAAGATGTACAGAGCCTCCACTGCAGAAGCAGCAGGCAGCGGGCAGTGGGCTGCCCTGGTGGGCAGAGAGAGGCCATATTCATCTGCTCAGGCTGCTATAACAAAGAGCCCTGGACTGCATTTCTAAAATCACTGGCATGGTGGCTGTGGATGCTGGAAGGCCAAGGTGAGGGTATACACATTGCTGGTTTCACTTAAGACCTCTTTCCTTGGCTTTGCGATGGCTGCCTTTGCTCTACATCTACCCTCCGTGTGTGTCTGCATCCTAAACTCCTCCTCTTGGAAGGACCCCAGTCTTCCCAGATTAGGGTCTGCCCTAATTATTTCATGTTAAGTTAATTACCCCTTTAAAGGCCATTTCCAGATATAGTCATGATCTGTTAGCGTTACAGCTTCGACATAAACTTGGAGCAGGCCACAATCCAGCACCGAATCAGTTTCTCCCTTTGGCTTTCTTTTTCTCAGTTTTCCTTCTTAGCTGGCTTCGTTAGTGCCAGTACATGTTTCTCATGGGACCCTAGCCCATCCTAGGTACATGATGAGGCAGCATTGGCTCTGAGGCTTGAAAATAAACCTCAGAGAAAATGTCAGTATCTTGCTGTCATTTTAACATTTGTAGGACATCGAGAAGGCAAAGTGATAGAGGAACAAGAATAGGAAGGTTGAGGTGATGCTTAGTTGTCATGTGGTCCGCACAAGTGACATCGCCTCTCAGAGAGTGCTTTCTTCTGCCGTCAGGAAGGCTGAGTGAGGTAATGTGTGCGAGGTTCCTGGGACACGTCCTAATCGTAGGTACAGTAAAGCATCCGTGACACTCAGTTACAGCATCAGTGATTCCTATACACAGACAGATGAGGTGTAAATATACGGAGCTCAGTTGGCCACTGGGCAAGCAAGTACCTACTGTCCACATCAAGGCCAGAGACAAGCGTCTGCTCAGCATGTGGTGAAAACCTAATTCTATTTCCAAAGAAACCGTGCACTCAGATGCTATTTCTGCTTACACTGGGTGTGTAGGACAGCATTGCTGGATACGAGCGAAAGGACGAGCTTCAAATACTTGTGGAGGGCAAAGGACGGCCTGGAAAGCTGGAGTTCCCTTTCTAGGCAGGCTGATTCTCAGGCTAATGAGTGGAACTTCTTCAGGGGCCTCTTGCTTGCACACTGCTAGCTTTCCCAGCACAATTCCTGAGTAAACAGAGCTGAGGTGGGGCTTGGATGAGGTGGGGCATTCTAGCGAGCACCCGGGGCTACTGTTGACCCAGTCTCTTTCCTAGGTTAGGGTTCACAACCCTTTGTGTTTTGAGCCTCCCTGACCCCGTGCTGTCCAGCTCTGCTCTGCGTGTTTCCCTCTTTTGCATTTGCATATGTTGGTGAGAAGTTGTTTCTTTAACCCTTACCCATCATTCTCCTTTTCATCCTTTCTCATCATTTTTGAGTGCCCAGAGAAGTAGAAAAGGGTAAGGCGATACCCCGTTCCCTCACTAGTGTTTGTGGTGACCCTAATTAGAAAGAGGCAAATGCAAGAGTAACATCCTTCCCACTGCCCCCCTCATCTTCGGAAGCCCCATGTGGCTCTACCCCAATATGTATCCATTCCCTGGTCCCAATTCCCTAATCACTTTGCTAGAGTAAATAATTGCTGGCGCGTGGTGACCCAAGGTCATCGCCAATGGAGGAACGTAATTAGGACCTTCATTTCCGACCATCTTGGGAGCCCCCTTGCTGCTGATACTTGTTTGTCTGACTCCTTGCCTTGATGCTCCTGTCTCCCGGCCCCTTCCCCTTCACAGCCTAGAAGGTTGGGACAGGAACAGAGTTGCTCACAGGCAGGCAGCAAGCATGACTTTCTTTGTTTCTTTCTCTATGGGTGTGATTGGTAGCATGCCGTGTTCCATGGAGCTATGACCTTGGTCCTCACTGGCATGCAGTGCTCTGTATGTGTGAGCCTTCCCCAGGGACTATTTCAGGGAGAATTTGAGATTAGAAACTACCTCTACCATGTCTTCTTAAATAGTCCCCTCTCCCCAACCCCATTGTGGCTGACGTTGGGTTGCTTATGTCAGAACATTTTACTTCTTTTCCTTCTTGCTAATAAGTGTTTGATAGGGATGGGCATGCTTCAAGCTCCCTGCGTGGAAAGGGCCTGAAGGAATTTTAAAAGTGTCTTAGAGGGTGGGACACAAGTGTAGGAGGCGGAAGCTCGGCCCTTTCTTCCTCTCTCCTCCATCTCTTCATGCTGGGCTGGTTCTTCTTGCTCAATACACAGTGGCAGACCGCCTTCTGGGGATGATGGCGACAGATAAATACTCTCAAGTTCTTTTGGAAACGGTCCCCTGGTCAGAGCAAGGGAGGAAAAAACATCTTCTTGCCTTCATTCTGACTCTGTGGAGAAGCCAGAATTGAGCCGAAAATAAAGCTAAGAGAAAAGGCTGAGACTCTCTTGCATGGCCTTTACAGGGCTCCTTTCTGGAATGGGCGGGGCTGCTGGGGAAGGAAGTGTGATGTCACATTCTGGCTTCTCATACTCTGAGTCTCCTTGTAGGAAGAACGTCCACACCGAGGAGAAAGGAAGCAACATTTTTTCTAATTTAGGGAAGAAGGGGATCATTGGCTCTATCTTCAGGAAGGAATTTCCAGCCAATAAACACACACACCTGGCACAGCTCTACCCCTGCCGTGTTTCATGCCCAGTCTGCTCCAGGCTACAGAGGCCTTGTAGAAGCCAGGCAATACTCAATCATGTGGAGTCCCACTGGGCCCATGGACCAACCATTTGCCTTCTTCCACACGGATTCTCCATGGCCAGAGACACTGGTCACCTGCTCAGTCCACCAATGCACAGCCAGCAATGCAATGCAAGTCTCCCTCCCCCAACTGCCTCCCCCACCCATGTCAGAATTCCACTTAGGAATAGACTTTTCTAGGGTTTTTTAATTTTCACACTTTTTCTCCTACATATTGTTTAGTTCCTTCATTTTCTGGGGACTGCCCCCCATCATTCCTGATATTTTCTGCTTCCCCAAATGCCTTCTGAGTTGCCTAGCACATGGGTTCTTGTTGGTGGACGAGCTGCCTACTAAAGTAGTTGGTAGATACCGCCATAGCTCCCTGTGGTAATGTGAGCAACAGCACAGGAGGTGTAGCGGGGAGAGAGCTCAGTGCAGGGACAGCAGCAGCAAATGTGAGACAAGGATCCAGCTGGCCCAGAGGCACTCACCAGCTGACATCTTGTGAGGCCTCAGCTGTGGAGAGTGACCCTGACCTGGAGCCAGCAGGACAGACCCCACCTAGTCTCTCAATATCCTTCTAGACATGGTCTTCTGTGGGATGGAAGAGTCCATCTCAGTTTGTAAATGAGCACGGTAGTGAGATGGACCTTTGAACTCATGCATTCCACACTTCAAGGACTGAGATGCAAAAGGCAACATGACCTGAAAGCTGTCTTTGGGCTTGGGTCTTCTCTCCGAGGCTTGTAAACCTTGAGTGGCCAGTTGAGCTTTGAAACAATGAACCAGCCTCTGATGGGATCCTGAGCCATGATGCAAGAGCCATAGCAACTGCTTTACATAGCTGGGCCTCTGGACCTCCAGCTTGCCCAGAGAGCTCCAGGTCATAGCAGAACACAGGTCAAGGACATGCAGAGACTATTCTGGAATTCTTGAGAAAGTGCTAATGAGAACCACCATGAAAGGGGTGCTATTGAATCTTGAGGGGATGCTGGGTCATTGTTTCTATAGCAGATTGAGAAGATTCTTTTGCTTCAAGGATGCTGGAGTGCTCCACTGATTCAGGGAGGGCAGGATTCTGGTCTCAATGTTTCCCTGTCCCTGACCCCAGTTTCCTTTGAACTGAATAACTGTAGAGATGGGGAGTGGTGGCAAAGGAAACAAGATGAGACAGTAATGGAATTAATGCACCCTTTGAGCTCCCCTTTAACAACCAAACTCATGTATCAGAGTTGCTTATGGTCCTAGCCTTCTTGGTGCAGCCTGAGGTTGCGCCTACCTGCGTGGGAAGACTTGCCTGCATCTGGGGCGAGCACTCCCTGCCTTTCGGATTCCTACACAAGGAGGAGAAGCTAGGTTTTGTTGTTGTCTCTCAGTTTTAGGATGACAAACACTGGGTAGTAACACTACCTACCTAAGGAAAAAGCCACGTGCTTCCAGCCCCTCCCTTCAGCCCCTCCCTTTAACAGCTTTCTGTGTGAGCCTGAACTCACTCAACTTCTGTGGATCATTTGCTCATCTGTATATTGAGGGGACCAAATGACAGTTGTCTTCCTTCCTGGGTAAGAGAGGGTTCTGAGAGATGACAAGCTGGGTTTGGCACCCAAGAGCGAAAAGAGGGAAACAGAATCTGAGAAGGGCATTTCATCAGATGTCCTATACCTGAGAACACCCCTCCCCCATACCACCAATGTGGGTCCCATGACCTTCCTTAGGAAATATAAAAAAATGTCCAGTTGCCCCCAAAAGGAAAGATCTCATTCCACTCCAGTATCCTAAACCAACCAGTTATTGGGGTTACTTACCATAACACGGGTAACTCAAAGGCAGATATACCCCTGGGGAATCCCCTGGGCAATTTATGGGCGGCAGCACCATGTAAGAATCTCACCTGAAGTATGGCTGACCCGTGAAAAGCTGTACGGAGGAAGAATCCCAGACAATTGTTTAACTCTAACCTGACCTCAGAGAGGCGGGGTCCTTGAGACTCTTATAAAGGCTCTTGACTCCTTTGAGCCTCTTCCTCCTCCTAAGAGAAATGTTAGCAATACCCAGAGGTTGGCTCTCTTGTGGCTGACCTTAGCTGATGGTTCCTCCCTGCTTCTGAACCCCTTTGAATGGGGGCACTTGCTTTGTTGTATTGACTTGAATTTAGACTGTCTAATTTGGAGTATTCAAGCTGCACAGCTCCTCCTCATCAAACACCATGTTACCAGCTTACTAAGAACCTAAGTCTCAAACCACATGGATGTGAACAAGACACCAGAAGCCTAGACATCTACAGAAAGGGACAACAGCTAATGGTACAGGAGGAATGAGCAAAGATGTGGCATGGACTCTCCACTCAGAGAGAAGGTCAAGGCAGAGCCTGAGGCAGGGACCGTCAGCTGGTATGATGTAGGTATAGTCAGCCAGCTAACTTTGACCTTCTTGGGAAAATGGTACTCAAAGCCTGATCTTTGATGATAAATCAGTGGTTTGTTACCCATATACTTGGATTCAGTTTAAATTACAAACCTAAATATCTATTAATTGCTTATGTCCTCAGTACCTTACCCAGCCCCCATCAAGGATTTATAAGAAATAAAGGCACAATCTCCACTTTTGATGAATTCATTAGTTAGCTATGGAGAATAAACATTTGTGCAAGCTGAAGAGACTCGGGCTGGCTGTAATCACAGAACACACAGAACTCAATCTGCAACTGGGAGTTCTTTGCCAGCTCTCCTACCCACAAGTTCCGGCTCGTAAGAAATAATAGGACCCCGATCCCATCAGTCTCTCCAGTTAATTTCTCAAAACTTGACTAGTAATTCTTTTCTCCAGGGAAGAAATAGCAGCCAAGTGAAATAAAGTTGCACCCTAGAAGAGGGGTGATTGTTAGATGAGAGGTTGCTCTTTCTAAAATATCAAAGAGTATGGATTTTTCAACTTGCCTCCATCTTACCCACCCTTTCTATGCCTCTTCCCTTACCTATGTCCATACCATAGCTGGGTATCTTTCTCACTAAACACTTGGGTAATCTGTTCTTGGGGAAAAATGTTCTTATGTGTATAGCATAATGCAGTTTTTGTGATGCAAAAATTCTACTACAGTGAACATAAGCTCTCAATGAATTTAACAACCTGACACAGTATTCCTAAACACCTAGTAATCCTGTGCTCACAGCCACTAGTGTCAGCACACCACTGTGGGTCCCTCCCTGCTGAGCTGGAATTTATTGGTAGAGTGGTAGCCCCTCTACAATGCCAACTCAGGGACACATGGGTCAGCATCCATTGGGAATGGAAGCTCAAACAGGAAAATGTTGCCCTAATTGGTACCCAGTTCTCCATGTACTTATCAAAATCAAAAATGAAAAGTTGGGAGCAAGGGCGTGCGTGCCTGCGTGAGTGTGTGCGTGAGTGCATGCATGAGTGCGTGCATGAGTGCATGGGTGCAGGCGTGCGCGCTTTAGTGCTTAGACTCAGGAGGGAGGCCCTCTTCCTGAGATGAGCCTTCTGGTGGGCTAGAGATTATGTCCTCTCTGTATACAACAGAATGTCATAGCCCTCTTTCTACTGAGCCCATCTCATCTTCCATAGACCTTTGAAACCATCTTTGCTACAGGGTAACCTCCTCATCATTAGGAATCCAAGTTAGGGCAAACATCAGTACAAAGGAGATAAAAACTCATGTGTTCCCAGCTCCCAGGAAGAGGTATTTTGTGGGAACCTCTTCCCCTCTCTACTGAGCACTTCAAAGGAGGAGTGTAACCATCATTTGAATAATAGAAATGGAGTCCTAGGGTCCTTGTGTCTTGGCGCTTGAGATCAGAAAAAGAAGGGGGCAAAACCCAACTCAGCATCTCTGAGTGATGCGCTGTTACATTCTGGGCTCTAGTGAGAGCCTGTTGAGTCAGCTCAAGGTCTCCTAGGGGGAATCATCCAGGAATGTCAGGCAGGCAGTGGAGCGGGCCAGAAAAATCAATGCTGAATTGGAGATGCCAGCGGGGGAGGAGAGGGGAAAAGAAGGCTGGGATGAGAACATTTGTTTGCAATTCTAATATAACAAAGCAACAGATCACTGGTCAAAGAAGCTAATGAAAATGTGCATTATGGATGTGAGTGGATGGGGAGGTGGGGAGGGAGGATGGAAGTCCAGGCTCCCACTTGTCGGTTGATTCACAGGTGTTTGCTTGCAGCCATGGTCCACCAGCAAAGGACCCAAATGGCCCAAACACACCAGTCCTGGCCTGCATTTACAAATCTCCCTTGCATAGATAGGTCAAGTGGCCTTGGCCATTTCCTTCTATGTAAAATGGAGCCACATAGGAGTAAAATAGGGAAATTAGGGGCTCTTTGAGGTTGTAGTACACTAACACCAGCAGCTGAAAAGGTTATACTGAGAATATGGAAACAGCTATTACCGTATTATCATATTGTAAACATGGATCACTGTATCTGGTGTTTGAGGTTTCTTTCCTTTCCCTTCACTTCTCAGGAGCATGATGGACACTTAGAGTTTGACTTCAGGTACCACCTAGGCCAGTATAAGCTTCATCTGCTTTCTCTCCTGACCTCTCAGCTGCAACCCACAGCTCCATCCTTCCCTGCCTCTCTGTCAGTTTTCCCAGCAGTGAGCCTTAGGCAGATGCTTCTGAGTCAAGATATAGAGTTTCACATATAGTCTGAGACAGACACAAGAGACTTATAGTAATGGTTGTTGTGTTTACGTGTCTTTTGCTGACGGGTGTATAGTACAGTCTCTGTGTGCGCATGATACATGCAGAAACTCATATAGTCAGAAACATGTGTCAGTACTGTCGTCCACTCATGGCTCAGCCTGACCGATGGTGCTAGAGATCATACGTGACCATCTTGGTCTCTGCATGTGGGAAGCCTGTCAGTGGCCCCTCCCCCACTCCTCCCAGTAAGCTACAATGCTCTTGTTCACATGGTATACAGTTGAGTTGTGCCTACCAGAGTGACCTCAGTTCAGTCTCCAGAGCAGAGCGAACTGTTCCATTCTCTGGGAAAGACTTGTGAGCTTTTGTTCTCTACTCATGACTTTGCTTTCGACTACCACGTCACATGAGCTTGTGTGGCCCTCTGGGGCATATCATGTATGGGACTCTCTGAGAAAGGGCATTGAAGAAGCCAATAGCAGCCCAGGACCTCGCCCTCGCCTCCCAACCCCCCACACCATTATTCCCCTCCCCCATAATTCTCTTATTCTTTCTGAATGACCATTACTCTTAATTGTCCACGTGACTGCATTTAAATTGTCTAGACTGAGGAAGCATACACCTGAATGTGTCAGGGGAGGATTAACAGAAGGGGAAGACCTGCTTTGAATATAAATGGCACCATCCAATGGAATAAGAGGAGAAAGTGAGTTAAAGTGAGTTGAAAGTCAGCATCCACCCCCCACTGACATCCCTTCCCACCCCCATCCCACCCCACCCCACCTTGGCCCTTGTTCTGCTGGGATCTAAGGGGTCCCAGCCTGCAGCATCCTGTATGTAAGGCCGTCATGCCTTCTCCCCCATAATGGACTGGGCTCTCTAAGATTGTCAACCAAAAGAAATCTTTCTTTCCTTGTTCCTATCAGAAATTTTGTTACAGTAAGGAAACTAAGCACAGTGTGTTTGAAATGGTCTGGCCACGAAATGAAGAAAATTTTGGTAAAGTATATATTTACCATCCTTTTTTCTTTTTTCATACAACGTGGTAAAATTTCAGAGCATTTTGTGTGAGGAACAAAATGCCAACATCTGCCCATAAGAGAGTGACACAGTCTGTAGGACTGACCTTGATTTGCTCAAATTGGTCCTCATTTCTGGCTCACACAATGGAAATAAATGTCTTTCTCATCTATACCATCTCCTGTGGCAGTGAGCAACAGGTATGTTGTATGGGACACCACTGGGCATGAATGAGTGGGTACTAAGGCTTAGACACACAGCTGCTGCTGCTGCTGCTGCTGCTGCTGCTGCTGCTGCTGCTGCTGCTGCTGCT
>OU015744.1:88352287-88380236 GCA_907169655.1 Acomys percivali
AGCAGTCGTATATGGATTTAATGAAAAAGGAGAAGAGAGAGAGTTGCTGACACAAACTTGCTGCTTTGGTTACCTAGCATGCAACTCTCTTGACTTCAGCAGGTTGCACCTTCACTAGCAGTTTGCAAAGGTTTGACTCCAACAAACTTTGAGCAGCACAAAATGCCTCCCAGTCTCTCACCAACATTCTTTGCAAACACTTTATCTAAGGTGAATGGGATGAGTTTTTGTGTAGATCTATCTGTGTAAGAATGTATGTGTGTACAATAAAAATGTGTATGAACGTATGTATGTATATTATGTACAATGCATACACATCTTCACATACACCCATGTTCATATGTTGATCTATAACATGAACAGCCAAATCACATGTTCATATGTTCCAAAGTAGGATGGTCACACATTCTGAGACTCTACTTTGCATAGGGTGAGGGTCATCCCTGGATGACACTGGGAAACATGGCGGCTGTGGCTTCTGTGTAGGCCTGCTGCCTCTGGGGGCCCATGTGCCTGAAGCTCTGGCACCTGCCAGCTGCAAACATCAGAGCAGCTGGATCTGGCTGAGACTCTTTTCTCTATCTCAGTTTCCTCCATGTCAGAGGTAAAAACGAGACTTTCAGTCCGTGAACGGTGTGTAGAACTTGAAATGACCCAGAGACCACTAACTAGCATTATCACCAAATATTAAAACACATTAGACACGGTAGTAATTACAGGCTCATACTTGATGCTTTGAATAGAATTTAAAAGGACATGTTAGTTCATCTCAATGTTGGCTGAATAATTAGTGTGGCCACACGTTTCATGTAAACCTGTAAAAATCCAGTGCTCACACGACTCTAAATTCTGTCCTTCAGGAAACAAAGGGGGGGCTGTGAATTCAAGGCTGAGGCCAGCCCGTCTCAAAACTGTCTCAAAGACTTTGCCTCAAAACAACAACAAGCAAAACCAAGCAAGCACACAAAGAAACCAAGACAAGTCTGTCAGTGGCTTACTGTCTATGAGTGACCAGTTTACCTGGGACTAGATAGAGTCATTTATCTTGATATTCACACAGCATGGACTCATAAGCCTTTATTTTTGGTTGACAAATACTAATTGTATGTATTTCCAGGACACAAAGTGATTTTTTGATACATGTATAGACATTGTAGAAAGATCACACAAAAAAAGTGGAATATCCATCACTTCAAATATGTATCACTTCTCTGAGGTTAGAACATTTGGAATCCATTCTTTTAGCTATTAACAAGTTTATAGAAAGCCAGGCATGTTGGCTTATACCTATAATCTCAGCACCTGGGAGGCTGAGGCAGGGGCATTGCTATCAGTTATAAGGTGGTCTGGGCTACAGAGTGAGACCTTGTCCCTTTCTCATTAAAAAAGAAAGAAAGAAACAGTATGCTGTATCGCTACTAACCCTACTAACTGCTTATGTATCTTCTGCTAATGGGGAGTCTATGGCTTTGCACCTGTTGACAAATGTTAGCATCTTCCATGGTCACGCCCTCCACGCTGTATCTGGTAACTATGATGATACTAAGATCTCTTAAAATAACCATCAGACAAAGAAGAGAACTGAGAAGATTAAAGCATGTCTAAACCTACACAGAACTTTTTGAGTTTTTGCCAAACCTTGGAATAAAACCAGTCCAATTACTAGCAAGTGGCCAAAAATAATTTCACAGTCTAATACCAGAGTCCCTGCCTTACCACCACTCTAGAAAGATGCTTTTAAATAACTGCTAGACTAATGTTGAGGTGATCTAGTTAGAGCTACCATCCTACACAAAGATTTCGACAAGCAGTGGAGGAGCTAGGGTTTCCTTGGTAAACTGGGCAGTGTAACCATTACTTGTGTGGCAAATAATGAGTTACGACCTATACTTATAAACTCATCCCTTTTTGGCTACATCATCCTAAATATTGGTGGTGGGAGGGGACTGGAAAATTATAATAAAGCAAATGAATATTTATCAGCTCTTATTATGCCAGGTACGTTTTAGTGGCTTGTCATGAAGGCCACCCTGTGAGCATTAATGAATATTATTTTTATTACATGGACCAAGATAAAGCCCCAGGTGGCCACATACTCTAAGGCTGGTATTATGCCCAAGGTCTGTGGTCATAATCATCCTTTAACACAAATTTACAAACACCCTTTCATCCTGGCATGCACAAATCTGTACCCAGGCTGTTTTGCTGAGATGGATATCAGGTGCACCGAGATACACCCCCCCCCCCGAAGGTCCATGGCTAGGGTTTAGCTTCTGCCCTGGACATAACTCAATCCTCCAGTAGGACAATCACAGGGAATGCAGCTCCAGCCACCTCCAGGCTTCCCTCGCTCCCTTATGCCTGGAGTCCCTCTGGGAGGCAGGCTCTTGTCTCTTACCAGTTTTCCTGTGCCTTTCCTACAGCTCCCTCTCTCCTTGGGTATGATGCTGTAGGTGGGGCTTTCTGCTTTGTGCGAAGAGTCGCAGCTTCAGGTCATCAGGATGCCCCTCGTGAGCTCTTCCACCTGCTGCACAGGGCGCGGGTAGCGGCTGTAGGCATTTGTGTGTGCCCAGATCACTGTGGCTATAGTGTGTCAAGTTAGAAGCATGGGGTCAAGGTGGCAGGTAGCGAGAAGGGAGGGTTCTGTGACAAACAGGTATTGAAGGAATCAACGAGGGCTCAGGGCGCTGAGGGTTTCTAGAGCTAGAGAGACAGGCCTAGATTTTGTTGTCTCAGATGAAGCCCTTCCACTGGTGATCTGGATTTTGCATAATCATATGCACAGCCTCCCCAACTCTCACACATACGCCCACATGCCACCAGTTCCTGCTGTTTCATTTGTGAGAATGTGCATTTAAGTACACACACACACACACACACACACACACACACACACACATACACACACACATGGTCAAGGGAGAGAGGTCACATCTTCTCCTGCTAGATTTCTATATTATAGAGGTTAATTTCATTGGTCTCCTTAATGGATTCATCTAGGGACCATGAGAAGGAAAGGAGCTTGCAAATATCTGGACTCTTCAGGATCTTTCTGTGCCGTGTATTGACCATTGCGCTTGCAGGGTGTCTCCCCGAATCATAGAGTAGAGACCTTGTATTAATTGGTGTCTCACTGGAACTAGACTCTCTTCACCTCGGAGCCAGCACATAGCCATCTTAATCTGAGGATTCAGGCCACAAAAGAAATGAGAGCCTGCAAGGATGCTCTTGAACATGCTCTTTACCACCTATGTACTGGGTCCAGGGTGGAGATAGGCAATGTCCTTAGAACTGTTCATGCTAGAGTTTGGATAGAGCACCCAGGGAACCTTACATCCAGAAATCCCAGGAAAATCCAATCAGAAACCCTGCACATCCTGCAAGTCTGAGCTGGTCAACAGTCTAGTCCATCCCAAATTCCAAATATCTGACATCAGGTAGAGTACGGAGCCCATAGAGTCACCATGCGGAACTGTGACACAGCAGAGGGGGGTGGGTAGGAATTGAAATAGGGCATTCCAAGCTGGTGGCAAATGCCTCTTGGCCCCCTGCATTCATTTGCTGACCTCTTTCACCATGTTGTCTTATGCTGATTTTCGGTCCTTCTAATCTCTTGACTCATCAGTCAGTAGCAGAAAATGATCATCCCACTTCTCCATGGGGCAACTTGGAGAGAAACATGGGGATTTGCACGGGGGTGTCTTCTCTGGAACTCTTTAAGGGTTAGAAATAGGATCTCCCCCCCCCCCCGTGGCTCCTTGTGCTGTGTTTCCTGAAGCCCACATGCAAGCTTGGGAGGGGGCGGGCTTCCTAAGTGGATAGGTTCTATCCCCATTGCTTATAACCCACGGGCAAACTTTCCTCCGCACTCCACTCACTGGCTCCAGGATGGCTGGGTGAAGTAATTATCCCAGACAGCTGCACGGTGTTCATGCCATTGCCTTACCTCACCAGCCCCCCATTTTTCACTGAGCTGCTTAAAATATAAACCAGACCCCTTGTCCCCAGTAGACAGACTCCCTTCAGAGCAGACCAGAGTGCAATATGTCATATGTCATCTGATTTGCAGTGTGTTGGGGTGAATGCCAGATGGGCATGAAACAAAAGACTGGGCAGCTATAAGCATTCCAAGAGAATCGAGCTTATTTTTTTCTGGGGACAGAATCCCCAGCCTGACACCTGACCCAGCAGGTGACTTTGAAGAGTTTCTTGCCTCTAGGCTCCATCTGTGCAGTGGAGAAAGCCTTAAGTCGCCAATCATTTTCTGGAAACTTGAGGCATCTGGGGGGAGCCCCTGTGCCATAAAGCCTTCAGGCCAGCAGTTGTAGACAATGCTACAGTTGCTCTTGCGAACCCAAAGGCTGGCTCAGGAAATGATTGGAAGCTGCTCCTGTCTCCTTCCTGTTAGCCATTAACCTTGACCTTCACCTCACAGAAGTTGACCTTTGATTTCAGCCTAGAGTTTTGTAAGAGAAGGAGGAAGGCTTAGTAGATATGTCCAACTTGGCCACATTCATAGCTTGGCTGACAATCACGTGGATGCTTAGGCCTCACCATCACAAAGACAAGTGTCTGCTGACATAGCTGGTCCCAGTAGGTGCTCACAGGGGCATCTGCACTAATGTTAGGTTTCATCTTTGATTTCTACTGTGCACCACTTAATACTCCTCTGCTTTTCCCACCTTCTACAAACATCCTCTTACAAACCTTCCCTCTCCTTGGTACGCTGTTCTCTGTGAAAGCGGGGTGGGGCACTGGGGGGTGGTGGTGATGGTGATGCTGCAGGTGTCTCAGGATCTCCATTTCTCCCTCCTGGGATAGAGCAAGGCCAGGTAGGGGCCATCACCCAGGCTGGCTAAAGGCTGTATCCACAGAGCTGATTGGAGCAGGCTGCAGTTTGAGCAACTGTAATAAGGAGCAGTTGTCATGGAAACGGGCTCTTGATGTTGTCCAGATTTCAGAATCTCTCCCCTCACCCCTTCTTGGTTATTTTCCTTCCTTCCTTGTTTTCTCCCCTGGGGCTATGGGTACACACTGAGCAGGAGCTGTGGGCCAGCTGCAAGCATCTGCAAATCTCAGGCAGACTTCAGTGAGAAGGATGACCTTCCAAATGAGGAAGTGGCCCTGCATGGCCTAGAATCCTGAGGTAAGGCACATGTACTTCCTCCACACCCCAAAGATACAGGAGGATGTGTCCAGATTGCAGAAGACAGGGTGAAGCCTCAAAGGGTGCCTTTTATGAGATGCATGGGTGAAAATGGAGCAAACTGGGAACCTAGACCTCAGGTTTATGCTCTCCCAAGGGGAATCCAAGAACTGAGCAGCCAGGTGGAGGGTTTTGAACTTCTATGCTTGTATTTCTCATTATGGTGAAAATCTTCATGGGAACTTTATTGCTACCCTCATGCCAGTATCCTGTCCATACAAAGGGCTGGTTCTCAACTCTTTAATACCCACACTTAGTCATGTCAGTTCATGTAGCTGAAGGTGGCCGGAACAAAGCACCCTCCACCCCACCCCCAGACTGCGTGCCTCAGTGTCCCTGAACATAGCAAAATAGGGCTCGTGTGTCTTGATCTGATTGCATCTGTCCCAAGGATACGGTGAGGCTAGAATGAGACAGCAGATGGCATGCTCTTAGGAAAGGAGCAGCCATTACATAAAGGGGAAAGGAATTGTTGAGAAGCCATTGTGAATCAGGCTTAAAACAGCAGGACTTAAAAAAGAGCCCCCCACGGATTTGTGTCTTGGAGAGTCTAAACTTCAGGTTCGATTAGTCACTAATAATATAGGGGAGAGACTGAATGATGTTCCCCCTGCCCCCCTTTTTTTTGCATTTCATCACAGTTAGCTGAAAAAACTCCTGGCTAATAGGGACTGGACCCCACAGACAGCGTTGCTAGACCCCTAAGTAAACAGAAAGTGATGGAACTCAGGGTTGAGTACAAACTGTGGCCCAAAGAAACCAGTGATGTTGGAAATACGACATCCCAGTGGATGTTGGGGAGTGCAAAGATTTGATAGGAAATCTGATGCTGGCTAAGATTAGGGAACGGGAGACAAACTAACCCGTCAGAAGTTGAGGAAACATAGGAACAGAAGGAGAGTAAAAACAGGTTGGAACGTGTCCTTGGAATCAGGCAAGGCTGTGTGATGGTGAGTGAGTTTCCTGGTGTAAGGGCCCAAATTGGAACTCTTATATGGTAATTGCGTCTGGTAAGTTCTGAACGGGCTTTCATTGATTGCTTGGCACTGATCATCAATCTGTGGGGACTTCAGCCATCAGCTTTTCTCTCTGTGTATCCTTAGCTTAGGCTTCAGCGTGTTGGCCATTTTTGTTTCTATTTTTCCCCCCTCTGCTTACTCGGCTGAATAGAATGAAGTCTATGGATAGAATTTTCCCACTGAGTCATTCTTTCTAGAATTCTAGGAGGTGTGGCGTGAGGTGTGAGAGAGTCACGGGCTGGCCCCAGTCTTTGCACCTCATTGCTTAGTAGGTCTGGGGTATCACAGGTCAGGTCTGCTGTGGGACATGACACAATGCACACTAGGAAAGGAGCAAGACAGCAGTGTGCAGCTGAGTCCATAGCTTAGACACAAGCCGGCCTCCTTCTGTCTCTTTGGTGGTCCTCGTCCTGCCCCCAGAGGGAGAGGAATGCTGCACATAACACTCTGACAATTATTTTATTTTAGAGCAGTTCTGTCTGTGGCTGTGCGCTTTCTCTTTTGCTTCTGTTTTATTTGCAGTCCTTTTTACCTCCAGCTGCCTGTGTGTGCAGCCCTGACTAGCAACGAAGGCCCCGAAGCCTTTGCTGGGTGTTTAGGATGGAAGGCTGCGTATGTTTTGCCCACTTCAGGGACCCCAAAGGCATGCTTCCAGGATTACTTTTGTTGCGGGGACAAAAGGATGACATCAAACCAGTTGCTAGAGCAACAGGTAACATCACATAGCTGTCGGGAGGGATGCATGGTTTCACAGTCATAAACACTGCTGTGCTTTTTAGTGTAGTCAGAGGACCTTCATAGAATTTTAGAGAGTAAATGCAGGTCCTGGGGCTGAGGACGTAGCTAAGTTGGTAGAGCACTAGTTTTGTGTGTGAAGCCGTGAGCTCAGTTCTTAGCACTGAAAAACAAAAGCTGTTTTCTGTCCTGTTGGCCTCATGGTATGGATGGTAACTGGAACTAGAAAGAAGAAGTAATGTGTAAGAGAAGCCACGCCGCATAGGGTAAGGTAGTGTAAGCATTTTCAGCGCTGTGTGCATAACCTAAAATGAGACAAGATAACGAATAGATTATTATAATTCCTTGAAGAGATGCTATAGAGATAAAAAAAAAAAGCAGCCACTGAAAGAGATTCAAAAGACCCTAGTTCAAGTTCAGGCAGTGACATTTCAAGCTGTGTGACTTCTCTAGACTTCATCTGTAAAAGGAAGGAAAGTTTGGGAAGCGGCTTCACAGAAAGAGGTGTCATAAAATTTTCTGAGAGTGTTTTAGCGATGCTGTCCAAATGTTACTCACTGCTAGTGATGCTCTTCTGGACATTTCCTGAGTGTCCTTTCTTACTCACTGCCTCAGTTTCCCAACCTATTATATGGTGTGCCCTTCCACTCTTCATAAAGAGGACTCCTCCCATCCTCTCTTCCATGCTAGTGAAGAAAAAAAAAATAATAATGGGAAAAGCTTCAAGCTCTTTGAAACCAAAGAGTGGGATAAATACTCTATATTGATTATGATGATTATATCCGGGACTAGGAAACTGTGATTGCCTGGTTGCTAATAGCAACCAGACAGAAATGCAGAGGAAGGAAGTTGTACAGAGAGGTTCCCTGGGAACAGCAACGGCTTCTTTTCCTCTTCTATTTCAAACCACCATGCCTGCCCCCTGGGCCTGCCGTTCTTGTTTTTGGGAATGGGTTTGAAGGGAGTGTCAAGCACAGTGGGTGGGTCTTTCTTCACCAGTCACGTGCCATGAGAGGCAGGAAGGGTGTCTTCAGCTGGAGCCAGAGGTGCATGTGTGAGGTGGGGAAGTCTGTCGTTGGACTAGTGAAGACAACCACTGTGAACCACACAGAAACTTCAAAAGTCAGGGGCCACATAATAGTGGCGGGGGACAGCCCACCAGGAGCAGTGAGGAGAGAGAAGAATCTATGGGCATGGCTATAGCCCCTGACTCCCAAGCAGGAATGAAAGTCTAAGGCAGCGTTTACTAGGAAAGAAAGAGGCACATGGTTGTAGAATTTGAATCTGAAAGCCTCCTGTGGTTTGGGTTTTGAGCTCTTGTTTTCTAGCTGGTTAGTGCTGTTTTGGAGGGCTACAGAACTTTCAGCAGATGGGGTCTAGTTGATGGAATTAGGCCATGAAGTTTGGACCTTTTGAGAGTGTATAGCCCAACCCTCATTCTAGTCCTATTTTCTGTTCCCTGGTCCTCTATGATGTGAGTTGCCACTGCCACAAGCTACCACCACCACCCTACCGTGGCTTTTCCACCAGCTTAGATTACCATTCTCTTTATCTATAAACCAAAATAAAACCTTACCAACCAACCACAGGTTGTTTCGGTCAAGCGTTTTGGTCACCTGGATGGATGCCAAGGTGATCAACATACCTATCCTCCCCTCATGTGATTAATGAAAAAAATCCTCCAGCCATACCTTTGAACCTCAGGGTCATCCATCTGTATATGAGAGAGTCCAGGCCATTCTCCATAGTCTGCGTTGAACACACATCTTTTCATATACCTTCATTGGCTATTGGTTATGCTGTCACGTGGTGACCGGTGAGTGGCAAGGCCAAGACCAGCACTCAGCTGGCCACAGTCAAGGCGTGTGCTCTTCGTGCCATGATACTGAACTCCTTACCCTGCAGGCTAGAGGCCTAACAAGTACCTGCTCACCACATCTTGAGGATGAGGATTGCTGAAATGGGATCTAAGTATTAGTCTCTGGACTGTCCCATGGTCGGAAGCCTTCAAGTATCTGTGCAACATTTCCGTGTCGTAAGGAAAGGCATCTGGCTGCTGGATTGGGCCTTTTCCTCACTTTTGCAAATTGAGCTATGAGTGTCATTCTGATCATTGGTCATTACTAGCTCTTGAGGAGGGAGAGGGAAGGGGTGTGTGTTGGCTCTTCCACACAGGACTGGGAAGTGAGAAATGGGGTGAGAAGGATTGTATGCTACCCTTCATAAAGGCTGCTCTGGCCCCAACAGTCCTCTGGCAAACTGATAGGAACTGATCTTTGGTCCTCTATTAATACGTATATGCATCACATTCACCCAGACAGCCTCTTCTCTAGGTGTGGAAAGCCATTCTGATGTACAGCAAGCAGTGAGAGCTGACGTGTCCCAGGCCTCTGCTCTGTGCCTGGTGCTGTGGCCAGCACTTTGCATGTATAACCTCATCTAGATGCTGTGATGATCCCATGTCATTATGACTCCATTTTTTTTAAACCCTCATTTTGCAGACAGGAACACTGTATGGGAGACAATCGACCATTGAGAGCTGTTGCTGGTGTTGGACTTGAGCCCAGTTTAGCTAATCCCAGGCTCCACTCATAAATACTAATCACTTTGCAAGTCCCACTTTACTCTAGGGGTCCAAGGCCACCTTGCTTCATCCCTTCTCATTGTAGCTCAGCCTGCCTGTTTCTGTCCTCATCTAGAGCCCATCATTAGACGGACTCCTTGCTTTCTGCAGACCATAGGTTCCCAGTCATGGTGTTAATTTTCCTAATCTCATCACCGCCCAACCACTCTGGGGAGAAGGTTCCAACTCCCTACCTCCAATGGGTTGAAAGTTATTTGTTTGATATGCTTGGCCCCAGTGAGATGCAGGCAGCTTAACCCTACACTGTTAGTAGTAGATTTCTTAGTGCCCAAGCTGCACGGTCACTCAGTAAGCAGAGTTTTGGGCAGGGGTATGTGGATTCCAGCTTCTTTCCTCTCTCCCTGCACCGCTCCTGTACATGTCCAAATCTCATCAGGTTTAGCTCAATTGCTCCCACTGTTGGGAGTGCCTGTCCTTGGCTTAACACCAATTGTCTATCCTTTCAACTGGCATCAGATCTAGAGTTCATTAGATTGCTAACCACACCCATCTCACACATACATTCATTGGCTCAACTCCCTCATCTGACCTTGCCCGAGTCTCGCCCATGTGCTCCTACCCTCAAGGTGCTTGCACCGTGGGTACCTGGTTGGGTTCAGCAGGTGTCTGATACCCTGAGCTGACTTTTTACAGGGAACAATCCCACCTGTAGTGGGCCTTCCACGTGTTCCTTGTTTTCAGTGAATGAAGGTGTTTTAATACTACCCATTGGTAGGAGCAAAGGCACCAGGAGCAAGAGAAAGCTAGACTGTGCTGCATAGGCAGGCAGAACCTCCACCTAGAGAGAGCTATGCTACGACAGGATCCTCTTCCATTTTATTCTGAGGAACAGTTATGTGCCCACCTGGAAACCCCTTCCCACCTGCCAGTCCACCCCTGGAAACTGAGTGCTCATGATGGCAGGGACATGTCTAAAACATGCTATAGAATGACTGATGGCAGCATAAATGAATGTGCCAGTGTGACTTAGCAAAGGCCAGCCGGCAAGAGTCTTTCCAAGACCACTCCGGGTCCAAAGTCGGTGCCTACAACTTATCTGTACCCAGCCCAGGAAGGAAGAGTGAACTGCTCTTACATTTCTGAAGGGCAAAAGAAAGGAAAAAGGGGAAGGAAGGAGAAAGAAAGGAAGCAAGGGAGGGAGGGATTCTATGGCACATGAAGTATCTTAATGTCCACAAATAAGTTTCCCTACAACAAAGATGGCTGTATGTTTGTTTATGGACCAGGGTTGGCCTCAAACTCCTTGTGTGTCCAAAGGTGATCTTGAGGATGCTATCCTGCTGCCTCTACCTCCACAGCACTATGATTATAGGTCTTTACCGCCATGCCAACAAGGGTTCAGACTTAGGGCTTTGTACATGCTGGGCAAACACAGTGACAACGGAGGAACATCATGGTGCCCAAACAGCCTACTTTCATGATATACTCACCTGTTCCAATCGAGAGGCACAGACCTCCCTCCTCTTCCAATGGGTATCTGGCGGCTGGATCACGCACTCAAGAGCTTGTGAACGAGCAAGGCACTGTCTTGATTTTGGAGCCTTGGGTTCTCTGTGATATGGGCAAGACTTTCGGCTTATCTTTGTTCCTTATCTTAGAAATGAGAACTGTGTGCTGTAGGAGCTCTGGACACGTCTTTCTTAAAGGTATATGTGCTCGTTTGCTTTAGAAGGCCTGCTCTGTAGAATGTATGGTATGATGACCTGAGTCATTCTCTGAGCATGGACAGCACTGACCAACAGGTGGACAGGAGTATCTTTGTCCTCTTCCTCCCCTGAAGCCTCCTAGCCTTCCCATCCCTAATGAAGTGTGGAACAACCTTTTCCCCACACCCATACACACACACACACACACACATACACACACACCTCCCATATACCCTTCCCTGTTTGGACTCAGTACAGATTTTCTTTCTTTCTTTTTTTTTTTTTTTTTTAATTTTGAAGTGCCTGAGATCTAGGCGGACTGTAATTATGTAATTCTTCCTTGTTATCTTTTCTAATTGTTCTCAGAGCTGTTTCCTAAACTGATTGGAAACAATTGCAGACAGGGAATGGAGTGGGAGGTGGGCGAGGACCTGGCAGTGGGCCAGAGAAAGGCTGTCTGTAGGAGGAGGAGGAGGCAGTGCCTTAGAGCAGGGATACTGGAATGAGCATGAGGCAACCCTTGCTACCCAGGCCACCTGAGCATCTGAGTGATGGGGAGGATGCACTGATGGGGGTGCTGACTTAATCATATAGAGCATGTCTCCCTCCTGCTCCCAGGCTCCCGAGACCTGGCTGTTTTCCCTTTCTCTGCTGCTTCAGTGACGTGGATAGGGCTCCCATGGGATTCTTCCAGAGGCCAAAAGGGAGCAAGGCCTTTCCCTCTTGGCATTGAATTGTTTATGTTTCTTGATAGAATAAAAATATGCAACTCTTGAGCCATCCATCACCCTCAGAAATCCAGGGAGGGTGAGCTTGTGGAAAGAGTTTCGGGACTTTCCACCTGGGGCCCAAGTGGGGTAACATAGGGTCCCTGGAATGACAGCCCTGGGAGAACAAGAGAGGTGCTAACTTCTTTGGTCCAAATTAGTGTTCCGTGCATGGCACACATTCACTGTGAGGATAGTGTCCTGCCTCTGCATGGTCCTCTGCATGGGACACTTACGGAGCACTGGGACTTGCATTAACTACAGGTTGGCTTGCTATGCACGGAGTTTCTCCATCTGCAGCCGGCTCCCTCCTCCCTGCTCCTCACTCACACTGCTAGCACAGGAGATTCTTAGAAAGGAAAGGCAGGATGGGATGAAGCAGCACTGCCCCCTCCTCAGCTACACCATCTCTTCCAACCACCCTCAGAGGACGGAAAGATTCTTATCCTCATTTTTCTTCGGTAAAGACATTTGACCATGAAAACACACGCGCGCGTGCACAGACGCACTCCAGTCATGTGAGGACGTTCTAGAAGGCAGTAGGGAAAGAGCCTGAAGTGAGACAGAGCCTGCCTCTGGACCAGCAATCTCCAGATTCCTAAGGATGCTCAAAGCATGCTGGGGCCTTCAAAACCAAGTGTTATCTGATGCTCCAAAGTTCTTTCCTCTAGTCTCAAGTTGTGCTCAAAGCTGAGACTTGCCAGGCCAGAAGCTTCACCAGCTAAAAGAAGAAGGTGGCCTAGACTTATTGGTTTTATTTGGAGGGGGTTTTGGATAAGAGGATTTGGATTTGGATAAGGACTTGTTATTTGTCAGTGTTACAGGGCAGGAGACAGCTGTCCATCCTATGTACCCAGTTCTCCTTACAGGCCTCCAGCTAGAGGTGGGACAGAAGGGGGAAATGACGGGACACCAACACTGGGGACCCGTGGTCACCACATCTGCCCTCCTGCTCCATACTGCTGCCTGGAGAGTCTGCTATTCCATTTCTCTTAGAGCATTAAGGCTTGGATGAGGGTAGGCAGATGCCCCTGAGGTTTTCTGTTTTTGCAGACATCTGACCGAGAGGATGGGCAACATTTCAGTGTTGCCCACAATCACCCTGGGAGGGCCGTTAACCTCCCACTACTCAGGGAACCTGTGAATGCCCTCAGAGGCCATCGATGGCTGGGTTGGGAGATGAGCTCCTCCTGGGCCCCATGTCTTGTTTCATCTGCTGTGGCTGTGGATCTACAGAAGCCAGTCCGTTCCTGGTTATGTGGCCTAAATTGTGACCTAAGGGACCTTGTCTCTGGGCCAGCATTTCTGAACTTATTTTTCATTATGACCCTCTTCCCCTTAGAGGGAAATTAGATTCAGACTCTTTCTAATGAGAAGACATGCACATTTGCTGGAGAGGGTAATCTTTGGGAGGTATTATGCACAGTTACAAAAGTTAAGATGCTGTTGTGCCTCCCAAAGTTTGACTTTTGGGGGGTGTTCTACTGCCCCCATTGGGAACAAATGCTCTGGGCTTTCCCAGAATTGATGCAATTTCTTTATAGTCTCATATAACACATGGAAACAAGGGTCTTGGTGAATGAGGAAGATGATTTCAGCAATTCAGCCTAAGGAATGTGTGGCAGGGCTCCCCCACTCCCTCTCCATGACAACCCTTCTGGGGCTACACTATAGGCTATGGAAGGGCTGGTGACCGATGATAGTGAGATCCTCAAGGTGACAGGAACATCTGCAGTCCTGCAGACATGGCTTTGACATGCTGCCAGATGTGCTGTGACCTCCATGTGGGGAAGCCCTCTTGGCCCATTCTCCTAGAAAAAAAAATTAGGGGAATAAATCCCAGCAGTGGGACGGTCAAGACCACGAGGAAGCAGAACCTGTGAGATGCTGTCTTCCTTCCAAAAGAGTCAGCCTGGAGCCTCGTGCCTGCACTTTATAAAGCGTATCTTCAGTGTCAGGCCAGGGAGCATGGGCAGGAAGCCCGAGGGCTGCAGAAGCCCTGCCTGTCTCCAGTTGGGAATGGGTCGAGTGAGTCCCCAGGTTCAGAATCAGACCCTCATCATCCTGAGGTAAAGTTTAGTGGAGCCCACAAATGAGAAACAGGCTTCTGGAAGTTGGCTGGGGCTCTGTTCTGGCTCAACTGCTTCTTTCTTCTTTACCCTCCAACCCCCTGCTCCCTGCCCTCCTCTGGATGCTGTCGTCTGCAAGCCTGCCTTGTTCTTATTCATATGGTCAGCTTAAAGTCAGGTCCCCTGATCAGGGCAGAACTGAAGAGGATGGAAGGAGGGGGGCAGGCAGGGTGAGGAAGAGGAGGAGGAGCAAGGAGGAGCCCAGATCCAACACCTAGACACTAACTCTCCACTAGCCTGTGGAGGTCACCCAGTTTGTCCCCTTCCCTTCCCACCCAGGTCATAAAATCTGTTTCTAACTTCTACCAATTCCCCTGCTAACACCAGAAACACACAATTAGCTTTAAAAGTGTCTCGAAGCTGTGGCCACTTAGAAATTTATGACTTCTCTTTTTTTTATTATTATTTTTAAAGCTTTCCTTTAAAGTGGCTAATTAGGTGTGTTTCTCCAGTAGTAATTTAAAAAATGCTAATTGGTCTGCACTTTGGAGGGAGGAGAGAACACTTTCCCCCTTATTATCTCAGCACCATAGAGAAGCTGAAAGGGACGAGCGCCGCCTGAATGGCTGCTGCACCCTCTGAGGAATGACATGGGGTACCTGCCAGGCTTTAGACTTGGTGAGGACGAGAGGGCCAAGAGGGGAGGGTCTCAGTGACCCTGAGAAAGGGCGGTTGCAGTGTCTGGAGGAAGTGGTACCCATACCCTTCAGGCAGGCATGGGACCCCTACACACAGCCCTGGGGTGGTCTTGCCAGGAGAATGGGTGAACCCTCAGGGTTTATGGAGGAGTATGCCTCACCTTCACAACAGTGACCAAAACACATGCTATCAGAATATGCCAGGTTAGGAAGCTCATCTTCCAAGGAGCATTGGGAACTGTGTGAAAAGGGAGCCGAGTCCAGGGTTTACAATGTTCTCTAGGTCAGAGATGGGGGTATTGGAACAGAACCACGGAAGCCAGTGAGGTCATCTGCTTCTTTACCTTGAAGGCAGGGTGGGGCTTACCTCAAGACTCTGATCCCAATGGAAGGATGGGGAAGACCAGGTCTCACTGGACATTAGGAGAGAGTGCAGAACCCTCAGCTCACTCCTCATGCACTCTTGGGATGAGTCCCTTCCCTCGTCCCTCTAACCTGATCTGGATGGATCTCAGAAGGTGGCATTAGTTTTATTGGATTTGTGTCTTTTCCAAAAGTTACCCCAAGACTGGGTAGAATACATAACCCGAATCTGGGTCAGTTTAACAGCATGACTATGAGACTCTGTACCCCTCCATTTCCAGGCTTAGAGTGAGACTCACTGTTTTCCACTTGGGGCTGTAGAGTCTATTGGGGTCCAGTTCTTGAGGTGGCCTAGGACCAGCCCCCTCGGCATATTGGTGATCGTCCTCAGGAAAGCAGAAGGGTCTCAGGTGACTCAGGTGCCATGCCAAAGGCATTGTTTTGGTGATGATCGATAGTCTTGATGGTGATAGCTGTGTTATAGAGCTGCCACGTAGTCCCTTTGATCCACATGCTGGTGGCTCTCAGGCTATGTTGCTTTGTGAATAACACAGTTAGGAAGACACAGACAAAGAGGGAGGATTAGCAAACATTTCTGCAGTATAAGAGGTGGAAGCCAGTTGCAGAAGCTGTTCGCTATCTGATCATTTCACGAGGAAGCAGAACGCCAGGGATGGAGGCCAGGCCGGCTTAAAGGCCCATGGTTTGGAAGAAGGGAGAGTGGTGAAGAATTGAACATTCTGCAGACTATTCATCAACACCAGCTTTTACCAAAACCCCTGCCTCGCCTCCTCTCTTCAGCTCCACTACCATCTCAGGGAAAGCCAGAAGAAATGCAGTTTTGGGTTCTAACCCGAGCCTACAGCTCTCCTCTGTTCTGCTCAGAGATTTACTTTACCCATCAGCAGCAACGGGAAAAAGGGAGACGCCTTCTTTCCATGCCTTCTCTGCATAGTAGCAGTGAGCAAGCAGTCTGAATTAAGGCTTTGAAATCCCCAATTCCCAAATGAGTTTGGAAGTGTCATTTTGCCTCATAAGCTTTGGTCTGTCGGGAAAGTTCAAATAAAATAATGTGTCAATTCTGCACAATAGAAATATCGAGTCAATATGATTATTATAAACATGAAAGGGGATGAGCGATGTGAATGCAGCACAGTGCAGGGATAGTGGCCTCCCTCCCTCACAGGGCAGCTTCCATCTCCCTGCCATGCCTTCTTGACTAATTCTGCAGTATGCCCACTGAAGGAGGCTGGGGATGGGGTACACAGCTCAGGAGCTATGCAGCAGATTCTGAGCCACTCCAAGGGACTAGCGGGCCAGGATGATGAATGTTCCTAATCAAAGCCCACCACACAATTTGATTTACTCTCCCCTGCCTCTCTGAATCTGGTTGGGTGGAGGGGTTCTGGCTTCTTGAGCAGGAGAAGGCTGTGCTTGGCAGGTTTCACCTCCAGGAGTTTACTTCACATGTACATCTCACGGAGCGTCCGGCATTATTTAGGCCTTGTGACCCCCTTTCCCATAGGGTAATGATATAGCTACTCAATAGGGTTCTTAGGGGGATAATAGAGATTAGATGTGACCAGAAGCTCTTGGAGCAGCTCTGAAGGCACTTAATGAATTCTGTTTTCTATCTCCATGCAAGCCCCATAGCCAGCCAGATGACAAGACACACTCACTGAGTCACCAAGGAGGCAGGCCGATGAGAGAACCATGCCAGTGGGAGTGACTAACAGGAGTCAGCCTCTGGGTGGAATGCTGATGGACAGTTAGGGTGGGTTCCTGCCGCAGGAGGTGATGGGCAGCTAGGGTGGGTTCCTGCTGCAGGAGGTGATGGACTGTGAGGGTGGGTTCCTGATGCAGTAGGTGATGGACTGTGAGGGTGGGTTCCTGCTGCAGTAGGTGATGGACTGTGAGGGTGGATTCCTGATGCAGTAGGTGATGGACTGTGAGGGTGGATTCCTGCTGCAGTAGGTGATGGACAGTTAAGGTGGGTTCCTGCCGCAGTAGCTGCTTGCAAGCATGTCTAAGTTCATAAATTTTATAGTCAGACAAGTCCGTCTTTGGTTTCCACCTTTGTAGCAACCAGTTTCGTGCTGCTGGCTATGTGGCACAGCCTTATGCGCTTCTTCCCAGGTCTTCATGTATGGGGAGTGTAGATCATCATACTGGGAGTACACACACAGAACCCCAGAATATGCCATCTGTATTCCCAACCCCTGCGAGGCACAGATTGATCTGTAGTAATGTCTTGGGCTCTCATAATCTCAAATACCCAGAGCCATTTATGAAGGGAGAAGGAGGATCACACTCACCCTTGCTTCCTAGCCCCTTAGATGGGGATTGGCATGTGAAAGTTTGGCAGTGTTCAGTGGGTAAATTAGTCTCAAAGCTTCAACCTCTGTCTGTGACTGTAGGTGTGTGTTTGACAGTGAGTTCCCTGTAAAAAGCTCATGGCACTTGGAAGACATTACCTCATTGCTGGAAGGATTTTAGAGGCATCATTTGATCTACTTCCTAGACAAAGAGGACAAAGCCTTGCTGAAGGTCATGTAGAGGTCATGATATATCTGAGGCCCAGGACCTGGCTGCAGTGCTTTTAATCATAGCTCAATTGCTACCTAAAAGAAAAAAGAAAGAAAAAGAAAGAGGTTTCTGGTGTGTCCGTGTCCATGTGTGTGTGTGTGTGTGTGTGTGTGTGTCTTTGTGTGTATCTCTTGAGTTCCTTAACAACAGTAGGAACAGTCTGTGACCTAGGAGACATTATTAATTGACTACTACTACAAGTTGTCATCACTTTAAGAGACAAACACTACGCTTTGTTTTAGATAGCTCATACTTTGAAGCTGTACAATTACATGGAGGGTAACCCATCTCACCTTGTAGACGGCATTCTAGTCAGAAATTTCACTAAAGGGAAGGATCAGAGCAGGATGAAATTCAGCTGGTGTGTTTCTTGGTCATCATTGTAAACAAAGGCAGAGATGGGCATGGTGAGGTTCTGGGGCAGTGGCTTTCAATCTTCCCAATGCTGTGACCCTTTGATATACTTCCTCATGGTCTGGTGACCCCAACCACCAAATTATTTTGTTGCTAGCTCATAACTATAATTTTGCTACTCTTATGAACCATAAATGTAAATATCATCTATGCAATCCCCAAAGGGCGTGAGACCCACAGGCTGAGAACCGCTGTTCTAGGGGAAGAGGTACTGATGAACCAAAATTGGCATAGCTGGGGAGTACACAGAAAGCTGTGTCAAAGCTGGGGAAACCACAACTAGCTGCCCTCTTATGTCTCAGGAAAATTTGAGTCCTACCATGTAAAAGTGAGTGTGCTTCTATTCGCCTTAAATACAAACAAATTTCTGACCCATGCTGAGATGTGGATGAACTCCTAGGCTCTGCCACATACACAATGTTGGAGATTCGGCTGACTTGAATTATCTGATTAACTAAAACCATAGGGACAGAAAATATAACAGCACTCGGCAGGACCTTGGAAGAGAGAGATGGGGACTTCTAACAGGAATGAGTGTGAGTTTTCAGTTTGGGAAGACAAAAAATTCTGGAGACTGGTAATGCTGGCTTGCATAGAACCAAAAATGTACTTAACTCTACTGAGTTAAAAATGGTTCAAATGACAGCTCGATGTTATGTCTATGTATTAGTTACTTTTCTTAGGCTGTGAAATCCTAGCAAAACTTTCCCCTAGCAAGGGTTCACAGACGATTCGTTCCATAACCTTCCCAAATAACGCCACTAGCTGGGTGCAAGTGTTTAAACACAAGAGTCTGTGGGGGTGAGGGGGTATTTTGAATTCAGACCACAGAGGCTTGAGAGTGAATTGCTTTTCATTGGACAGAGCACACACAGGGAGGGCAGCTGACACAAATAAGCTTCCGATGGTCTGTGAGGCTGTGCAGGGCTGAAGTATAAGGCAAGAAGCCAAGGAGTAGTGAGACTGGGTCTGCGGTCAGATTCTCAAGGATTATGGTTTGAGTATAAACACGCCCACAGCTGATGTGCTTGGACATTTGGTCCCCATTGTTAGCACTATCTTGGGGGTGTTTTGGAGGTAGAACCAACCTAAAGGAAGTAGGTTAGACAGTAAGCCCTGTGGGTCACATACTCTCATTTCTGGCCCAAGTTCCCTACCCCCTGATCATCAAGATGGAACATTGTTTCTCTCCAATTGTCGTGCACAGGAGCCTATGGATGGTCATGTCTTCCCTTCTATGAGGGACTGTGTACCCTCAAATTGTGAGCCAACATAAATCCTTTCTACCTTAAATTGCCTCTTGTTGGGTATTTGGTCACTGTATGAGATGTCATTAATATACTCATTAATCCAGAAAAGAAAAATACTTGAAAAAAATGAGTGTTCTCCCTTCTACCACTCTATGGGTGTCAAGAAAGTTCTAGAGATCCAAAGCAACCTTGGCAAAGTCATGGCAGAGCAAAAACACATTTTCTCTGAAAACACGGCTCAGGCGAATGGGGACCACGGGTTAAAAGGGTTCACCCACAGATAAACACAAACACTCAAGACCAAGCTTATTGGGACTCCCAGTTCCACAGCATAGTTGTGAAAGCTATAGAGCCTTCAAATGGAAGATTTACAGTATGTCTCAAGCCATGGCTGATGGTGTATGCTCTACAGATTAACAACTGTGGTTCATAAGACATATCCAGCTTGCCCTTGACTTTACACAACCTATAAAGTATTATTTTTATAGAATTTAGTAGTTTAAGAAATCAAAAGCAGAATAACAATTCCTCCCACGTGGACATGAATACCATACCAGGGTTATATGCGAAGTTCCATTGAGTCACATTTGTTTACATCCCATCTGTGACTGTTTTTTTCTGCTGCGGTGGTTAGGCTGAGTTGTGACAGAGACAGTACAGCTTGCAGATCTGACAATAATTCTTATCTGCTCTTTATAGAAAATGTTGCTGACTTCTGGTCTAGTCCATTGTTTTTTTCTAACCATGGGTCATAACAGCCAGTTATGAGTCAGCTTAGCAGAACATGACCAGAATTCTAACAAACAAACAAAACAAAACATGAAAGGAATGGAAAGAAAATACCAGAGCACATCACTTGTGTCTTTCCTCAGACTGCTATCTTTCCTTAAACTTCTATTTCAGTCAACTGTGCATATAAATACTGTGAACATGACAGGGATGGTTTTTGTTATGTAGGGTCTTTGTAGTAAAACTTGTACAGCTAGTCTAGGTGTACCTGGGATGTTGACCTCTATTACTCTGATATGTGGGACAAGGTCTAGGTGCGTGCCACACATGGGGACATCTGCCCACAAGACAAAGCCTGGACCCAGTGAGGATCTTGACCTCAATACATCCAATTTTCTCCCACATGGAAAAGTCTCCCTTTTTTTTCTAGTGGGAATGAATGAGTGGATGAATAAATGCTCATGTTTAGGCAGAAAGAGAAGCACGCTCCAGGACCAAGGACACAGAGCTCCCTTCTTGACCCCAATGATTGACATCTGATAGTGATAAGGGGTGTCTCTCAGACAAGGTGACAATATGCCAGATCTGAGAAACCTTTGTGTTTACAAACATATTGCCTAAAGTGTCACGGATATAATTGAAAAACATCAGTAGCAATCAATGGCAACAAATCACTGTCCCCAGCCATTAAAACTAAATCTAGGCCTGGAGGAAATGGAGGGGAAGAATCTATTGAGGAAAGTCACATTGCTGCACACGGCCACACTCTGTTTCTCCCCTCCCTCCCTTTCGCTCTGTTGTCTCCATTACCTCCTACCCTGCTGCTCACATTTTTACTCAAGATACAGTGGAAGGAAAACCACAGATCTATACAGCAGTCTTGGTCTTAGTCTTTGGAGACGATTAGACTGGGGCTCCCTGCTTACCTCTCCCATCCTCCCAGCTGTGCCCGGGGGTCCGCTGAATTTCAAACAGTTAGTGTTTGAGCAAGAACTTAGCTACGTCTCACATCCTTGAAGACACAAACTATGACTTTCCCCAACAAAGGCCTTAACATCTGTTCACAGAGGCCACTGTGGCTGGCACTTTGTCCAAAGCAAACTGTATTATTCTAGACGTTTTGGGTCTGTGCATTGTACTTCAGAAACTTTCAGAGGATCAAAGGGCTCTATTCACAAGAGGTCTTTGATCTTCACACTGACCCTCACAATTGTGGTGGGAAGCAGGCACACTCACATGTGAGGCCGGAGTGATTGGCAGGCACTGGGTTCCAGAATGGAAGTGAATGTCACTACATTCTGTGGGACCAGTGTAGATGTTGGGGAGAGAGGCTTGGGGCAGGAGAAATGGACCCTGATATATAAGGAGAAGGACTCCTCCTAAACTTAGCACGCTGCAGCTTGTAAAGGTAAAACTAAACCCTATCACAGCATCAAGATGGCTGGCACTAGTTCTAGGACAGCCAGTCTAGAGGACCAGCCATATACAAGGCAGAGCTGGCTGAGTGCTGAGCTGTCGGTGGCCATGGAAAACCCTCTGGAAAAAAAAAACTGTCCAGATAAACTGAAAAGACCAAGGAAGAGAGATGAGTATAAGGCAGCTAAAGAGAATGTGACGCCTAAACTAAAGGAGGGAGATGGTGGAAACTTCAAGAAAGAAACAAGAACTCACTAGGGCAGAGCCAGCAGTCCTGGAAGAAAGCAGTGGTAGCCAGGGTGTGGATCACAGTCATTGGTCTGTCTCTGTCTCTCTGTCTCTGTCTCTGTGTCTGTGTGTCTGTGTGTCTGTGTGTCTGTCTGTCTGTGTGTCTGTCTGTCTCTCTCTCTCTCTCTCTCTCTCTCTCTCATGTACTTACCTATTCATCTATCCATTCATCCACTGTATTTGTTGTTTATTGTCTGAGGCATTTTTCTGCATACTGGGAACTAAGGTGTAAACAGTAAAGAAATAAAACCTCTGTTCTCAAGGACTTCATGAGCTAAAGTGCCTCCTCCTTCCTTACTCACTGAACAAAGCCTGCATCTGAGGTTGCCGTTCCTCTCAAGAGAGCTGCATCATCTCACTGGCTGAACATGGAATTTAAAGACACACAGTGCAGTGAGCATCTGGAGAGTGGCCGAGGAGGCAGCTCCAGTGTGAACTGCAATTCTAAGGAATGGACGCACTCTGACTCTTAGGGAAGTAGAGAAAATAACACCCTGGCAGATGTGGGCTTGCTTAAGAGCCTTCCGACAGGAGGCACCTTCCAACTTCCCTTGTGGCTCTCAGAGCCATACTCCATGCCCTAGCTAGCAAGTGAGATGTCAGGAGGATGGATTGGCCTCATGCAGTGAGAAAGGTAATGATTGTTCAAGGTCAGAAGGGAGCTGACCTGTAGGGGAGGCAGTAGAGTTGGCCTTGAAAATGTCTTTGGATTTCCAGAACAGGCAAGGCACTGGCAACATTTCTTTGCAAAAGCCAAAAACAAAAAAAAACCAACCCTTTTGTCATTTTTTTTAATTTGTAAAATTATTATTATTTTATATGTATGGATCTCTTGCCTGCATGTGTATATATGTACCACACACATATCTGGTGCCCACAGAGGCCAGAGGAGGGTGTTGGGACCCCTGGGAGTGGAGTTACAGATGGTTGTAAGGCACCTATGTAAGTGCTACGAACTGAACTGGGGTCCTCTGGAAGAGCATCCAGTGCTCTTAACCACTGAACGATCTCTCCTACCCACTCTTTGTCTTCCTGCATCAGCAGATACAGTCACTGAGGTGCAGTTGCATATGTTCTGCACACTGAGACTTTCCTCTTTTTGCTAGTTGATTAGGAAGCACGTGTGTGAGTACGTCACTAGCAGTGTAGGGGTGGGAGAGTGGAGCAAAAGTCCATGAAGCACTTAAAGGACTCCCAGGCAGGTGACATCCATCAATTACACACCCATCCAGTCACCCACCTGTCTACCTAACCACACTTTAGTTGGTTTATTTCCTGACTGCCTACAATATGCCTTCGACCATGGGGAAGAGTGAAGAATGAGAGTCCAAGTGTGCCATTTCCAACTCTTGTCAACTGCTGCCATTTGGCAAACATCTGGCCTCCATTCTTGGGTAGCCTTGTGCCAGTATAAGAAAGGGGGGCACAACCAGAGGGTTAATGCCAGGCTTTTCCATGTAAAGCAAAACTTACCTGCTCCCAGTCAGAATAGTGTGATGCCACAATAAATATCACCATTAGCTCCTCTATTGTTTTCTGGATATCTTTCTGGCGGGAAGGACCTAGAGAGAATAGCCTGCTGTGGTGGGACAGAAAAGACCTGGACTTAGTGTATTGTGTGACCCAGACAGGTTACCTTCCTAATTGTCATTGTGTCATGTGTAACAAGTATGGGTCAGGCATGCTAAGTGTCAAGGTTGCTTCCTTCTGTGACATTGAGTGAAGTCACACTTGTTAGTGACACCAACCTATTGATCTGTGCCTGGGTGCTCTCTCTGTCTCTGTCTCTGTCTCTGTCTCTCTCTGTCTCTCTGTCTCTCTGTCTGTCTCTGTCTCTGTCTCTGTCTCTGTCTCTGTCTCTGTCTCTGTCTCTCTCTCTCTCTCTCTCTCTCTCTCTCTTTCCCTGATCACCTCCTTTCTTCCCCTTTCAGGATGTAAATAGCTTGCAGGTTAATGCAACCCCCTTCCCCACCTGGATTTTGCAAGAGCATTTCCACCAGCCAGCCTCTACTGTTCAATAGCTACCATTCAGTGATGATGGTGATGTGTGTCTGCATTGGGCATTCTACAGTCTGATACATGTGGCAAATGAACACCCTAAGTGTGGTCAGTGTGGCTGAAGAACTGCACTTTCAACTGCATTGAATTTAAATTTATCTTTAAGAAACTGTGCATCTAGTAGCTTCCTTATTTGGCAGTACGAACTTTGTTCCTAACAGTCTTTGGTCATTCCATCCCAAATCACTGGTTAAGAGCTTTGTAAGTGCACCTGAAATTCCTTGGCTCCAGGCCTCGTGGATTACTTACTATTCGAGTGACTTTAGAGGCTAATTTATATAATATTTAGGAGCCTCAATTTCATCACCTATAACGTGGGGGGTTCATTATCATGTTTCTTACGATTACTGTGAGAATTGACTGGAAAACTGAATGGATAACATTGATCACAGAGCCCTCCACTTTGTGTATGTGGCTCAATGGAGTATGTAGGCAGATTTTCACTTTTCTTCTATTAAGAGAGGTGCATCTTGAGTACCTAGAGTGGCTGACCTTTAGTTCCCTTAGTATATGGAGACAACACCAGCTCTCCTGGGCTTCATATGGACATCCTTTTCACTTGTCGCTCTTTCTCTTGCCCACTTTTCTCTATATCTATGTGCCCTGGACCAGGATGATACAAGTTGATTAAGATCTAATTTTAATGCGACCATATCTCTTCCTTCACACAGACATATGTGCATATACTTGTATGCATATGCACTTGAACATATGAGACACACACACACTTACTTCTTCCAAAGCACAATGACTTGTGACTTCATTCCTTCAGTCTTTTGACTATAGCTACTGTTCCTTTGGGGTAGGGAATAGGGTGACAAGCCCATTAATTCCGGGCAGACCCTTGTTACTTTGCAGGACTCCAACTCCCTCCAGACCTCCCCTTTGGCCAACTTCATCTCCCCAGCGACGTCTCTCAATCCTGCCCCAGGAATCAGATGTCTAAATAGCAAATGAAAGATTAATGCCAGTGGCCAAGATTAGGGTGTGAATAATTTAAAGAGGAGAATAAAAGCCAGCTCCACTTACCAACATGGCTGCCTGGCAGAGGTCGGGGAAAGGGTAAGGGCCAACTTAGGGCCAGGGATAAGAGCTTGTACATTCTAGTGCATCGACCAGGCAGAGAGTTTGCTGCCATTGGTGTTGGGAGGAATATGTGGCTGAAATCACCAAATGGACCCTTTGACAGTCTCATCAATCTGGGGCCTCATGTCGGTTCTCCACATGGCTGCTATGTTTCTGTGGGCTTTGCAGTATGTCCTCTGGCCATAAGGATGCAGATGCCCCCCACTGTACGCTTTCATTCTGCCCTGAACCCACTGGCCATAGCAGACCACGTGACCGGGGAGAGTGGGTGCTTGCTTAACTTCTTTCCCTGCAGTTGGTGGATTAGTTCCAGGGGACATGGAGTTTGAGTTGAGGCCCAAACAGGATGTTTTGTTGATATCTTTAAAGTGAACGGATACTTTACAAGAGTATGGCTGTTGTCCAGGCAGGAAACCTCTGTGTGGATATTTCCTTCTTGTCTTCCTGCCATCCTTGGTCACCTCTCTGCCACCTCAGCCTCTGCTAGGTTCACCGCAGCCTTCCTTCTGATGGTTTGGGTTTTGATAAATATTTCCCCCTCCGGAAGTCTTTAGCAGTGCAACAAAAAGGGTTACATGATGGATTCTCCCCATCACTTAATTGAAGCCATAAAAAATGAAAAGAGAGTTTCCAATAAACCAAGCCATTATTCACTGGTGGCTAGAAAGGAGAACCTCGACCAGAGCCCCAGGAGGCACAGCTGGGAAGCCCTCCAGCTCACTGTCTATTATGATTATTAATCACAACAGCAACAGGGTTCATATGTACCAAGCTCCTTAATGAACTTAGACTCATGTCCTTACAAGGTTGTAGCCATTACAGCAACTGGGGTCTTCCCACTGCAAATCCCTGCAGGTTTTGTTGCTCTGGATGAACGTGCAAGAAGATATTCTTATGCTCCAAAATTATATTATCTGTTATCTGTTTAGTGACGACTAAGCCTGAGTGGCAGTGGGAGGAAATTACACCTACTGTGAGTGGCAGATTTGGGTGGTAGTTGATGCTGCAAGAGTAAGGCTGATGGTCACATGTAGACAGATAACTGTCATGCATCCTAAATGGAGTAGTGAGTTTTGTTGGCTGGGTGGTCAGTATTGGGGTGGAAGTGTAGTGTGCGTCAGGCTAGTAAGAACATGTGCTTTAAAATGGCATTCTCTCTATGAGAAAATCTATCATATTTGGGTTGAGGGTACATAATAAGTAAGAAGATTCTAGAACTTATTTTCTAAACTAGACGAAGGAGCTCCTGTGGCCTCATCACCTCTCAGAGGCCTCTTCTCCAGGTACCATTGCATTGGTGACACTTGAACTTCTGCATCGACCCATAGCAGAGAATAATATTGATTAAAGGCAGGGTTAATTCTTGTTAGCAGCTAGTGATCCTTGAGACAGCATCAGAAACATACTGTGTGGGAGAACCGCACCTTCTTTTGCTGTGTCCCCCACTCTTTCCCTTCACATACCAAAACCTGCAAATCTTTCGTCAAATAACTTTGCCTCCAAAGGCTCCAAAACTTTGCCCTCAACAATTCCAGTTCTCCCATGTTTCTGGGAGTCTATTTCCTGAATGGCACCCTGAGGATTGAGAGAGGAGGAGATGGGGACACAGGTAAAAAGTCACGCAGTGTTTCTCCCCGATGAAGGTCCTCCTCAGTGTTCTAGGCTCACCTTCCCTTCCCACTGGTCCTGGACCCACAGCAGGCACTGTACTCAATCAATAGCAGCCATAAGAAATCCCTCCCAGCTGCTTTCTTCCAAGGTCCTCCTCTCGTACCCTCCTCCCTGAAACCTCACTCTGCCAGCAACCAGATATAAACAGAAATTAATCCATGTGAGAAACCTCAACATGTCACCTGATTCTTATCATTGCCTCATAATCGCCTCCAAGGAAGATCTTATTATATTAAAAAGCAATTGCCCTCCATGCCAGCTGCACTAATAGATTCTGTATGATATATATGCGGGATTTCATCTTCAGCACACGAGACACTGTTGCCTCTCATTCGTTTCCTTCCAACCCTTTTTATCTCTGGCCCAAAGCACCCAGAATTCCAATTTCCCACAAGACTTCTGTTTGCAAGGTGATTGCCTCCAGGAGGGCAGTGTGTGTTCTGTCGATTGTTGTTTCTCCAGTACAGGAAGAGAGCCTGGCACATAGTGGCCGTGCAGTGTCCATCCATCTCTCCACTGATATGCCAACCTCCTTTATTCCATTTTACAAATGGAGCCACTGATCAGGAGAGACCAGGAAAAGCCAAATGATCATTTAAAAAGTAAGCAGTTAGCAAGCGATGAAGAAAGTGGCTTGGGATGGTTGGGTTTGGTTGGGGGGAAGAGAATGACTTAGAGTTCAACTCTGTGATGTTTTCTGTGAGATCACACTGATGATGAGGAGCCCAAGTAGAGCAGTCTGAGTAGCAGGAAATGCTCTGCCTGAAGCTGTAAGTTGGGCAGGGTCCCCCAAAAGGCTTCTGTGGGCAGGCCTTGGCAAATGAAGAACAGAATGAATGGGCTGAATCTATATAGGAGGTCAGGGACTAGGTCACATCCCATAATATCTCCTGTCTGGGCATTTAGGTATGTGATCATGTGATCAGTGGGTAGACCTTAGGATCCTCATCCTCCAAATCGATGTGACCTAGGGGTGAAACACATGGTAAAGAAACATAAGGTGAAGGCGAGGGAGCCCAGAGAAGCTACACAGACGGTCACCCAAGCAGGATGCCTCACTTTCTGGGTCTCTTCTTCCATAAAGGCAGTGGACACATTGTTTCTTATGGTATGAAGTTTTCCTGTTTCCCTGACTATGCTTGTATACACAACACTAGCATGAGCTTGCCTTTGGATTCCTATGCCTCTTGCTCAGGTGGTAACAGAACTTGCAATCAGGCCTGAGCCTTAGGGTAAGTTGAAAGAGACCAAGTTACACACACACACACACACACACACACACACACACACACACACACACACAC
>OU015744.1:88398192-88416427 GCA_907169655.1 Acomys percivali
AGAGAGAGAGAGAGAGAGAGAGAGAGAGACAGAGACAGAGACAGAGAGACAGAGAGACACAGAGACAGAGACAGACAGAGACAGAGACAGAGACAGAGACAGAGACAGAGACAGAGACAGAGGGGGCAGGGAGAATGGAAGGAAGCATGGATGGTAGCTCAGGGCAGGCATAGATAGGCACGGAGAGAGTGGACAGACTGCTGGCTCTAGACTGGAACCCTGTGTTGGGCAGTGGAAGAAATAGAGAACAGTGCTTCATGGGTCCTGGATTCAGGGGTGGCCTGCGTCTTTTGAGCCCATTCTGTATGGGATATGACTTCTCATAGTTTGCTAACCTTAGCATAAGGAGGTGAGAGAATTTGCCCAGGATCCCACAGCAGGTCAGTTGTATAGAAATGAGGACCTGGGCTGCTTTCTATCAAATCAACACACTCACTCCTAGAGCAGAGGCATAGGCCCAGATCACAGGGACACGCAGGCTCAGAGAGGTGTCCCCGCACCATGTGACCTGTGCAATGTCACACAATCTATTAGTTACAGAATTGGGATTGGAACCCAGGTTTCCTAATTTTAATTTAGTATTTGTTCCACTTCTCACCCTTGGTCTGGTTCACTGGTTCTTTCACCTGCTCCCTCATTAGCCAGGAGGAGGGAGCTCCCTTGGTACTGGCATCTGCCAGTGCCATCTGCACTAGCTCAGCCTGGCAGTCCCTAGAGGGAAAGACAGAGGCAGCCCTTCCAGGCTGGGCATCACTTCAGAGGCAACTTGGCTACCCAGCACAGGGGCTGAATGGAGAATCAAGTTCAGCATAAGCATAAGCTGGGCCCATCCCCCTCTCCCCGCCTCCTCCCATGTGTCCTGGGTCTTAGCCAGGGCTTGGGGGAAAAAAATTAAATAAATAAATTCTGGGTGGCTGCTAGCCAGGCAGACACCCAGGTTACTGGAGGATTGGGGAAGGTCAGACAGGGAGACCAGTTAGCATGGGAAAAAAAATAGAGACACTGCGGTGTGAATGAGTGGCCTGAGTTCTCTGGGCTCTGTGCCTGGAATTGGTAATGGTGGTATGGCTTCTGGCTGCACAGCTAGGCTTCTCAGGCAAGCCCTGGCTTTATAGCCCCACCCTGAAGAGGGATCCATGTCCTGGTATCTCAGCTGATTTTGGCATCCACTTTGCCCCCTGGGCTGGGAATTCTTTGCACCCATGGGGTGTCTGGAGCCTCAGTCCTAGGTACCCAGCTAGCACAGTCTTTCCTCAGCACACTCTCCTTCTTCTCTCTTTCCTAGTCCTGGCATCTCCAGACAGTTGGTACTATGTCTTGCTGCCTTCCGTATTCTCAGTGCACTGTATAGTCGCCTACAGTATGCTCTCAATAGCTACCTCTCAAATGGAATGTGTGAATGCTGAGATAAATAAACTCAGGAGCTGAGCGATAAGCTTGGTGGGCTCTTAGCCCTGGCTACTGGTTCCCAAAGCCCAGTTGCATGGAAGGCTGTGCTCTTTTCACACATGGCTCTGACACTGGGTTTGTGACACACACCCCACCTCCCCACTTCCAGAAACCTGCCCCAATTGACAGTTACCTGGTAGCCTTATGTGAAGGGCAGATTCCTTAACTTGGAAGGGCAATGTCTAGTTGAAGAGTCAGACTGACAGCCTGCAGGAGCCTTGGATAGAGAAAAAAGCTTCTCTTTGCATGAGAGGAGCTGAGGGCCACCATGGGAGTAGGTGATGGTGGTGGGGGAGGGGGTAGGGATGCATCAGTAGATATCTCAATCGTCATCACTGAAACTACAGAGCATGAACCTGACAATCAGAGGATGGCTGGAGAAAGTTGGGGTGGCCCTTCTTCTCATCTTGGGAACAGAATTTTCTATGTTGCTAGACACCCGGACCTGGCTGCTTGCCTGCTGCAGAGGCAGCACATCCAAGGGCCATGAATGTTTTGTGAACAACAGTATCTATGTATGTCTATTGACTGCCCTGGGGTCTTGGCCTGCACAGTGACCAGGACAGCTGTGCTTTATAAGATATCTACAACCTCTGACAGGGTTTCACTGAGATGGCCCAGAGGAGGTTAGACACTGGCTGTTGTCACAGTAACTGCCAAGCCAGGCCCTTCACAACATATAAGCTGAGCACTCCAACCCACATAGAAGAATCAGACAAGTTAGGACCTCTGGGACACCTGGCACCCATCCAAAATGTCCCTGTTGCTGGAGCCACTTGATGGTGAATCTGAGCCAGGAACTCAGAGAAGAGAGCTTAGGAGGTAGACAGAGGGTAGGCTTGGGGAAAATATCTTACTTTTCAAAGACTGATCCAAAACCAGGGATATCTGAAAAGAATACAACATGTCATCCCCACTTGGAAACTATCAGGACTTCATTTGTTCCCATGATGGTAAAGTCCTGATTTTCCCTCCATTTATATATTTACTAACTTCATAACACGGGTTAAGTGTCTAGGGGGTTTAAGGTCCATACGAGGACAGAAATACAAACCTTCATGGCTTTTGACACGTACCTGTCCTGGGTTTTGCATTGAGCTCAATAAATCTTCATACCCTCTATGGACCACTGAGCCATCTATTGTGGTGGAGGGGAGCAGTGTCCCCAAGTATCCTTGCCAGAAGGATGACAATGGAAAGAAAGAGAGAGGATTTCGGCTCCCAGGCCCTCATCACTACTGGTGGCCTTAACTGGCTATATCCATTCCCTAAGGTCTCTCCTGAGCATGCTCCACCTGAGACTCCTTCCTTTTGGCCTCCATCAACCCTGCTCACTCATTGCTCCCCGAGTCAAAGGTTGGCAAAGGCCCTTCCCTGACTCTCAGCTCGAGCATTATCCCCGGGGTTTACGTAGGGGATCACAAAGGCTGAATGAGTAGCTGCAAGCACAGAAGCCATGCTTCCGGGAAAACACCAGCTCAGTCAGGTGCCGCTGGCCTCCCCCACACCCTGCCACCTGTCCCCTCACCCAGTTCACCTGCAAGGACTCAAAACTAGAAGGGCTTGGAAGAAAAGAGTCGAGGATGCCGCTGCCTCAGTCTGCTTTGCCCTTGCTTTTATGCTAGATGGTTTCCATGTCCCGTCCTGCTGACGTCATCTTGGAAGGTGTCCAGGCTCCCAAGCACAGATGTCACACCTGCTCTGCTCAACATGTGGCATACACTATACACCATCTTTCCCATCATGCCTTTTGGTTTCTGGGGGGAGGGCAGAAAAAGGACCCATGAGCCCTGGTCCATTCAGAAGGGAGAGGGGACAAAAGGGAACTTCCCAAGACTATAGAGCCTAGGAAAAATGACAGAGCTGGCCCTCTGGGTCCCGTCATGATCCGCAAGCTTGCTCTGCACCTTGGCTTTTGAGTCGGCAGCTAAGAATTTTCCTTTGTATTGCTGACGTCGTTTTCCAAGACTGAAAACACAAAAGCATGGAATGGAAGAAAGATGTCACAGTCCATCTCGTGACCAACCAATGAAAAGAGGTCCTGAGTTGAATGCTCTGTTTCTCAAGTGAGATGCTGCACATAGCCAAGCATGTCTTCAGCAACTCTGAGGATGATATGTTGTAGTTATGCACAAAGAACAAAGATGAGTGGGTCACACTCTGGCTGTTTGGTACTATTTTGTTAAGTTTGTTATAGCTGAGTTTGCAGTTATGACTTCCTGTCAGAGCTGTGGGTGGCCTGCTGCCTCCTGACTGAGCTGCTTGGCACTATCTGTTACCCAAGGTCCCCTCATTTGTTACAGGGCTTGGTGGAAAGATGTCCCACTTTGAAATGTAGAGGAATGAAGGTTAGTGTTCCCAGGGTCTTGCAGGGTTAGGAGAGAAGAGGGAATAATAGGACCATCTCATGGGTCGCTAGATTGAATTCCTCAAATCCCAAATCCTAGACCTGAGCCACTCTTGAAGCTAGTGTGCCCCAGCATGATGGCCCAAGGACTCTAGGGAATAACACGGAAAAGATATGGGGCATTCTTCAGGGGCTTCAATGCTGTAGCCCCTTAGGGAAGAAAAGATGCAAGTCCAAGGCCAAAGGAAATGGAATGATCATAAACAAGTGTTCTGAACACAAACTGAGAGTCAAATTAGATAATAATGACATAATGTTAAGCACAAAAATTGTCACTGTCATTTGGTAACTAAGCTTAGTTAACCCCTGTGTCTCAGGCAGGGACACAAACTAGCTGGGAAACCAATTTGGGAAAGATGCTCACTGGAGACCTCAGTTTTAAGGGTCACCCCAGATCTAAGAATTGATTATATTAGAGGAAGAAAAGGCTCTCCCATTGGGGAGGGGTCACACTGAAGCGAGTGCCATGCTTCCAGGTGCAAAGGGATGCTCAGAGAACTCAGGGGTGGCTGACACCAGTGTGCAGCTCTCCTCACTCCTGTGCAGGTTGGGTGTATTAATGAAATACTAACCTATTACTCAGTGGAAACTGACTGAAATGAGTCTGCAGTCCGAGGTGGAGATAGTGGCATGGAGGAGAATGTAGAAGCAGAGAGGCCTCAGGGAGCATCCTGCCTCTCTGGCTCTATGCTGGAGATAGAGTAGGAGGTAGAGAGCCCTTAATGACCCAAACAGATATGGGGAGAAGTCACAGCTGAGGGTGTGTAGCCTAGTGACTGATAATCAGCTCTGTGAATACCGGTCATCCAGCCAACAGACATGATGTAAGTAAACAGGCTACTGTCACCAATCGAACCAGCCCTTTCAGCTACGGAATGAAGTTGCCTTCCATTCCTTGACCTTGGACTTCCCAAGTCACCCTGAAATGCTCTGTATCCTCAAAACAGTTCAGAAATAGCTCCCGTCCCTCGCGCCTGCTCTGCTGGACTCATTGTTGATCTAGCCTGTATGGACATTCCTTATCTAGAAGCTTCTAAGTCATAGTGCCATCTGGCCACAGCTGGGATGTCCATCCTCCGTGTTTGCTCTGCTCTGTTTCTGCTCAGTTACTGAATATCCATCAAATATTTCAGAGTGCAGACTCTGTCTATCTTTACACCTGCCTTATACACCAACGTTGCTAATATACTTTTGTATATATGGGTATGTGTGTGCATGAATTGCTTGTGTGTGCAGGTGTACATGTACATATGTGTACATGTTGTGTGGAGGCCAGAAGACCACCCCAGATGCTGTTCCTTTGAAGCTATCTACCTTGGTCATTCACTTCTCTCTCTCCTTTTCCTTCTCTCCAGAGCCTTTCAGTGGCCTGGAACTTGCCAAGTAGGTCAGGCTGGCTGCCAGCAACCCACAGGGAGATTTTGTCTCCACTTCCCCAGTGCTGGGATTATAAACATATGCCACGATGCCTGGCTTTATGTTACATGGGTCTTAGGGTTCAAGTTTAGCTCCTTCTCCTTGAAAGATGAACCCTTTCCTGGCAGAGCCTCTCAGCTACATGCATTAACATAAAGTACATTTTTTTTTTTTACTCAAAGTTAGTTCTAGGCTTGAAGGTGGAAAAAAAAAACCCTTTTGTAGTACATTAAACAATGAGTGTGGTTAATTTTGACATATCTCAAATGTTGGCATACTCTAAATTTATGTGGTTTTATTTTTGGAAGGGGATTGTTGTTTTGTTTTTGTTTTTGTTTTTCGAATGTGGGTCTGGGGTGAGACATGAGATTGGGCTTTTCTAGTGAGCTCCCACATGACTCCAAAGCTCTGGCTACTTGAACCATATACCAAGTCTAGACTAGACGTAAGTACGGTCTGTGAACTATTCCTTAGTGGTCTATGCAGGGACAGATGTCAGAGAGTGAACACTTGCAAATGCGCACAGCACGTTAATATTGTTTAGTGTCAGTAGCAATGAATTTGCATGCTGCCATTGTCCATTTTATGTTTCTTGGTCATTTTTCTGGTATTTGACAAAAGTATCCTTCTACAAAAGACTGAAAATTTTTACCGAATGGCTCTCCCCAACAGACAGTTTGAGAAGCCTCAACTGATCTTCTGAGACTTTCAGATGCTCAGAGCTCTCGCACAAAAGTGCCCTGTCTTGGGCAACATACCCTGGAGACTGTAATCCCTGCTAAGGATTTCCAGCCAGGTTTTTGGCATCATCCCCCCCCCCCCCCCGTTTTCCCACCTCAACTCAGTATTTTCTTTTCTGAGGCAGAATTCCAGGGATCTCAGACAAAGGTTAAGCCGGGTGGGGATGGGTGGGGGAGAGTGAGGGGTGGAAGGGGATGGTCTGTGCATAGAATCGCTAGGAGAGTGGGTGGCTGGGGAGCTTATGTGCACAGCCCTGAGGTGCCATCCCAAGCCTGGGTGACTAACTCACTCTCCATTCCCAGCAAGTTCTCCTTCGACAGTGGCAACCATCTGCCCCACTTCTGAGAAAGAAAACGCCAGCCTGAAAAACAGGCCGGTGAGAAGGCTTCCTGCCCCACTGGCTGGAAGGGGAGGGCTGGGTTAATGAATAGAAGTGCAGTTATGACGGGAACCAGGCCAGCTGGAGCTTGCCCAGGCTTGACCTGCAGTCCTTTGGCAGGACCCAGGCTGCTGAGGGAGTGGCTAGAGACAAAAACATAGTCTGGCTATCTCCCTGCAGAGGAGGTCTTTGTTGATCTTGGACTGCTGTGGGCTGTCATGCATGCTGGCCAGGCTCTGGTGGGATGACCCCGAGGAGTGAGGAGTGAGGACTGGCAGGACTTCTTTCAAACGTGCCTTCTTCCTACAGTTTCCCAGCCTTGGTATCTGGTTCTGTGTGGAGCAGCTCATAGGCTCCTCAAGCAATATTCTTTTTTTTTTTTTTGTCAGTCAGGCCATCGGCCCATCCGTCAGTCAGTCAGTCAGTCAGTCAGCCAGTCATCTAGGATTTTTTTGTTTGTTCGTCCATTTGCTCCTTTTTGTTTTTGAGACTGAATCTCATTACATAGCCCAGCCTGGCCTTAAACTCACGAGGCCCTTTCCCCAGTCTCCCAAGTGCTGGAATTGCAGCCATGCACCACCACACCCAGCTGTCAATGTCGATGTTGATGACTGGGCTCTCTCTGCCTTTCTCATCTGAGCTTCAGGGAGTCCCCTACATAGCACTGTCCCCTAGGTCATTTCCCCATCTTCACGGACTTCAACCGTGCCCAGATTAAGTTGAGGGCTTAGATCTTGATGTGTGCTTATGATTTATTGAATGGCCCCAAGCTGCTTCACCTTTCAGTTTGTGTAATGTGTGAGTAAGGTGTGAGGTGGGTCACAGGAGGACTTGTCATTGAGAAATTGTGTGTGTGTGCCCCCCTTCACGTAAAAAGAGTGTCTAGATACGGTGGTGCTTCTAATGTGTTCTTCCAGGGAGGGAGGTGAACCATTGCCAGCATCTGGTTACAACCAGCCAAAAGGAAAGGAGGCTGGACTAACTTTGGGTGGGTAAGGGGAGTTCTGTTGTAGTAAGCAAGAATACAGCTTTTGTACTTAAGATTGGTGTCAGCGTGCATGTCTGCCCACCCAGCCCTGGAGGCTGGTGTGGCTGTGAGCGTCTTGTTATTTTCTCTTGCTATTTATGGTTCAGGTCACTACCCAGCTTACTGTGCCACTTCCTGGGGCTGAGTGTGATGCACAGACCCAGGGTCACATGCTAAGCTCTCTCGGTGATTCAGGATGTCACCCATGGCAGTGGCCCCATCAACCAGGGAGTCTCACAATGTTTGGTGCCTCTGAACTTCAGGATTCACATCTCCTGAAGAGGGAAAGCAAGGAAGGAAGGGGGTTTGGGGACACTTGTGTGTCATGGCCGAAGTTGGCTAAGACACTTGAAGGCATCGCCTTCTTTCTCACTGATGCTAACCTTTGTCTGCCCTTCCCCTCAGTGGTAGGAAGCCCCAGGTTCACTGAGCAGCAATTTCTCTGAGCCTGTCCTTCAGCTGTTAACCCCATGGAGAACTTCAAAGCTATATTAACTTTGTGTGGTGCTGACCTTGGATATTGGAACATGGAAAAGACAAGGCAGCATCTACCTCAGCATTACCCTGGCTTACATCACAGCTCATATCTTGTCATCTGAGTCCTTGGGGGCAGGTGAAAGGATTACTGTCATCTCTCCACTTCATTTGGTTAAGTAACTGATCTCTCATCTCTGCCTTAGGCACTTTGTGGGCCACTTAGATACTGGAATATAGGCCCAGTCAACTTTTCTGGTGTTACCACCTACAAGACTGGGTGACTCCCTCACAGGGATATGCCATCTCTAAGACTTGACTCACTACTTTCCTCAGAGATAGAGGGATCTGCTCATTTTACCACTTCTGTGGCCAGTCATCTGGACACCATGGCAGGGAATAAGGGAGCCCAACTTACAGCAGTGGCACTAAGTAACTAACTCAGGGCTCACCACCACCCCAGTCTCTAGGGGTGGGTGGTCAGATGTGCATAGTAAGGCCAATCACACATGAGAATGCTGTGTTCTTTCCAAATACTGTAGAGCACCCCCCCAGGTTCATCCAATTGCTTGCCTTATGTCTGGTTATAACTACATGCCAGCAATGTCTCCTGCATGGCCAGGGTCTAGCACAGTTCTGGAATTCTCCATGAGGAAAGCTGGGGAAGTGAGTGGTGAAGAAGATGAGAACACTCGGTGTCCTGTCCGCTCATGGTTTCTACTAGGTCAACAGAAAAGGGAAGAAAATAAAACCATAGGAAGAGAAGGCTGATGACATCACTCAGCCATCAAGCTTGATATTCTGAGTTGGCTTGATAATCTGACCCATGTGATAAAAAGAAAGAGCCAGCTCGGACCTACATGTGCCTGCTGTGGCATATGTGCTCACACATACATACTGCACCTGTGCATATACATACATGCATGTGCAGAAAGTAAGTAGCTATAATAAATCTTTTTTTTTAATTCAGAAAAAAAAAGACTATAAAACTAGAGATCACAGTACCTGAATACAAGTGAAAGGGCTACAGATTTGTTCATCTGCCGAGAATCACTGTACTAAACACAGATGGTTTCCATGAGATATGTGGGGATATCATTCTTGCTAGAATGTTCCTTGCCTGTAGACATTGATGGGTCCAAAGGGTTGGCAAGGACCTCATCTGATGGCTGCTCTGGACATGAGTTCCCAGGATGGAGACTTTCTTGGAGTGAAAGTCCATGCCTTGTTTGGTGGTTTGCATCTTCAGGATGGAGGCTCAGCGCAGGCCCTCTGTAGGTACAGAGGGACAGGTAAATCAGGGACCGTGAAGGAGCTGAACAGCATCATAAGCAGTTGTTGATAAATGAGTCCCCGAGGTGCGCTTTAAAACTGGCTCTGTTTGCACTGAAGCATGGCTGTGGGAATTCTAACTAGTGCAACACTCTTAGAAAACAATTGACAAATATTTAGCAAGAGCATTGCAAACAGTCAAATCCTTTGAACTAGTGGTGGTTTCTGCAGGAACCAAGAGGAAATTTTAATCACCTAGGCACATATTTCAATATTACTTGGCATAGAAACTGAAACTATGCTGGCCATAGCGGTGCATGCCTGTGATCCCAGCTCTTGGCAACTCGGAACAGGATTGTCAGTTTGAGACTGCTTGGGCTACAGAGTTAGTTCCAGGCCAGTGTGACCCCATTTAAAAGTTGAAATAGATTTAAATACTATTTTTAGGAGGATGGTTAAATAGATTTTGTATATTACACAGCCAGTGGAAATTTAGTCTCTAAAGGCCAATCTTGTAACTGAGCCTCATGAAATAACATTAAGGGGAAAACATGATACAATTAAGCTTTCCTATAATGCACAAAGTAAAAACCAGAAAGGAATCTACCCAAATGCTAATTGCAGCTGTGTTGGGAAAATGAGACAAGATTCACTTTATTATTTTTTTCTCCTATTCACCCACATTTTCCTAGAGTTTCCTTAGTGAGCATTTATTACTTCTGCAATTGAAAATTTTTGTGAGAAATAATTTTTTAAGATACTGGTCCTAGAACAAACACGTTTTAAGAGTCCAGTATCCTGTCCATGACAGGTATGCAACTAACAGACCAATTTGCTCAATAGTGAGATGGCCTTCTTGAGTTGGTCACTGGGTTTTTTGTTTGTTTGTTTTTTTGTTTTTTGGGTTTTTTTTTTTTTTGTATGTGTGTGTGTTTTCTCATATCACATGCCACAGATGAGACTTGAGGGATGGAACTGGAATGGAGATATAAGCCTGAGTCTTCCCCCTCTGCTGGCTGAGTTAAACAGCCAACATCTACTTAAAGTTATTTGTTTTAAATTAAGGAAATTGCTTTTAAAAATGTGAATTCCCCAGGGCTGGGGAGATCACTCAGTGGCAAGTGTGAAAACTGGAGTTTGGATCCTAAGAGCCCCATGAAGATGGTAGATGGACATAGGGGCCCTTTGTAATTTCAGCACCCAGAAATCAGACAGAGGATCCCAAAAGTAAGCTGCCTAGCCAGAATATTGGGTAGCTCTGGATTCGACTTGGAACCCTGTCTTAAAGAATAAGGGGGAGAGTAATGGAGGAGCAACTAGCTTGGGACATCCACATCCACATCCACATGTGCCTGCATGTGAACATGCATACACATAACAAACAGATACACATGCAAAAACAAACAAGCAAGAAATTGCATAGCTACCCATGGATAAGGCACTTATACATATGTACCAAAACCAGTTCATGAGCATGCTATCATGCAACTACATTTGTGTATATGTGTATTTTGATATGTGCATATATATGATACACACATGCAGATCTATGCACTCACAAGCACACACTCCAAGCACCCTCGACTGTATTAGTAGCTTGGACAATATCTGGTCCTTGTGCAATGGAAAATGAGCACTTTTCACACTGTGTTAGCAGCATTGTCTTTAAACACAAAGGACATCATATCATTGCAGATCATTTTTCTAGCAATAACAGTGATTGCAGACCAGGTCAATACCCTCTCTTTTATTAATGCGTGGGTGCTGTAGCAATCTCCATTGGCGAAATGCCACACACAGCAGTTTTAAACTCTCCATCCCTTTGCCAAAGTTGACTATGCATGCTTAGCATGAGAGGCTGGTGATTGGGTTGTCTGTCTGGTTCTCACTTGGGTCCCTCCAGGTGAGTTTGAACAACCCAGTTCCTTTGATCCAGGAAGAGCCTGAACCTGCTGCTGGTTGCTCCTAGAACTGGCATGGTGTGGAGCTCCTGTGTCTACTTCACAGCTGCTCAAATATTACCCAGGCAGGCAAGGCAAACAAGCCTAAGAGGCCCCTGTTCAGGCCTGGGTCATTGCTTCAGACCCTGGAGACTGGCGGTGCTCTTGGCTCTCTTGCAGCTGCTTTCCCCAGGGGCTTTAGGGAAAGAAGGACAAATGCCACATTGCATTAGAAAGCACGCCTGGTGTCTGCTCTTTTGCCCCCAGGAGAGCCCCTGGCTTCCTTTTCTTCCCACCTCTTGTGGCCTTTTTCTTTTCTTTTGTCTCCCTCAAAGAAGCCAAATAGATAGAAATGTGAACAGTGGATTGAGAATGCCCTGGCTGGTTAATAGTTCTGGAAGGAATTGTGAGGCCTATGAAAGACAGAGGGGAGGTGGCTCCTAGGATGGCCCCTCTGACTCCTTCTCTGGAGGGGTTGCAGGTTTCAAGGAGCATCCAGTGCCCAGTGACCACCTGTCCACCTCTGGGCCTTGCTGCGGCTCCTGGAGCTGGCCTTAGACCTGAGTCAATGATGTAGGGGCCTGGATGTAGTTTTCTCTTCTGATCTGATTTGGATTACACTAGACATGGCTTCTCCGCTTACTTCAAAGTGTGAATGTGTCCTCAAGCAGAATGCGAGTTCATAGTTAAATTCTTGGCTTTATTAATATATAGGCTAGAGGTTACTAGGCTGTGTTCTTCACAACTATATCACTAGATATTGGCTTATTTATAAATGATTCTCTGCTTAAATATCTTTCTCTGTGTTTCTGTCTCTGTCTGTCCCACCCCCCCTTACTACATTTTGAATTCCAATCTTCTTCATTCATGCACGCCAGGCAGATGCTGAACCACAGAATTAGACTCCCAGCCCCCTCATCCATTTTGAGAAATGTTATATAGTCTCTTTGCTGAAAGTCACTATATGCTCAATTATTATATTAAATAAAATGTGATAAATTTAATAGATTCTTTAATTTTTTTAACTTTTGAGATTATAATTACACCATTTGCCCCTTCCTTTTTCTCCCTCCAAATCCTTCTATATATACCCCTTATTCTCTTTCAAATTTATGGCCTCTTTTTTGTGTCTGTGTGTGTGTGTGTGTGTGTGTGTCTGTGTGTATCTGTGTGTGTGTGTGTCTCTCTGTGTGTTTCTCTGTGTGTGTATCTGTGTGTCTCTGTGTGTGTGTCTGTGTGTGTGTGTCTGTGTGTATGTGTCTGTATGTGTGTCTGTATGTCTGTGTGTGTCTGTGTGTGTGTCTGTGTCTGTGTGTGTTGTATCTGAATATATGACTATTACCCACTCAATCCTTATGACGTTACTTGTATCTCTTGATATTTTAGGGCTGACCATTTGCTATTGGATAACAAATCTGTGTGCTCTTCTCTAGGGAAGACAGTTTCTTCTGATCTCAGCATTCCTTAGTTACCTGTCATTTTTAGTCTAAGGTTGAGGCCTCCTGAACTTTCCCCCATCTATGTCAGCAAGTCTATTGGTGTCATCCTCGTCCAGGTCTTGTTGAGGCAGCCATGTTGGTGAGACTTCATGGGTGTAGCTCTTGATGTTTCTAGGAGACAGACTCTCACAGTAGACTCCTGGTTTTCTGGCTCTTGCAGTCTTTCCTCCCCCTCTTCCACAATGCTCCCTGAGCCTTAGGTGGAGGAGTTGTGTTGTGGGCGTATCAGTTGGAAACGGGCTCCACAACGCTGCATTGTGATCAGCTGTGGTATCCATCTGTTACAAAGAGAAGTTTCCCTTATTAAGGGGGAGGACTTCACTTACCTGTGGGTATAAGGATAAATATTTAGAATGAAGTTAGGGACTGTGCTGTTTTAGCAAAGTGGTTGTTGCAGGGTCTTCTCCAAGATCCATGACTACACTAGCCCCAGGTCGCTGGCTAGATTTCCAGTACAAGGCATTATTTTGTTCTTGTTAAGTAGGACTTATGTTCAATTGGAGAGCTGTGCATTGCTGCCAAGATATATGTGTCATTATGGTAATCTTATGGTTATCCTGCCATGCTGGTCATTGTTGTAGTTCATAGTCCTTATAGCTGGCTAAGACTCTTGGTTACCTCCTTCCTTTGGAAGCTTGCATGGGGCCTTCTGGTTCCATGCAAGCTAGTCTTCAGGAAGGAGGCTTTCAGGTCAGATTCAGCTTCAGTACTCTGGGCTTCCTGTCCAAAGTTCAACAATAGGGACTTACTTTCTACCTCTGTGGATCAACCAAGGGCCATTCCATAGCCTCTATGTTTTGGGAGTCTCTTTGACAATCCTAGGCAACAATTCAAAAGATGGCTTTTCATGCCCAGTGTCAGTGTTTGTGTTAGTCTATAGCTCTTGGGTGGAACATTGTCAGATGGAAAATTTATATATATATATAATTTCCATTCATTGTAGCTGGATTGTACTATTGAAATATGTGTGTGTGTGAAGCCGGGCATGGTGGCACACGCCTTTAATCCCAGCACTCGGGAGGCAGAGGCAGGCGGATTGCCGTGAGTTCGAGGCCAGCCTGGACTACAGAGTGAGTTCAGGACAGTCAAGGCTACACAGAGAAACCCTGTCTCAAAAAACCAAAAAAAAAAAAAAAAAAAGAAATGTGTGTGTGTGTGTGTGTGTGTGTGTGTGTGTGTGTGCGCGCGCGCGTGCACTGACTTACTTGTGTGACTGTCTTCAAACATCCTGGTATTTTAGCCTTCTTCCTCCCTCTTCTGTATTTAACTTGTTGCCCCTTTGTAACTAAAGCCACCCTCACTTCCCTGATCAGGTCACTTGTATCCTACTATTCTCTTAACAATAGACTCTTCACTTGCATTCGAGCATTCCAAATGTGTTTGACTATGAGACTGCATTTTGGATCACCTTGAAATTTTTTTTTTCTATTTCTTTTTTCAAGTTGGGGGACATTGTCTCCAGTTCCCATCTGAGGGTATATAGCTGTTCTCCCGACCACGTGTCTTCAAGAAGACATAAGACTTGAACAAGATGTGACTTTGATTCCCACCTAAATCTCCCCCTGCCATATTGAGACTTTGCAGGACTCTCCAAGGCTCTGTTTTTCCATCAATAACAAGGATAAAAGCCAAACAAATCAGCCCTTAATTGGAGCCTGCTATGCAGGTGACATGCCCAGCACATGTTTGGAATGCAGCAGTTACTTCAAGCCCTGTATGAAAAGTGATAATAAACACAAGGTGTGGCAGATAAAGTTACCTTGTTGCTAAGACGATTTGGATCCATCTTGGTAACATAAGTCTTCAATTTAGGCTTAGGTTTCCACTATTCTCCTTATGACCTGGTCTCGTGCCCAGCCCTTAACCTTGGCAGTGGGAAGTTCTGCCTATAACTTCTTTATTCACTGGGGTTGAAAAAAGCCATTTCCCCTAAGGCATAGCTCCTGAGCCAGCGACTTTAGCATCATCTGGGGTCCTGGTTAAACATACCCATTCAAGAATTCTATCAGGGCATGGTGGCTCATGCCTGTCGTTTCAGTAGACTGAAAGCTTAGGCAGGAGGATCGTCTTGAGTTTGAGGCTGGCCTGGGCTACATAATGAGTTCCAGTTTGGGCTATAGAATTAGACCCAGTCTCAAAATTACACACACTCTGAGTGGACACACACTCACACACACGCACACACACACACACACACACACACACATACACCCACACACGATGGGGGAGGTGTGCAGTGTGCATGCATGTGTGTGTGTGTGCATATGTGTACTCATGTATGCATATGCATATCTTGTTTTTGTTGTTGGTACCTTGAATCTCCCATTTCTCTCTGTCTCCCTTCCCATGGTAGAATACTGTCTATTTCCTGGGTCTCTGGAATGCAGCCAGGTTGTTTAAAATCAGGATTATGAAACTTTTTGAAGCTGACAGCTGTCTATACTTGAGCCTCGGCCCAGGATGTGAAGGACCACATCTTATCTGCCCCCTCTGTGGATCATTGCACACCTCTGGGCAGTTTCTATGATACCACCCTTCTGTGCTAGGCACCAGGGATTGAGCCAAGAAGACCTTGCTATTGCAACGGAGAAAAAAAAAAACGAGCTCTCTGGGGGAGGCATGCTAGATAAATATGCCTCCTCGTTATCACCATGGGGCCTGGTGCTGCCCTTCACACATGACCACAGCACTACAAATTCCACAGACACCTCTCCATGGGGAGTTGGGCAATGGATAACAACTGTCAGGAGGTTTTTTTTTCCTTTGGTATTTTGGTTCATTAAAAAAGTTATCTGTAGTTCCCAGAAGTCCCAAGAGGATGGTCTGCCTTTACTCCTGGAATCCCATCTGGGGCCAGTTTCAGTGACTTCTGCCCAATCCTCCACTGTAATTCAGCCAGGACTGTGACAGAGAGGGTGGTGGCTGGGCCCAAGATTGTGTCAGGTGTCAGCTAGTAGTAAACATCATATCTGAATTAAATATCTGGCCGCTGCCCCAAAGGTCTGGGGATCTGCAGATAGTGTAAAGACTAAGGAGGCCAATCATTTATATAGCGTCTTTCAGTGCTTATGAGAGCAGCTGTGGTGGGATGAGCTACATCCCAGCGTCCAGGAAGCCTGGGTTTTTCTGTTGTTTTGTCAGTGGTGGATTGCCACCTTGGGCAAAATTGGGTCTTCATTACAAGTTAGTTCTTTGTTTTCAGAAAGCTTGGTTTGACCGAAGCCAATCAAGCTTGTTGCTGGGTGTTTATCAGAGTAGATACACAGCCTCTGTTCTCAGAGATCCCAAGGCTGAGAGAAGGTGGTGTCTCTAAGAGCACACAGTGCACGGAGAACTGAGCCCTTACAGCAAGGCCCTCCGCAGAGCACAGAGCTCTGCAGGAAGTCCGGGGGAACACCAGAAGAATGAGCCACAGATGCTAGAGTAGCACTTTTTAAACAGGGCTGTCTCTATTTCATCCTTCCTTTCTGGGGTTTTTCCAAAAGCCAGGGCCTATCAACCATGCTGTAGAAGAGCCCTGTAGGCCAGGATCGAGTAAGAGAGAACTTTGTAACAAAATGGTGTGGATATCTGTTATAAGTGAGAGAGAATGCTCCCATCAGGACTTTTATACCAGAGGATAGGTGCTCATTTTAGGATTGTGTTGGCTACCATATTGGTTTAAAAGTAAATTGTACCTCAATAAGTACGCAGTTATAGGATGGAGAGAATTCTAACCTTCAGTGGTTCAAACTCTGTCAGAAATGGCAGGGCTATATCTGTCCTATAAGTAATCCTAATCCCCTTTCTTTAAACATCATTTTGTTTGTGGTCTCACTCTGTAGCTCAGGCTGGCCTCCAATTCATGATAATCTTCATGCCTCAGTTTCCCAAGTGATGCAATTACCAGGGCGAGCCACTCTGTCCAGCTAGACATTGTTTTATGCACAAAATTTCTGAGGCCTAGAGAGGTTAGCCCAAGTTAATATTTGCCTTGGCTATTCTCCATGAAACTTCTTAGAATCACTGAAAGTTTGTCAGGGAATGGGGGAGATGCAAGAACATTGCTCCCAAAACAAGATTGGGCAGAGTCCTCAGAAGTTATGTGGCCATAGAGGAGTTGGAAGAGCCTAGCACACAGCTCGCCTTACACCCCGTCCCTACTCGCAGTCTCTGTTTGGGAGAAGCTAACAATAACCAGTAACTCAAACAGTGACTTCTCAGAGCACTCTGTCCAGCCGTGTGCCAGGGGCGATAAAGATAGAGGCTTCAATTAAACTCCACCAGTCCTCATCTCCAATTCTGAAATGGTGGCGATAACCATTTTCGTGGCTTCAGAACACCAGCCAAGTGGCATGGGAGAACAAAACCTCCTCCACTCTCTGAGGCAGTGAGCCTATAACAGTTAAGACCACTTCCAGGCACCCTCAGGACTGTTGAATGTCACATAGACATTCCTTATAGAGACGCAATAGCTGGGGAACCGAAAGAGAGCTTTCTCAGGAGCACATGATGGGAGTTATGGGTGGAGTCTCCAAGATGCTGCGCATTCCCTGTCTTCTGATATTCAGAAAAGAACACCCGTTAGCACAAGTGGGAGCCTAGCACTCCGAAGGCCCCTCAGGCAGCTCTTCACACCACAGCTTGCGCCTCCTCCTCTCCATATCCAATGGCCCTATACACCGCCCAGGTAATGTGTTTTTCTTTTGTGCTATCCAAGACTGCATTGTTGTGTTGTAGGGAAACGTGTTTCTGTGAAGACATCACTTCCTTTCTTTGCTCCACTCAGCCCCAGGCCTCTTCCACTCTAGTCGCCACTGCCCGCACTCACCAAAGGCTCCTGGAGAGCAAAGTGCTTCTCAAGTAGAAGGCATAATGGCTGTGCGAGGTATGCTGCTGGCCACAGAGGCAGCTAGGAAATCAAATGGTCTTCACTTGGTAGATAGCAAAGAGCTGAGGGGAGCAGGGCCCTCAGTGGGTATCCGGAGGAGGAAGAGCTGGCACGGCAGACACTGGGTACAGTGGAGGGACAAGAGACTGAACCCCAGGCTTGAGGCTGTGCCCGTTTGGGTGCTTGCCACTGAGATGTGTGAAAAGAAGACAGGGAGAGAACTGAGTTGATCACTTCAACTTTCTTTTTCCAGTGAAAAATAAATCAGTGACTGGTTGATTGGTGTTTGTTTGGTTTGGCTTGGTTGTGGCATGGTGTCGTGTATCTTGGACTGGCCTTGAACTTGCTGTGCAGTGTGCACATATGATGGACTCTGTACCTCCATGTTTCAGCCTGTCAGAGGGAGTGATACCCCCCTCTTTTATCCCCTCCCTTCTTTTGGAACTTGAAGAGGCCTGGGTGGAGAAGCCCTGGTCTTAACAGAGGAAGCATTCTGCCTGTACCATCCTCTGAGAGTCCGTGGGTCTGAAGCGGAGGGCATTTGGCTCAGAAAAAAAATATCCTAAGGATTGAGATTATTTGAAGCAACTTTATTTGGGGCTCTGGTTCTTTGTCAGCTGGTCCCAGCAAGCAAGGCTAGGAAGCTATTTTATAGCATAAATATTTCATATTTAACAGATTTTTCTAAGTAACAGGTGAGAGAGAGGGGGGAGTGAGAGAGAGAGGGGGAGAGAGAGAGAGAGAGAGAGAGAGAGAGAGAG
>OU015744.1:88439003-88463142 GCA_907169655.1 Acomys percivali
AGACACACTGACACACAGACACACAGGCACACAGATACACACACACACACACACACACACACACACACACACACACACACACACACTGCAATTCCTCGCCCTGCCCTTCTCCCTGTGTAATCCCCTGCACGTACCAGGCAGCACAGTGCAACATCCACTCATCTCATGTTTTGGCTGGGTTGGGTTGATTTCCCCTCTCTCCCTAAGTGCTGTGGGGGCGTTACCGTTCCTCTCTATTTCAGTAGAGAGTGATGGGGTTTCTATACATAGCTGCGGCTTCTAACTTCTCTGGCAGCTCCTGGGTTGAAAGATGCTGTTAAGAGAGAGAGAGAGGGAGAGGGAAAGGAGGAGACAGAGAGAGAGAGAGAGAGAGAGAGAGAGAGAGAGAGAGAGAGAGAGGTTATTTACTTTTTTACTTATTCATTTGTTTTAAAAAACCTCTCAAGAAAAGCTCACGTGTTTGATACTTCAGTGGCAGCATGAGGTAGCCACTGTAGCCCTCAGCAGATGATTCAGGCTTGGAAGTGGAGAGACTGCTGCTGTGTTCAAGATGAGCATACTCAAGGACACACTAGGGAAGGCTTGGGATGAGGGCCACAGAGAAAAAAACCTCATATTTGTGACAGTCTTCCCACGAGGAATCATGTTCCCATCCATTCTGTTTGGGGATGGGGACAGTGATAGCTCCCCATTCTGCCTTTCTCCTATAGTAATTAAATTTAAGAGGATAACTCCACCCCCAGACCCAGAGGAGGGCTTCTATTGGCTCAGTCTAACCTGAGTATTTTAAGCTAATCTAAGTATATTATCCATCTTGGGTTACTAGAATTCATAATCCTTAAACTAACTAGTGTCCTAAGTTTCCCTGGCTCTGGAGACAGTAGCTATGCCCTTCACAGTTTTGGGTGCCCTTTCTTTTCTGTCTCTTACAGAAAAGATTACAGCACAAAGATATCAACCCCCACAGCACTGGAAGCCTCTAGAAGAGTCTAAGGATAGCCAGAATCCCTGAGCCACTTGCCTGCAACAGTTAACAACCTCTTCGGTTTATGTTGGCAGGTTAGCAGTATACAAACATTAGGTGCTATGATATAAAAAGAGCAGGGAAGCACTGAGCCAAAAGACACAGGTTTGGAATGAAAAGAATAGGTCAGCTTGGCTTCATTCACTCACTTATGCACAGCTGGGTCTGTGAGTCATGTCCTTGGATCAGAGCAGCAGAAATGCTAGTGACACCTGAGAGCTACGTGCTGTGGGAGATAGGCGAATCCATAGCCCTTGCGTAACTGCGGCCCTTGCAGCTATATAAACAAATTAATGGGAAAAGGATTCTTTTTGTTCATGCTTTCAGAGGGTTCCGTGGTCTGTTGCTTAGCCCTTTGCATTTTGGCAGAATCATGGTAAAAGATATCCCTTACTTCATAGAGGGCAGGAAGGGATAAAGACTAGCTGTCACCTTTAAAGACACTCCCCAGTAGCCTGCCTCCTCTGGTTTCTCCCACCTCCCAGAGGTGCTAAACCTTCACAGTGGCACCACCAGCTGGGGACCAAGCATTCAACAAATATGCCTATGAGAGAGGGTTCCTCTCCAAGCCATAGGAGTCACTTTGCCATGGTTCATATACAGAAGGCAGAGAAGGCAATGGTCTAGTACAAGAGCCTATAGTCAGCACATGGTAGACTGGCTCCTTCAGGCTCTCCTATGCACTGGGACAGTGGGCAAGGTGAGAGAGAAGGAGATATTACACCCAATCCATAGAGGGCTCCCAGCACCAACCTGAGGAGCAGCAAGGAATCAAGTGAGACTTGTTCCTTCATCCCATTCATCTTTTATACCACAGCTGTCCCAAGAGAGCCAGTTCATGCATGACACATTCTAGAGTCAGTGGCCTTGTGTCCATGGCTCTCTACAGGGGAAATGGAGTTAAGATGAACATGTGGGCAACACTGTGTGTGGCCGTGTATCAGCAGAGCAGGTGCTTCCTGGGAAAGGAGATGAAGCCAGCTGAAAACAGTAAGATGGGCCCAGGTTGAGTAAGAAAGTAAGTGTAGGTGGAATCTGGGCTCTGCCACTGTCATTGTCATTCTGGGCAATTGTCCCCTCTCCCTTCTAGTCATCCAGTATCATCTAAAGACTCTTCTAGAAGAAATACTGCCTCTGTCCTATTGATAGTAGGCTCAGCACTACTGAATTTAATATTTCCCTCTTGGCCATCTTGGATGTCTGTCTGGGTAGCAAAACCTGGTCTCCAGAAACTTGTCTTCCTTGATTTGCCTAATGTCTTTGACTGTGGTGTGGGTCTGTTTTTTCCTTTCTTCCCGGGCCGTGTTAGGTATTACCTACATTTGTATTCAAGTAGGTTCATGTTTATGAGACTCCAAAAGTCCCAACATATGCCCCACCCCCACAACCCCCTTTGTGTCTTGTTTAGAGTTTCCAGGTGATAAAACTGGCCTTGGCCTGGGTGGTTGTCATGGAGATGCATCCCAGCTTCCCTCCTCACACCAGCCTTTAAGCTCCTCCCAGCAACCTCTCTGGGCTAGGAGAGGAAGAGAAGTCTGCCTTTGAGCTCTGTATTTCCTTGCTCATGAGGGAATGGATGGGGGTTTTAGCAAAGGGTGCTTTAATGTCGTTTGGTCCAGGTTGTTCTATAGGGATAAGGGAGGGGGAGTCTTTCTATTTGGCTTGTTGTACTAGCTAATTATCTCAAGTGGTAATCAGCATAAAAAGAGAAACTGCAACCAGGGTAGCAGCCATGTTATTTATATTTTATCATGTTTTCCAAGCTCACAAAGGGAGGCAGTTTTCTTTCTCTGCCCTTTGCTTTTAATGTCATCTTCTTACTACTGATCAAATCTTTCTGCCTAGTGATAGCGCTGTCAAGACCGCCTCACCTTTTCATTCAACACTCTGGATACACATCACATCAATAACGTCTGCCGGAACCTCAGCTAAGCCACTTCCTCTAGGAGCTTGCACTCGTCCACATTTCTAGGAAACTGTGTGTGTGTGTGTGTGTGTGTGTGTGTCTGTGTGTGTGTGTCTGTGTGTGTGTGTCTGTGTGTGTTTGAAATTGTTAGTGTGTGTGCCTGTATGTGTGCATGTGTGGATGAGTGTGTGTGCCTCTGCATGTATGTGTATGCAAGCCTGAGCATTGGTTTACATGTGTGTGTGTGCTTGAGTGTGTGTATGATGTATGAGTGTGTGTCTGCATATATGTGTCTGTGGGTGTGTGCATGTGTGTGGTATGTGTGTACATGTGTGTGTGCATGTAGTGTGTGCAAGCCTGTGCATTCAGATGTGTGTGCAAGTCCACATGTGTGCACTTGTATATATGTGTATGAATGTGTATGTGTATGAGGTGTGTTCATGCACCTGTGCATGCACGTGTGTATGTGTGCACGTGTGTGTGTGTGTGTGTGTGTGTGTGTGTGTGTGTGTGTGCATGTATAATTTACCCAGAAAAGAATACTCAAAATACTTTGGACAGTTTCTTCTATAATTCAGGTAGAAAAGGCTGCCTGAACCCACTGCCATGAGCAAGTCAGAGACACTGAGGCACAAAATGAAAATAAAGGATGGCATAGACTTTCTATAGAGTCTAAGAAACGAGACGGGTTGCAACGTGGTGACCAAAAAGGGGAACCATCTATGCTTCCTGGCAGTGCTGCCCATCTCCCAGTGTGTTTGGAAAGCAGGCCTTCCTCCCTCACAAACTACATAACTTTCTCCATAGAAAGACAAGGAGACTTAGAAACAACAGGGTTGTGGGAGACCTGGGCTATTCCCACCACTTGTATGACTGACCTCATAATTCACTTTTTTGTTACGCCCCTCACCTAAAAAAAAGAAACCCACTGTGTTGAAACACCTACCTAACTCCCTGGAGGTGAACAAAGGTTGTGAAGATCTCATGAAACATGCAAAACAAACTCAGAAATCTGAATTTAATGAAAACATCGAGATATCTCAGTTAGCCTTTTACACAGCCCATGGGGTCATCAGTGTTTTGTGAAGCTCAGAGACATCAAGTCACACAGTGGCAAGTAACCATATCTGAACCAGAGTCCACTAATTCGCACTTGAGTGCTTCTCCTACGGCCACAGCTATCCATGGGAACAAGTGGTACTTAACAACGAGGGAAGATTCAGGCGGAAGGTCACTTCAAGGTCATCCCAACAAACAGCCTGCTGTACCAGATTTGGGATGACATGAAGCCCAGTTGACCAGGAATGGTGGGGGCCTATAGCTCATGCAGCAGATGGGAAGAGGGGGAAAGGGGCTGAGTGGGAAAGAGAACAATTACAGGGAAAAAGGAAGCCATGAACACAGTCCACTAGCCTGGCAGAGCAGAGGGTAAATGTGCCATGCTAAAGTCCTTTGAGCCAAGAGAAAATGTGGGTCTTTATCTTTGTCAGTACAATTTATGGCCCAGCTGGGCTCTCCTGTGAGGTTGGCGCTATTCTAGCGCTGCCTGAAGAGTTCTTCTTGGGGTGAGCTTCTTGGAGCTTCTGGGACTCTGCCAGCAGCTTCCTGTAGCCATGGCTATTGGCGACTGTTCCCACTGGGACTTGACTGGTTCAGCCAGAAGATTTAGGGGACAGATCTATGGGGTTCCCAGAGCAACCCGCTCACCTGAACTCGTGGGTGGTAGATCCATGGATGATATCATTTCCTTTCCCAATTTCCCAACAGACACTTTCCTTGACTCGTTCGTTCATCCTATTCATTCAATTCAACACAGCATATTTGGTGGCTGTTACTACCGTAGGGGAGATATTGCATGTTGTTCTGTGGGAGAGCTTGACGCTCTGGGTATACTTGAGATTTCTTGCCCTTAAGAAATAAGCAGGAGCAAAATGTTAATGTTTAATGCATGTATAACAAGTACTCTGAATGTATAAATTGATGTAGCTTTTTCTCAGATGGATTTTTTTTTCACTTGCTCGTGTTCTGGCATTAATGGTGATCTTTGGAGTGTTGGTTTAGTACAATAGTCAGTTAACTAAGTGCTTTGGAGGTGTTGGTATTTACCAAATAGCCACCCTTAATGTGTCAACAGTTAGGATTTAGTGTTTGTACTTTGTTGGTTATTAAATCCTCCTCCACTCATGTGACTTTCCACTTTTACTTTGATCCCCAAAAGGAGTGACTTTAAAGACCTACCCCCAAATGTATGTCTACAGGTATGCATTTTCTCAGTCGGTCACTTATTCATCTCACCAATATCCGTCAGCTGCCGGTGCCTGTTCGGTTGGAGGAATGTTTATCACCTACAAATTTGCAGTGAGAACACTGAGGTAGAATGTTCCGGCAGGCAGGCGCAGTCAACCTGCCTAGTGTACAGCAGACACCACTTCCTCTTTTAGGCTAGGTCTCTTCACTGTGCTGTGGGTTTCAACCCAGGATGTCTGCATGCCTTGGAGATGGCACTGGCCCTCCTTTCATCGATAAGCAACACCTCAACCCATTTCTCTCTTGTCCCAGTGCTGAGAAACGAGATGATCACACTTCGAGGACAGAAGTAAAAATAGACTGTTTTGATGGGCAGCTGCCAGGAAGCCACATGACCCCATCATGTGGTTAATAGGACATCTAAGTGAGGGAAAAGGGAGACAGCTAAGGCCAGAGGAGGGAGGAGGGTCCAGCTCAGGCCCTCAATCAACTTGGGCTGGTGTTGACTGCTTCCGGTAGAGGAAGTAGGTAGGCACATCAGATGCTGTATGGGATGGGACATTTTTCATGTGCCATGGTGAATGAGATGCTAAGATAGCCCTCCACCATTCTGGTCTTTGCTCTACAGGGAACTAAGCTTTTCTGAAGTCTTTGGTCCATGAAAAGTGACAGACCTTTGTCACGTCGTGGCACACATAGAAAGGGATGTCTCCGGGGCACACAGCAGCAGACAGGAACCTCCCCAAGAGCCAAGGTGTATAGGAGGAGACCCCAACATGATGTTCCTATAGTCAGTCTTCACACTGTTACGATGAGCTCACAGAAGAATACTTGTCTCTCATGGCAAGAACATGCTTTTCAAGATGACATCCCACCTGTTCTCCCACTTGTGACAAGAGCCAAAGCAGCAGTGGGTGTGACAATGAGGGGTGTGGGGTAGCATCTGTGAATCTAAATGGAGTGGCCCTCTGCTTGTGCACGTCATCACTTCACTGCGTAGCTCATGGCTGTGCACGTCATCACTTCACTGTGTAGCTCATGGCTGTGCACGTCATCACTTCACTGTGTAGCTCATGGCTGTGCACGGCGTCACTTCACTGTGTAGCTCATGGCTGACCCTCTTTTGAGCCTCACTTCCCTTATTACAAGTGGCTCTCTAATGACTTCAGAAGGCTTTTCCATTTTCAAATGATAACAATTTCAGAATTCTAACTAAGAGAACACACACACTTGTTGTGAAATAGTGCGCATCAAAAGAACTTTCCAGATGGGCCTGGTGGTCTAGGCTAGGAAATCTAGATATACAAGGGGCAAAGCAGGAGAATCACAACAAGCTCAAGGCTAGCCTGGACTACATAGACCTTAAGATTGTCTCCTGAAAACATATATACAAGTAACACTATACAGAATTAGCAGTTTTGTTTATAAATTAGGAATATATATCGATTAGATACATGCATGTAACAACAATTAATGAAAAGGAGGCCATGAATTTGAAAGAAAGAAAGGAAGGGGACTTAGAAAGAGGAAGCAAAAGGGAAGGGAGAAATTATATAATCTCAAATTAATAAACTGAACTAAACAAAAATGATAAATAATTTTATGGCTTGATAAAAATAATATAAAATTTGTTCAGTTTTTTAAAAATTAAAAATGGACTAGAGATGTTACCCCTTGGTAGAGTGCTCATATAGAACAAAGCTCTGAGTTTAACCAGTACTTTTTTTTATTTAAATTATTTTCTAATTTAAATAACTATTTAAATAATTGCACCCACACTTTGGTAGCAAGTACCTCTACCCACCGAGCCATCACAAGGGCCCAACTAGCATTATTTTTTAACATGTATTTATTCATTTTGGAATTTGTGTTTTGCTTTGTTTTGGTTTTTGAGACAGGGATTCATGTAGGCCAGGCTGGCTCAAATTCATTATGTAGCTGAAGATGACCTTGAATTTCTGTTTCTTCCAATTCCACTTCTCATGTGCTGAGATTAAGCAAACACCATCGTGCTTTGTTTGTTTGCAGTGACATGGTACTGGATCACATGAGGACATTTTTATACAAGTATATGATGTAATTCGACTGCATTTCCTGCTTACTCCACCAACTTTTCCTTCTACCCTTCTATTTGTTCCCTTTGTTCCTCTAGAAAGTTTTGACCCCACATTCTCACCACATATACAGATGCAATTTATGTGTCTATATAAAAAGCTATGAGCTACAAAGAAAAGGAAACACATGATATTTATCTTCCTGAGACTGACTTAATTTGTTAAATATGATTATTTTTGGTTATACCCATTTTCCTTTAAACAACATCCATGGTGGAGAAAATTCCATTGTACTTTCTGCTCTTTGATAGACACCTTGACTGGTTCCATAACTTAGCCGCTGTGAACAGTCCCTCAGGAACCAGCAATGCCCAGGCATCTGAGTCATGGGTTGATTAGCATTCCTTCAGGGAAAGTCCCAGAAACTGTGTGGCTCACTTATGTATTCTTTTTAGTTGATCTTCTATATGGCTTCTTTGAAAACTGCTTACTTTATGTTTTCCATGAGTGTAGTCCTTGAATGGGACTTATGCCAAATACCTACATCTCCTCAGAAACACCCACGGGAAGTATTTGCCTGTTCAATCAGGCTTGGCCATCTCTTCTTAAGCCACTTGCAAGAGTTAGTGGTCACCTGCATATCTCAGAGGAATCTCTGGTCATCCCTCAGCCACAGAAAGAAAAGACAGAACTCTACTCTGGAGCTATGGTTTCAAATGTACCAAAAGACACACTTGTCTACAATGGGATTTTAAGCCCAGCTTACTTTATAAGAGCAAAAGTAACCGCAGATGCTTTTTATTCTGCAGCCAAGATGAATCTGCTTGCAAGTCATTATGTTCCTAGATCCTCTATTTGACTAATATACGTGTATTACTATGACTCATGTGTTCCCTCATTATTGTCAGCATTGTTATTCATACTTTTATCCAATGTTATTATTTCATCTAGTTTCCTTTTTCTTTAGTTTTTCATAATGCCTCCAAGCTTTTGTTTTATTTATAATCACTCACTTCCTCATGGCTGAGACAATTTTGTTGATGTTCCTGGGTGGAGGAAGGGTAACAAACAGCGCTATACTGGATGGTCCCCACAAAGCTGTTTCCACACTAAAAGAAAGCCATGATGATGAACTGTCCATGCCACTTCATGCCTGGCATGCCGCCCATGCTTGAAGCCACTCAGATTCAAAGCATCTAAAAATGGACAATGGTGTTTCCTAGAGTATGTGTCTGAATACTATGTTGACTAAGGAATATAATCAGTAGCTTGAATGAACTCAGCAAAGTAACTACCCATAGCTCACCTTCGTCAACAGGTTACATTAGTACCTTCTTCTCTGTGTGGGATAGATGGTTCCTAACTTTCCACTGGTGTGAAGGCAACACTCAATGCTAGTTCAGCACATACCTCATTGCAAATTGTGAGCCTTGCTTTTTTCAATAAAAGCCATGGGACTGTCAGCCATTGGCTATGCAATAGGTTCTGTATTAGATTATTTTGCCTTACCTTGGCAATTCTAAGCCTGTTTCAGTAGATGTTCCTGGTTTGTGTGTGAAATGTCCCTTATAGACTTCAGTGTTTGAATACTTAGCCCTTTGTGAAAAGCATAGCCTTGAGAGATTGGGGCATTTTTTTTTTAACATAGAGACTAGTTGGTCTGTAGGACAAAGTTTAATGGGTTGTAGTCTAGTTCTATTGAGCCTGGGTATTTCTGCTTCCTGATCTACAGGACACGAACAAACTGCTCCATACCTCCACTCCTACAGAAGCCATTTTCAGTTGCCATATCTTCCCCCATGATGGACCTGTAGCCTTTTAACCATGAGGCAGAATAAATCCTTTCTCCTTTTGGTTGCTTTGGTCACACTAACAAGAAAAGGAACTCCACTAGGCTAAGCTGAGATGATCAGTGTATTGAATACCCACTCATTCTTTTTTTCATTTTCTTTCTTTGTTTCCTCCTTTCCTCCTCCTCTTCCTCCTCCTCCTTCTCCTTCTCCTCCTTCTTGCTTATGAAATTTCCAGCTGACTATGGGTTATCAATATCTAGCCTGGCTATATATATGCAATCCCCATGTTTATGTATGCATATACTTCTTTTATTATCCGACCCCCAGTAGATATTCAATAAATACTAAATTATCGTTTCATCTACCTCAAGGAACTTATAATATATTGAATGAAAAAACACAAATACCATGGTGAAGATAGAACAAAATACATGGATGTTCCAGATGGAGAGAGGTGTCTATTTTCCTTCTGGATAAAAGGAACAGCATCAGTCCAGGTCTAGATGGACAAGGTGTATGTGAGCTGGTGAAGGAGCAACAGGACTGGCTCAGGAGCAGATAGGAGAGAAGGTGGAGACATCAATCAGGCCCGTTCTGTGGAGGGCATGAATACTGTTGTCAAAGATTTAGGTACACATTTTTCGTCCCATTTTTAACATCTCTGAAACTGAATGTACCTTACAATCAATGCATTGTCATACTTAATTGTTACATTCTTCTTTCTTATTAGTACATAAAATTACAATGTTCCATACAATTAGTGCCTTAGCTTAGATCAAATGTGGTGTGTTAAAGATTGCAAGACCCAAGGACTGGAAAAAGCTTCATGCTACTATTTCTTCCCTTGCTCTGCCAGAGACTTCTCCAGTGCTGGTAAAACATGCTCAGTCGTCTTCAGATACAACTGAGTTCTGATGAAGGACCTCAGAATCCTAACTGTTCGGGCTTGTGGCCCTGGATAGAGTTGAGACCCTTGCTGTGCTCTATCACTTCTTCCAGCCAGCTTCTCCCATCTCTGCACAGCTCTATGGACTCTACAGAATGAGCTTGGTGGCAGAAGCCGGACTTCAGTAAATATGCTCCTCCCCATGCCTTTTGTTGCTCCCAATTTGTCTCTGTGTCCTCTTGGCTGCTTCTCTCCATTGAGCAAAGCTATCTTTTGGGGGCACCATATCCGTGGTTCTATCTGTTGTAGGGACAAGGGTAAAGAGACCAAGGTAGGGATGACTTAAAACTCCCCAGTAGCTGGTGCTCAGAAACATCTTAAGCCATAGACCTTCGACTACACAGAAGCACTGCCCACTTCTGTGGTGGACCATGGCTGGTTGCCTAGCAACAGTACCCTAGGTTCTTCCCACCCTTTATCTTCAGAGTCTTCATGTTCTCATTTCTCTTTGTCCATCCTACTAAATTCACTCATTACTCTATTTCAAATGTGAGTGATTAATTTAGTGAACAGGGATGGAAAGAGTGTTTCGTGTGATTTTTCTTGCACTCTTAACCTCAACCAGGCCAGAACTGAGTGGAATTCACTGGTGTCTTAGATTCAGTTCACCATAGCTTGTTGTTGCATGGGTCCAAAGCAAAGATGGCAGATGGGACGTGGAAAGTAAGAAAAACCACTGACATCTAGAGAACCCACGAGACCACTAGCTAGTCATTTTCTCTTATAGGAGAATGTCAGGAAAACTGTGTGAATATTTGTGATCTGTAATTTGTCACCCTGATTACCTGTCTTAGGTAGTGGTAGTGGTGGTGATGGTGAATAGTGACTGTGTATTATAGTACTCTTGGTAAAATTAGTCTTCTTTGTTATCATTAGAATCAGCATCAGTGTCAGCTTTGGTTGGAAACTCTGTTCAGTGCCTGCCAAGAAGTTTCCTATGAAAGGCCAGACTTTATAGTCTCAGTACGCTCTCCACACAGGCTTTGCAGGGACTTTGCCACCTAAATCATCTTTATTAAGTTTTCATCTTAATCTGAAGAAATGGAAAACTTGTGTCTCAACATTTAAGATCATTGCACCTAAGGAGTAGAGCGGCAAGCAGTTTCATCAAAGCTCATTTACTTATATGTGAGAAAATACATACTTTCACCAGTAGAACTTTGTTTTACTCTTATTTTTTCTTGAAGCTTTACCTGTGGTATGCATACTTCAAAGTATTTGAAAAAAGCAGGGTTAGAATAGAAGGGATCTTCAGGTCAATGATTTTATTAAAACTAATCTTTTTATGTGATTATATATATATATTTCATTTTAAGTATATGGCCAAGAAATGATACAAAATTTCACTTGAAAGATTGTTTCCTGGCATAAATGGTCCCATCATCTTCCACAGTGTGATGGGTACAAAACACTTGACTGGGGGTTGAGTAGGATGGATGTCCTAGTCAGGGTTGCTATTGCTGTGATGAAACATCATGACCAAGGAAACATCAAAGGAAGTCAGAAAAAAAAATCAAACAGGGCAGGAGCCTGGAGGCAAGAGCTAATGTGGAGGCCATGGAGGAATGCTGCTTCCTGGCTTACTCATTGTAGCTTGTTCAGCCTACTTTCTTAAACAATCTAGGACCACTCACAATGGCTTGGGCCCTCTCCCATCAATACCTAATTAAGAGAATGCCCTACAGCTGTATCTTGTGATTTCCTCAGTTGAGGTTGACTCCTTTCAGATGACTGTAGCTTATGCCAAGTTGACAAGCCAGCCAGGACAATGGCTGTGTTCCATCTCTGTCCTCATCACTTTCTCTTACCAAACAAGGATGGGCAGAGTGTCAGTCTTGACATTCTATGTCCCAAGTGTGGCTCTTTCTTCCCTGGGCCTCACTTTATCTGGTTTTTAAAATGACAAGGGTGCTACCGAACTCTGCATTCCCTCACAGAGTGATCATCTGAGCCCACTGTGAGGATGTGGGGCAGAACTTCTCACCATAAGCACATCTGTAGGGTTCCATTTACCTTCTGCAGGCTTCCCGCTTCCCTGTAAGGAGCTGTCACAGAGAACAAGTGACAGGTAGCTGGTGCCATCTCGCTGGCAGTTTTATCAGCCATCCTACCCTGGTTATTGGCCGTGTAGAGAACTCAACATCTGAATATGACTTTATAATGTGTCTTTTCAGGGAGAAAGGAGCTATTTCCTTGTCCATCCAGTGTTTGATGAGCAAAATGGACAGTTGGACCATCACTTTCCATTATTGTCTGAGGACGGACCCTATGTCTTATTCAGTTGTATGTCTCCAGAGCCAGACTCTTGTCTCCCTCTGATATTTGCACCGTGGTCACTAAGTAATTATTGACTGAATGTGCAGCATTGTTACTCTTAAGAGACATTCCAGGCTAGACTAGGAGGCTGTGTGACTATCTATAGAATATCCTCCTCTGGTGAAGGTGAGGATGTCAAATCCTCGCCATGTAAATATCTGTGTAATTACTCTGCTGGCAGCATTTGAAAGACAATTTGTCCCCAAAGCATGAAACAGCTCATTCTTACTCACACCATGTTTCAGCTGGCCTTAGTAGCTGGCTGGCTCTGATAACTTCCAAGGTCTTCTGTTTATGTAAAACATTTAAAAAGAAAGGAAGGAAGCAAAGCAAAGAAAAAAATTGGCACGCATATTCGACCTCAAAAAGATCTGAAACCACCTTGGAGTGATAGCGGCTTATAGGGGCCTCAGTGACCCACTAAAGTGTCACTGTCTCCTTTAGAGATGGAGAGGAGTTTGTGTGTTCACCGTTCTCTTTGCCATGCTGGTGGCAGAGGCAGGACAGACCTGGGTCTCCTGGCTCTTACTCCAGTGTTCTTTCCAAGGCACACTCTAGTACGTAGCCGGGGAGGTGGAGTCGGTGAGTGTGGATGTGGCAGTGAATTTGAGAGACAGCTCATTTCAGAGGTAAATAACAGGTTTCAGTAATGTCTGGGTGATAAGCAGCCATTTCTCCTCAGCCCAAGAATTACCAGGCTTAGATTTCTCTTCCAGGAAGGACCTAGGACAGACAATCAGGAGAGCATCCTTGCTTTGCTTCCTGGGCTTGGCAGCTATGGGATCTATAAGGGTCAATGCAATGAACCAGATGCATGCAGCTGCCAGAAACGACTTTCTGCCCTGCCGCTACCACACACAACCATTCTCTCCCAATGTGAAGAAAAACCTTGTTAGTAGGCAAAGTATGTTTTTGTCCAGCCTAGACACGCCATCACAGCGCAGCCTCATGTCCCATCAAGCTGTTTACTTCCTGCTCACTTGGCCATGGCAGCCGATGGTGTCATTTTGGATGGCTTCTTTCTTAGAGATAGGTTAGGCAGAGAATGTTCCAGATGTTAAACATTGCTTCTGCGATATAGTTTAAGTTTGCTATAACTGGGGTATATTAGTTCATGGCAGAGTTCCATAAAGTGGCTATTGGTGGACTAGGCATGCAAAGAGAAGAGTGTACCTCCCTGTCTGTCTGGTGGCCATTTGCGCACCAGTGTTGAACAAGAATGAATGTCTCCAACACAGGTATAGCTGCGTTGTTTAGTTATATATTTCTGTACACGTATGCAAGCATTCACATGTACAGTTGTATGTGCTTCCACAGCAGGGTGTGTGTGTCTGAACATGCATGTGTATGAGACTCCTGTAAGATTATATTTGTCCATTAGCCCACACAATGTGTGTTTATAATGGGTATCTAAAATATGTCTGTTCTGATTTTGCTCATGTGACTTCTCTGCCCGTCTCTCTAGGGGAGAAGCTGTGCAATGTTGGCCGTGCAATAAAGAGAAACGGATTTCTATGGAGCCCTCCTTTGCCCTGCAGACACATTGCCACAGCTTTTATGCAGCACATTACACTGTGGTGAAATTTAGTTAATTTTATGGTTTGTTATTACAACAGCAGAGCGGATTGAGAGAAGCAGCTTTTGTTGGCTCCAAGTCCCACATTTCCTGGGTGTGAAGGGAGTGAGTAGAGGCAGGAAGTTGGCTGTGGTAGGAGACGAAGTCCATATAGAAGCAAAGTGGCTGCTCTGATTGGCTATTAATTTGTAGACCTCCACGAGTTATTTCCACAGTCGACAGAGACTTGGCTCACTACGCCCATGGAACATAAATTCTGGTCAGGAAAATGAGGGGAACAGGCAGAACAATGAAGAAGTAAATAGATATATAGTCCTTTTTGCTGAGAAGGATTTCGGAGAGAGCTTTGTAGTCTGAACATTTCATGTTCAAACCCCACCTTCACCAGCTATGTGCTCCCTTGTCTCTGGCCTCAAGTTATTCATTTGCTTTATTTGCAATTAGGGGGCTGGCGTGGACACCGTTGCTACTTGAATGTGATGTCCTCCAAAAACTCATGCATTGAAGTGTGGTCCTTAGCTTGGAGAGGAGATGGTAGAACCTGTAGGAGATAGTCTAATGGAAGGAAGTCAGGTCTTTGGGAATGTGCCCTTAAGAGGGGATGTAGAAACCTCAATCTCCCCTCTTCCTCTCTCTTTCATTTCTGGTCATGAGGCGCACAAAACCCAGTATTCTAGCTGTAGTATACAGATGTCTCACAGACATGAAGGTGACAGCGCCAACTGACCTGGCACTAGAAATGCCAAAACAATCCTTTTCCCTCTATAAGCTGATTGCCTTGGGTAGTATATTTATTATACTGATAAGAAACTAATATCTACCTTCAGGTACCTGGAAGGCCAACATATACCACATGGTAAGTGTTCAAGAAGTATGCCATCTTGTCTCTAGTCTTGCCTAGGAAACTTCCGGAATACTTGTAGGAACTTCTCAAAAGAGAAAAGCATGGTGATCAGGTTATGAAATCAGACACTGTCTGTGTGATGAATCCCCCAAGGAAAATAGCTTAGAGGAGGACAGGTCTGTTGTGGTTCTTGGCGTCAAAGGGTTCAGGTTATGGTTGGCCAGTCAGGAAACAGAACATCATAGCAGCAGGGGCATGCTTACCTATGCTGAACAGGAAGCAAAGAGAGCAAGGAAAAGAAAAGAGGTTCACCCATAGTCTTTTAAGTTACAAATTCATCACTGGGTTGATCCATTCATGTCAGGGTCCTCATGAGCCCATCACCTTGTAAAGGCCCCTCTCTGAACACGAATGCACTGGAGATCAAGTCTTAAACACAGGAGCTTTGGGGGACATATTTCAGACCCGGACCATAACAGATCCCAAGTGGGAAATGGCCATCAATGTGCAGGTTACAGTGGCTGTATTCCTGAAGCTCCCTACTCCAACTTCTGATCAGGATACACAATCAAGAACCTGGGAAGGATTTTTCTGGAAAATGGATGCTGCTTGGATCATATGCTCAACATGTTGAATCTGGCCAGGATTAAAGCCTGTTAGCGGATTGGGAGATAAACCATTGGTTGCTCTGAATGAAGCAGAGTTATTGACATACTTATTTGTATCACTAATGGAGCTAATTAAATCTTAAATCCAGAAACAGTTAGCATGGACTAGATTACTCAGAGAGCAGAAGCTATTTTCCTGAGAACATGGCTTTCCCTCTTGTTCTCAGCTGGGTCCTCGGTTGCTGCCATGAATGGTAGGCAAGCAGATGATGAAGAATATGTCATTCCTACTTTCATTCCTCTAAGGTCTGGCAACTCCTCTCTCAGTCTGGGAGGCTGTTTATCTCTGTGCCCATGGTGTCTTCCTTTTCAGCAGACAGTAGCCCAGTGGCTCTGCTGGTCTTGCCAAAGGCATCAGCAGGTTCCCCACCCCCTCCTAGAATGGGGAGACTGTTTTTTACAAAAAAGCAACAAAACAGATAGAATATAGGCCTTTGGGTGCAGGTCCTAGGGTCACAGCGTGGATATGCTATGAGTCCATGTTTGCTGGTGGTTTGAATGAGAGAAAAACAATGTCTTTGTTTCATGGGTCGAAACTCATCATTTTATGGATGATCTCAGAACTCACCAATTTAATGTAGGGTGGCCTTGATCTTTAATGCTAAAATTAAAGTTGAGGAAGCTTCTAGTTTGGATCAAGAAGCCCCAGAATGAAAGTACCAGAAAACTTCCAAACAAAGCTGAGTCACTTAAGAAAAATTAACTCTTGTGATGGGGGCTGTGGGGGGAGGAAGGTGCTATTGGGCATGAGCAACCTCTGACAGAGAACATAGGCTTCTGAGTCAGCACATGATAGAATAATTAGAGCCTGGCACTCACTGATCCACCCCCTTATAAAAAAGGGAACACTGTTTATTTAGTGTCTTCCTTCTAGACTCAAAGGTTTATATTGCTCATTACTCCCAAACTCTTAGTTTTGTCTAAAATTTTTTGTTGACACATGCATGTGTGTTTTTATGTATGAGTGTGTTGCTCACACAAGTGGCACGCACGAGTAGTTACATTTGGAGGGGTACAGAGGAGAACCTTAAATGCCATTATTCAGGAAGACTGTCTGCAATTTTTTGAGACAGCGTCACTTATTGTCCTGACGCTCACCGCTAGACTGCCCAGCCAGTAGACTAAGAGAACTTCCTGTCTCTACCCCCCCAACACTGGGATTATAGATATGTACAGTTATGCACACTATTTTTATGTGGGTTCTATGGACCAAACTCAGGTCCTTGTCGCAATTGGAAGACACACATTTGCCACCCGAGTCTCCTCTACCTCCCAGTTTCAAAACCCTAGCTTTAACTTCATGGTCTCTGTGGAAGTTGGTATATAACCAGCTATACTACATACGCTGTGCTTAGGACCATCAGTTTTTGGCACGTACAGCCCAAAGTGGATGAGTTGCTATGAGATTAAAAGACAGTAAGTTGTATCTCAAAATAAAGCTATGCTGACTAATTTCTTTCTAATTAACAGGCACATTGAAGATTTTCACAGGGCTTAGAACAACTATCTCCAATGTTGATCTGTCAGTGTGGAGTGCCGGCTTTCTGGCTAACAGAAAGGCCCAGTAAAGAGAACCACAGAGCTTGCATTTTTTTTTATTAAAGAGTTTGAAGTAACATCTGAAATAAATTAGCCCCTGTGGACAGCCACCTTGTTATAGCCAGTGCTGGCATCCCAGCCACTGCTCAGTGGGCTGTCTGAGGGTAAGCTTGAAGAAATAACAGGGAGACTGTTTTTCCTCTAGTGAAGGGGGCTGGGGCTGTAAGATCCTTACCCTCTGCTATTCTACCCATGTGGTCCAGCCCTGCTTCTGGCCTAATGTCCTTTCTATGCCTGAACTTGGACTTCCCACTGGTTACTCTCAGGCCACAGGATCCAAAGTGTCTCTTGCTACAGTGAGCAGAATAGCGCACAAAGCACCAGGGGGTAATTCTTAGCAGAGGGTCTAGTTCTTTGTGAATATAAACATGAGACTGCTCTCTGTGGGGAAAAAAAAAGTCTACTTCTATGCACCCCCTGCAGCTTCTGTATCTTACACCGGGCCATATGAATTCTATTAGAGCTCAGAAACAAAAGTTAGAGATGCTAGAAAATCATCCCAATTCTCAAATGCGTCTAATGAGCACGCAGCAGTAACTAAATATACGAGCAAAGCCCTGCTTGGCTTAAAGGGCTTTATAAAGTAGGTGCTTTCTCTCCTCGGAGGAAAGGGGAAGGGGCTCTGATGAACCAAAGGATCCTGAGTTGTGCTGATGCCAACAGAAGGTCTCTTTTGAGATGCTCCTGACATGGTTTAGAGGGAGGGTCTGTAGTGAAGCCTTGGACAGCATCTTCTCCCAGGAAGACAGCAGAATATGGAGGTACAGTGTGTGCTTCCTTCTTTGGGGTGCACCGCTTGTTCTAGTTCTCCCAGAGTATCACTTTGGGGGAAGACCAACCCTTATGGAGCAGCACCCCTACTAAAGTAGACAATTCCTTTAAAGACATCCATCAGCTGAGGACCAATTACAATCAGGTACCAGCTTGCCCTGTTTGCAGTAGAAGCCAGGGAGGAGTTGGAGTTGGGGGAGGCATCGGCAGAGAGGCCTCTGTGTGTGCTTCCATTGCTAAATGCCCTCACCTAGGTTGCTTGTAGTTGCTTTGTACTCTTGACTAAACACGTACACACACACACACACACACACACACACAGAGAGAGAGAGAGAGAGAGAGAGAGAGAGAGAGAGAAACATGTGCGTGTCACTTCCCTTTATTTTCTGCCCAGGGGATTGGATTCAGGGCTGGGAACAGATGGAGGGTGGTAGAGCTGCCCTCTGCAGCCACCTGATCAAATTGACATTAGTTTGAACTTCCTTAATAAACCTTCCTTCTGGATGTCTCTTCCCATGAACCCCAGGGAGCAGTGCCCTGCCCAAGGGAAAGCTGTTGTGAAGCCACAAGTTAGACGGCGAAGATCCAAAGAACTGTCCTTTCTGATTGCCAACAACATCAGAAATGGGCGCCGTTCTCTCAAAACCACCTAATCCAGTGACTTTTGTGGTGATAAACCCATTAATGTGTCAGGAAAACAGCTTAATGGGTCATAAGCAGAATTTCACTTTAGGAGAGAGAAAGAATAAAAGGGAATATAAGAGGACTATTTGTTTCACTTGGCTATAAGCATGTGTCCTGGGCAGGTAATGGAGTCTGACTGTGTCAAACAGAAAGCCAGAGATGTGCTCTGCTGGTCCACCCTGTTCCATCCACTCTGACTGCCTGGATAACTCTCCACACCGGCGAGAACCAGCAATAAGAAGAGTGGAGAATGTCCATTCACCATCGTTTCCTGCCAGAAGTTCTCCCACGCTGTTGCAAGCTAAATACAAATCTATTTCTTTTTCTTACTGGATCCTAGGATTCCTCCCTCCCCTTTGTTAAGAATTGTCTTGTTTTAAATTCTCTCAGGAGAAATTTAGGAATTTCAGGTTCTCAAGAGGTTGTCAAACTTCCCATAGGTTATGACATCCCTTCCCAAATTTGAAAAGATGCATTTCAAATCTGCAGGACCATTTGTCACTTGGACACACCTTATCAACAACCCTTGCATATGCCTGACTTACTCTAAACAGGAAGGAATGGAGATTGTCAGGCTTGTACACACTGTGGAGACAGATGGTCACAAAAGACAGTAGGAAGGGGGAAACCTCCTGACTCCAGAGCCTACCGGGTCCCTGGAGGTGACAGGAGAAGGCAGGCACACTGTAATGCCTTCTTCTAAGCTCTATCTAGACCAACAAGAACAGTCTTCCCATGGCATGAAGATCTTCGGTCAGTCCATAAAAAGAGATGTCACATTCTTTTCACTCTTGCAAGTGAACCAAATGATTTCTTGCCTCTCCTCCCAAGTGTGCATGAAAAAGGCAAAGGGAAGAACTGAAGCTTCCAGAAGGCTCTGGAATGTTCCCTCGAATTCACAATGACTTCACTCTTAATGGGCATGAGTGCTTGAAGGGAACTTAGAGAGTGACCACACCGCCCTCCTTATTTCACAGAGTTGGCCCACTGTCCACGGAAGTCCACCAAGAATCATGTGGCTGAGCAGAATCTACAGCCAGATTTCAACCCCCTAAGTTCCCCTTCCTCTTTCCCATGGGACCTCAACTCTGTCACATGACCTTGGTGTCTCTGACGCTCCCATGGGTTGGCAGGGACAGGATTGGCTGTCTCCTTTCTACAGTCTACACTGCACCCTGCCTTCTGCCCATCCCCTGTCCGTGCAGAGCCTGGGGAAGTAAGATTGCAGTACAGGTGCTTTGGGCCCCTAGAGGGGGAGGGGCATGGACAGGAAGCTGAGAGCAATAGCCGCATGCGATGATTATGAGAGAAATATTGCACACTCGAGGTTATTATTAGATTTAATGGCTGAGTAAGCACTTCACTTGGCCCTAACAGAAAATTGCTCCTGACAACTCTCCGTGGTCACAGGACCTTGAGGGAGGCGACTGAGAGAAATGTTCTCATCTCTGCTGGGAGCTGTATATGCTGGGCTGAAGTTGGGGTGTCTCCTCTCTAGCAGCCCACAGCACATGTGGCTCCTTACGGGGCCTGACATTCTGAATGAGAGTGAGAGCAGAGAGTTACCAGCCTGCAGGGTCCAAATGATCGCCCTTGGCAGAGGCCAGAGTCCTGACAGCCCTGACAGTGGCAAAGCAGAGGTCAGGTGCAAGGGTATGATGGCCTCATGGCAAGCTCCAGATGACGTGGCTGAGGGGCTGGGGCGGGGGGAGAAGCCCCTGTATCAATCTGCTTTTACCTCTCAGCTAAGCCCATTAGAAATGTATCTCAGCCTCCTGATTGCTCTTCTGTGCTATTAATTTGTAGCTGTATTAATTCCTGCTGTTATTATACAGCTAGGTGATGCAGAACAAAGCCCAATAATGTGTCCCAGGAGTGGCTCCCACCACTTGGGCTGACTTGTTTCTCTCTGCTGTTGGGCCCCGCTGCTATCTCCACTCACTCTGTCCTGGCATGAGTGGAATCTTGAACCTTGGGAAATGACTGGCAGGTCCTAAGAGCCAGGTAGTTATTTGGAGTCATAGGTGGTTAGTGAGATACAGCGCAGGGGATTGTTTTGCTCTGTGACTGCCTTAGGTTGGCCTTCCCTTTTATCCAAAAGCATTTTTTTTGTGTGTATTGTGCTCTTAAACACTACCGGCTACTCCTTATGCCAGGCATCCTGGGCTGCTGGGAGCATGAGGAGGAACCAGGGTTCACCAGGTCATGTTTGCATGGTGTCTTCTGAGCATGGTGGGACTGTCTGCAATCTCAGACATCTCCTTCCTTGTGTGAGCCCATTGACTCATGGCCTAGATCAATCCCACAGCTCAGCTCAGCCACCAGTTCTTCAACCAACCAACTTCTGCCCTTCCCCTGTACTCGGCCCCTCTAACTTGTTCATTGTTAATGTGCATAAGAAGATACAAAAGCTCTAAGCGAATGTGAGAGGCAGTCCAGAGTGAGGCAATGAAAGCAGTTGTATTCCCGGGGACTCTGGGAACTCCAGGGGGGCTTAGAAGAGTAAGGTCAAAGCTTGCCTCAAGAGACAGATTCACTCACTTACAGTCGGGCACAAAGCATTTACATTTGGCTTGGAGCCCAGGCATGTCCAACGTTTTGATGGTGTGATGTCACACTGGCATCTATTAAAAGTGCCAGTCCCCATGCATAGCCATCTTGGGACACATGTAGCCTATGGTCTATAGGTCAGACATTCCTGGCAGGTGTCTCCTTTGTGGATCAACAAAGGAACCCTTTGAGCAGAAGTCCTGAGCTTGAGTGAGCATCAGATTCCTGGCACTGGGCTCCATCCCGAGGTTTTCGTCCAAGAGGTTCAGAAGAAAAGCCACCATATGCATTTTGAATACATTAGAGGATGCTGACGATGGCAACCTCATTGTCACGCTGTGTTTGGGGAGTCACTGTCCTGGAGAAATAAAAGCAAACTTCCCCAGCGCACAAGACAGTCCGCAGTGTCTATGGCATGCTCAGAAGAGATCACCTCTATTTGTCTGCAGCAGGTCTCTGCTTCTGAGAATTTCCAAGAGCAAGGCAGGGTGCGGTGCTTGAAAAGTACCTAGCAGCACCCAGTACATATTACTCCGTTGAAAGCAGTGGAGTTGACAATTTTTCATTATTACCATCTTTGTCAACTTGCTCTGCCAATTTGAAGTGCTCTGCTAGGTGTCCACAAGCTATGAAACCACACTCCTGGCTTCCCTTTGAGGCAACCATCCTATAAGACTGGATAGTCCATGGCCTCGATGAGAATGTGAGTGAGGCTGTATAACCTGTGCTCAGGATGGAAAGAGAACCATGCTGATGCAAAGAGAACCCTCTCCACAGATAGCCCCTTCCCACCAAATGCCTGGCAGACCCCAGGGAACAGGAGCCCTCCCTCTAGCCAGGATGGGGAAGCTTCTGGGCCTTAGCTTTCATGACTGGAGTAGGGGAAGCACCACTAGAGTCGCTCTCCTCAGCACCTAGCAGCAAGTGAAACAGCATCCATTTTGCTCACCACATGTTCTGCTGTGATGGTCAGCCCCATGAGCCAGCTCCCTCACTACTCCTTCTCTCACCAATTGTGTCAGGGCCAGAACATGTGGCTCATCTTCTACAGATGGTGTTTTTGTAGGACTGATCACGTTAAGTGAGTGGTACCATTTGGGGCTATGGAGATAGGACAGGGTGCATGTCAGGTACCAAGGGACACAAAGGCCATCTTTTAAGCCTTCCCCAGAGCTGCAGAAGAGCAGATGTGGGTTTTTTGGAGGGTGTTCTCTCAGCTGGCTCAACAAAGGGACTTCTGGATGGTGCATTGATCTGCTGGTCACTGCCCAGAATTACCCAGTTGTAGAGACTTTTCTGGATAGATCCTGAGTAGAGAACATACTCCTCATGTTCTGGGTTCTAGCTGGTGTCCTGTTATCTCCTCTAAAGAAGTTTCACCCTGAATATGTTGAGTCCCACGGCTTCTGCTGAGAATGCCCACAGTAGATAACATGTCTTACAACAAACGGTGGTACCCACTGGTCCTTGTATCTGAGACACTAGACCAAGAGGTAGGCTTTTTGGGTAGGATGAGATGACTTCCCCATCCTGCTCTTTGAGAATCTTGCACAAAATGCTCCTTTGTGTAGCCCTCCCCCCAAACTTAGGAGCTTCAGTGATGTCATGACGAAGTTTGTAGGAGGAGGGCCATCATGCATTTGGGGGAGGGTGACACAGGCCGAGAAGATCAGAAATGCAGCTGAGAAGGTGGCTCAAAATAGCTCATGGAGAACAGGCTTCTGCTTGACAGGCTGACAAGGATGTGCCTGGAGCCAAATGCTCCTCTTTGAATGCTCTGTCTCCTTCTAATTATGGATCTGTCAAGAGGAAGAGAAGGCAGCGCCTGACCGACCCCTGTGACCCCTCACTTAACGTAGAAATAGGGAAGTGAAGCAGAGTCCCCATTAGCAGGGTCAGGCGCCTAGAGGAAAATGAGCTGTCAGGGCGAGAACTGGGGGGAGAATTCAAAGACACCTTCTGTGGCATTTGGCACCCCACCACTACTTCCATCAGTACTACAAGTTCTCTGTGCCCCTCCCCCACCGCCCAGAGCTTACCTGGGCCCTTCAGTAGGGACAGAGGTGCCCTGCTCTCAGAGCGTAGCAGTAGCCAGAGCTGGGGCCTCCTTCTCCAATAGTTAGATGAACCAGCTGGTAGATGAGAGCTTTCCGGAAACTAATTCACCATGAGGCACTGGTTAGATGTCCCTTCTTCATATGCCAGACAACACGGGCCACATGCTCTGATGATTTTCTTTTTATATTTTTTATGAACTCATACACGAAACCTTTTGTATAAAGATTTCAACTTTTGTCTAATTTGATAAGTAGCTCGTGCAAATTTAGGTTTTACTTTTGTGGCAGAGCATTTGCTTACATGTCTAAGGACTCGAAGCAATAGCATGTTGTGAATGCATGCTATAACATGGCGCCCATGCTGCTGTGAGCGGAGCTGGTGCAGTGCATCCAGCAAGCTCAACTTTCCGACTAAACAAGATGTATATGAGTCTTATTCTGGAATGAATTTGCCTCTTCGAAGATCTTAGAGTAGGGGTGAGAGTTCTCTTTCTTCTGTCCGTTCTCGCCTCCCCCCTTCCTTCCGTGACTCTCTCCCTCTTTCCTCCTTTCCTCTCACAGTGCTCCCTGAATATCAGTCAGGTCTGTCCCTGAACAGGGCACAGACACTGTAGAGAAGAAAGAAGCAGACAAGGTTCCTGCTTCTGAGGAGTTTACATTCTCACAAGCAAGGAGAAAGTATATAACTCATTATAGTTTCAAGTGTTACTATTAAAAATAAATAATAAAATGTAATAATAATTAATAAAACCAAGAGAAATGTGTTAGAGGAATTGGGGACATCAGAGCCAGGGGAGTCAGGGAAGATCATCTCTGAGGAGAGGTGGTGTTTTATTTCTGTGGAGAGACATCATGACAACGGTATCTCTCTCTCTCTCACACACACACACACACACACATGTGTATATATTTATACATATATATAATGTTTAATAGGTGCTGGCTTGCAGGTTCAGAGGTCTAGTCTATTATCATCATGGTGGGAAATATGGCAGTGTGCAGTCAGACATGGTGCTGGAGAAGGAGCCAAAAGTTCTACATCTGGATCAGCAGACAGGAGAGAGAGAGAGAGAGAGAGAGAGAGAGAGAGAGAGAGAGAGAGAG
>OU015744.1:88463152-88479043 GCA_907169655.1 Acomys percivali
AGAGAGAGAGAGAGAGAGAGAGAGAGAGAGAGAGAGAGAGAGAGAGACTGGGGGCCTGGATTGAGCATTTGAAATCTCAAAACCCACCCCCAGAGCTTCCAACAGGGCCACACGTCCTAATAGTGCCATTCCTTATAAATCTTCGGGGGCCTATTTTCATTCAAACCATCACTGGTGGTGTTTAAGAAACCAGGTAAGGAGAGGGAACAACTATGTGAGACTCTAGAAAAGTGACCCAGGGTCAGAGTCGCTCTGAGACAGAAGCTGATATTGGAGGGGCAGCAGGGAGGTGAGGGAGATGGGAGTGGAATGCACAGTGTGACGCCTCGGAGCCGTTCGTCAGTCAAGGGCGCAAAGGTTGACAAGCCTGAGGTGTCTATGACTTCATTCTCCAGAGAAGCTGAAGCTATTTACTGTATCTGTGTATAAAGTTACATACATGACAGAAATAAAGCATCTCCTTAGAGACAGAAGCTGGAACTCATGGTGCTCTTTTCCCTCCTGGTCCTCTGCTCTCCCCATCTCCTTGTCCCCTCTCTCGTCTCTTCCACTCCCACTCTCCCTTCCTCCCTACTCCTCTCATGTCCCAGTTCAGTCTGCTGGCCATGTTCATTCTAGAATCTTCCAGATGCCCCTGACTGTACTCTCCCTCACGTCTACAATAAAATCCTTCCTCTTCACCATGAAAAGGAAATAGAAACTGGAGCATGGCAATTTGCATAAAGTATATTTACTGTGCATTGTTGATTGAACTGTGATTCTTACTACCCCAAGATCATATACACCGAACTCCTAATTCCTGGTATCTTGTAGTGTGACCTTATTTGGAGTAGGATAATTGTAGATGTAATTAGTTAAAATGAGATCATGAGGATGGGTCATAGTCTGATACAAAATATCAGAGTAAAATGGAGATGTGTAATAGTGCATATTTATACTCACAATTGGTGCGCTGTGCATTTACATACACATATATGCTTATATAGTCATTTTTAACTCATAAAAACTGACCCATATATAATGGAGGCTGCAGAGCACACAACTGGCCTGCTGAGGAACCAAGATATTAATGTTATACTCTCAGTCTGAGTCTGGATAGGAAAGCAGGAAACCACTGTCTCCACTTGAAAATAGGTAGACAGCAGTCATTCTCTCCCAGCATGCATCTTTTGTTTTATTCAGACCTTTACTAAATGGATGGTGCCTATCTATAAACGGAGGAGGGGTCTACTGCGCTCCGTCCCGTACTAAACGGACAGTGCCTATCTACGAAAGGGCTAGGGGTCTGCTGTGCTTTGTCTCGTACTGACTGGATGGTACCTATCTATAAAAGGGAGAGAGGTCTGCTGCTACAAACACCTGGCTACACAGGGACTCAGTTGCAATGAACCCAAACTATCACACAGAATGACTCATAAAGGTTTTTTGAAAAGAAGGAAGAATGGGAAGGAGGAGGTTGGGAGTCTGCTGTGCCCCTGGATGTTAGCTTCTGGGGCCCCCGTGGCTCTCCAAGGTGCATGCCCGTTCTTTCCCATGGCCCATCTCTGACTCTAAGAATAACTTGCAGAGTTTAGATGTAATCTTCTCATGTGACTTCAGTTATGGAGGATCATAAACAGGGTAGCTAGAGACACTGGGAATTTATTCTCTCTTACAGTTCTGGAAGACAGAAATTTCAAAGTAAGGTATTGGCAGGGATGTGTCCCCCACCTCCATACCTCAATATACAGGATGAAGCCTATCCTTGGCCCGTTGGCTTTCAGAACTGGCTTTCTGTTTGGGGTACTCTTTGGCTTTTACTGTGTTACTCTGTTCTCTCTCTGTCTCTTCATGGTGCAATTCTTCTTGATATAATGATACCAGAATTGTGGAATCAGGTTCTATCTTAGCTACCTTATCTTATCTAGATTATATCTGCAAAGATATTATACACAGATAAAGTCATATTCACAGGTATTGGGTGGGACTCCACATGTACTTGGATAATACAATTCAATCCATGATTCTTGTCTCCATGGGTTTTTCACAGTAGCCAGAGATAAAACAACAAGGGCCCTGATTTTTAAAATGAAAAAAAAAATGCATTGTTCTCTCAGTTGTCAACAAACTGTAAGTGACCAGGCATCTGGAAGCTTCTCTGAAGCCTTAAATCATCCTTTCCCACACATCTTTTTTTTTCTCTTAAATTGTTTTACATTTATATATTTGGAGAGAAAGAGTGTGTGTTTGTGTGTGTGTGTGTGTGTCCACATACACATACAAGCAAACATGCACACACATGCACATGCACGCACACTTGTCAGAGAACCACTTACTGGAACATGTTTTCTCATTCTATTATGAGCTTCAGGGACTGAACTCAAGTCATCAAGCTTGGTTAGCAGTGCCCCTAACCACTGAGCAATCTTGCCTGCTCCTCAGTCATGGAGGGAGGAGTGTTAAACTCTCCAGAAGCCACTGAGAACACCTGTGTGGTTAAACTGGAGGCACTGAATGAAGTTTACTTTCTTCTCTATGGTGTAGCCAAAAGTCACCAAAAGGAAGGGCAGATGGGACAGCCCTGTAAGCAAAGGCAGGTTGAGGCAGGTGTTCCTGTCTCAGTATGCCAGAGGGCCCAGCAAAGTCTAGGAAGAGAAGGAGGCTGGCCCCTCTGTTCTGGGCTCTGTTGGGGTGCGGATTCTCAACTGCAATCTTTTCCTGAGGACATAAGGAAGGCCCATAAAGTGTATTCTGTTTCCTGTCACTCACTGACTGCCATTCAAATGCCTTCCCAGAAATCTTTGGTGCTTCTATTTTTGGCATGATTCAGTTCTTTTCCATTTTTTGTTGTCTGCCCCCTCCCTGTAGCACCCATACAATCCTTCCAGAACAAACTCTGGCTTCAGGCAGGACTCCCATTAGCCCTGGGGGGAAAACCATTTAATCTGCAAAATTACTTTGAACTTATCTGAAGGGGGCTCTTGGAGTCCTGGCGTGTTTTCAATAGCCAAATCTCATTCCCGACTCCATGGGAAGGTGAGGGGGAGATTTACTTCAGCCATTTTATCCCAAGTAAATCTTGACTATCTCAGTTTTACATTTTAACGAGAAACAAGCACTTTATAATAATGGCCCAGATTAAACTCCAACATACTTTCAAACCATTAACCTGAAGGAATTGTAACGATAAATTAAACATATTAATGATGCTGTACTACAAGCTCAAAATTTGTTAGGTAATTGTAGATTATTAACAGCCAACATGGTTTATCACCATCTATCATTGGGGGAAAATGAACTAAAACAGTGATTACATGACATGTACACCCTGCCAGAATAAATAAAAACAAACCTGGCTGTTAGCAGGAAATGCAAACCTGCTAGGGCATTTTTATGAAGGATTCAGACCAGACACTTCTTTCCCGTATGTTTCCGTCTCTCTCCATCCTTTCTTCACTCCCTTTCTGCTTTCTCCTCTGCTTCTCTATTTCTTCTTCTCTGCCCATGCATTATCCTCACTCTCTCCTTGGACCTTAGCATCCTAATTGAGGGACTGCTGGTGAAGGCTGTTGTCTGTGATGCCCCTGTAGCTTTGCAGAAAGTACAAATGTCTGCAGCCCCTTGTTACCCGTTGTCTTGCTGTCTCTAGTTATCTTAGAGTTGTAGAGCGTGGTCCAGGTCCTCATTGGCCCTCTGGAGGATGTTTAGATTAATTGTTCCTGAATTTAATTACATTTCGTCAAGAGTTATACACTATGTGTTTGAAGGAGTCACAGTGAAAGGGGGCTCATACTTCCAAAGAAGATAGGGTAGGTTTTTTTCTGTAGCATCCAAGATACTGAAGAATAATGACAACGATGATGTGATGGGGATGGAGGTGTGAAGTCTTCCTGCCATGACCACCTTGTAGATCGCATCATGGGGTTTTCAGTCTTGGGTGGAGGCTTTTTTTCAGAGCCTGCAATAATGCTCTTAAACTAGTCATGGCCACCACTCTAGGTATTAGAAGCATCTTCTTCAGCCATGGTCCTCCCAGATGATAGCTTGCACCACAGAGGGCTAGGACAATGGACCAGCACTGAAGGAGAGTATCTGCCTTAATGGCTAGCATAAATCTTCTCATCTTTCCATGTAAAAGTGTGCTGGATAGTTTGATGTTAACTTGAAACAAGCTAAAGTTGTCTGAGAGGAAGAAGCCTCTTTTAAAAAACAAACAAACAAACAAACAGCCTCTATAATATTGGTCTGTAGCCAAGCCTGTGGGGTATTTTCTTAGGGAAAGCCCACTCCCATTGTAAGTGGTGCCATCCTAGGGCTGGTTGTCCTGGGTTCTATAAGAAAACAGATTGAGCAAGACATGAAGAGCAAGCCAGTAAGCAGCATTCCTCCATGGCCTCTGCATCAACTCCTGCCTCGAGGTTCCTGCCCTGTTTGAGTTATTTTCCTGAATTCTTCTTGTAATGAACGGTGGTGTGGAAGTGTAAGCCAAATAAATCCTTTCCTTCCCAGGTGGCTTTTGGACAGTGGTGTTTTATGGCAGCAACAGTAACCCTAATTAAGACAAGAAAGGAATGAGATTGGCTATTGAAAACACGCTGGGAATTCAACAGTCCCCATTCAGATAAGTTCAAAATAACTTTTCAGATTAAACAGTTTTAGATATTAGTATGTATATTGTATTGATGGATATGAGGAAGGGCTAGGTCAAGTTTGGGGTTGGTAGTTGGTGCTGCAGACATTTCCTGTTCCCTCTGAGGCTCTGGAGACAATAATGGTCAAGTTCTCAGGTCACTGTGAGGATTGGAGGAGCTGATGCAAGCCCAGGTTAGCATGTCATAGCACGACCAGATGGACCAAGTGCTGCTGTTTTTCTCTACTCATCAAAACACCCACATCCTCAATGTGTGAAGAGCTAAGTAAATGTTCATTTTGCCTACCGTCAGCTCCTCTTTCCCCTCCAACACTACCAAATTTGGACAAATACCCAGGGGCACAGTATAATAAAAGAGACAAGGACATGGCGGTGGTGGGATGCAGACAGGAGAAGCTAAGCCTCTTGATGCTGTTTTTCTGTGGAATAAACCTGTGTGATTGACCAACTTGACCTTCCCTCAGGGCCCTGGGAACAAACCGGTCCTGAGGAGGTTGGCTAAAGAACATTTTAACCACTACAGTGCTGACCAGGGAGTCTCTCATTTTCCTTGGCTTTGTGTTCCCACCAAGCATCTGGCCATTGGTTCCATGAATCAGTGTTAGCCCTGAGTAGTATACAGGCTCAGGTGATTTACAGCCATGTTGGGTTGGGGAAGGGTAGAAAGGAAGACTAGACAAGGTGAAGTCACACGGATCACAGCTCAATGGCCACCTGAGTTATGAGTCTCTCCTTCCATACATCTCTTCCCTCCATGAATTTCTGTTATGTAACTATAGTGTTTCATCGGCACCAGGGGAGAATATACTGATATAAATGGACCCCTTCCTCCAACCTTGTATTTCTTATCGTGCTTGCATTTTCAGAAGACAACTAAAAAGAAATGGAGGATTGACTGTCCTGCTCAGTCCAAATGACACTGTATGCCACAGAACATGGAGTCCTGGGATTTTGTGACATCCTTTTCCTCTTAAGAATCTCTTCTTATTTCAAAGAGTGACCCAATGACTTCTTAAGCCCACAATGAAGAATAGCTCACAATAGTTTAAAAATATACATGTTATATGAGGCATTTAACAAGTAGAGGCAAGGAGATACGTGCTTCCTGAGGCAGGGACAGTGGAGGACTCTGCTTCTTTGGAGCCAGGTTGCCTTAGGGCTGTAGAGTACCTGGAAGTTGAGATGATATCAGAGTCACTAAGAGGAAACTTTGGCCAGGACATTCAACTGCTCTCCCTTTAGTTTCTGCAAATTATTTTGAAGTGTGTGTGTGTGTGTGTGTGTGTGTGTGTGTGTGTGTGTGTGTCTGTGTGTGTGTCTCTGTGTGTGTGGTGTATGTGTCTGTGTGTCTATGTGTGTGTGATGTGTGTGTATATTTGTGTATCTGTTTGTCTGTGTGTATGGTGTGTGTGTCTGTATGTGTGTATGTGTGTATGTATGTGTGTGTTGTATGTGTGTGATGTGTGTGTGGCATGCCACATGGGTGCTGGCAACCAAATGTTGATTCAGAACAGTACCACTGAACTGTCTCTCCAGCCTCCATGCTGCCTTCTTGCTGTGTGTTACACACATCTCTTGCATCCTGATGTGGATGGAAATGATGTGGGCAGCCCTTTAGGGAAACTAAACTCAAGCAAGCTCTAGTCTGTCTGGCTTATAGATTCTATGCAAATTGGGCCTCGGGCCAAAGTGCCTGCCTGTGAAGATGTCCACATTCCCCACACAGTCTCTTTGAAATCCCCTTTCCTTTCTGTGTTCATTTTGATTGAACAATGATTCTACTATGATGGTTCCTGGTTTGTGATTGAGATAGACAAGATGGGAACACTGGATACAAAGTTTCCAAGATTCTGTTATTTGCTGCCACCTTCTTTTAAAGGGTGCAATTCTAGGGGCCCCTGTGTTTCTAATATTCCCTCCCTTGCTCCTCTGACAGCTTCCTTTTCTGTTAATGTTGAGGCTGGACAGAGTTCCCAGGGACTTGTGACTGTCCTGCAAGGTTTCCCATCCCTGTACACACATGTACACGCACACACACACACACACACACACACACACACACACCTACACTTTTATTGCATGCATCTTATCTCTCTGCAGAAGACTTTTGTGGCACCCCCCACCTCACTGAAATAGCTTTCATTTCTTGAATATTTACCAGGCTCTAACACCTATCCCCAAGACCCCATTCCTGTCTCTCTCCCTGCCTGCATGCAGTTCTGTGTACAAACAGACAAATAATCAGCATCTCAGATGACTGGGGACCAGCTTTTCCAGGGGATCAGAAATATGAACAGATGCCAGGAATGACCCACCATCTCTTATTCACAGTAGTTGCTCATCCCCTGGATCAGGCAGTGTGTTCAGAGACTGTCACTACCGGCATAAAACGCATCCAGGAGGTTCTCACTGGCAGCTCCCTGGGAATTAGACCATGGTTTTAAAAAACAAAACAAAACCCAACAACAACAAAAGCTTGCTTAGAACTCAGACACGCTAGGATAACTGTAGACCTTAATGTTCACGCACGCCCTGGGCTTGACATCCTTGCCTTCAGCAGCTTGGCAGATAGGGAAGAAAAAACCACAACAGTTTGTTTTGTGTGTGAGCAGAGTTAACTTACCCCCCCAACCCTCCCCCCCACAAGCTTTCCTCTCTGTCAAGACAAAGATCTGGAGGGAGGTGAGGACGAGTAAGCATGTATGAAGGGCAGCCAGGTGAGGAGAGGCAGAAGGCAGGCTGTGGCCATGGGAGGAGGGGGCAGCGACATTCTCCAGAGGCTCACAGGAGGCTGTGGAAAGGGCTTCCCTGAGGAGCATTCCTGCAACAGAGCGCCAGAGAGTGGGGAGTGCAAGGCAAGGCAGTTGCTGGGAACACTCTTATGCCCTCTGCCACTGGAACCATCATGTCAAGTATAATGAAGCATCCAGGATTGTTCAATGCAGGCCACTAGCCCAGGTCCCCTGAGTTTAGACTTTGCATTGCTGTCAAGTCCCCAGATGCCACTGGGCAATGGCCCACACTCAAAACCATGAGCGAGGGAGCCTGGAGCTTCTTGCTTTAAATTCTTCTGACCAGGATGTTCTGAGGGTATGTGTTTTCATATATACTGTGAGCCCCAGAAGAAACACTTTGATCCAGGAAGAAAAGAAGGTATAGAGGTACTGAGACATTGCTTTCCCCCATCTTAACTCCCCTCTCACCAGGGAGGAAGTTAGGATCATGTTTCCCTGGTTTCCAGTCTGCTATGGGTTGAACTGTAGTGCCCTAAAAGAAAAGGTGAACTCCTAACTTCGGGTACCTGGGTATGGCGGCTGATGTGGATATAAGCTCTCTGTGGGTGGAATCAAGTTAGGATGAAATCTGACAGAATTACAGTATTTGTAGAAGCAAAAAGAAGGGACATGGGGAAGAAGGGATATTGCCACAGCGAAGGAACACCAGGTCTTAGGAGTAGCCACAAAAAAATAGGAAGAGGAGGACTCTCGTGGCCTTCCAAGTGATGTGCTCCTGGGAGCACAATGAAGGGAGACTTCGCAACTTAAGCCCTTGGTGTCTGTGGTCTGGGACCATCTGTGAGGATAGTCAGAGTGAACTGGGACGCATGGCTTCTGGGAAGCCTCGCTGTGTTGTGCTGTCCCAAGCACTAGGGTGAGTCTTTTGTTTGGGTCTCACGCTACGCTGGCTTTGAAGGGATATGCCCTGATTCTCTACCCATGGGGGTGCAGCTTCAGGCTGCTCATCTGTGGAATCTTATTTTACCAAGACAGTTGACTCAGTTGGGGACAGGGATTCAGGAGTGTGGGGAGGTCACAGGAGCAAGATTGGGGTGACAGGTCTTGTAGGAAGACTTTCTTAGAGGACAGGAGGCCCAGTGGTCTCATAGCCCTGGGGCGTGATCAGAAGGAAAGAACACGGTGACTAAGAATGGGAGCTGAGGGCCTGGCACAGTCAAGCCGCCGGAAGGAAGGGAGCAGTTGGAAGACCATGCGGTTTCCTCTCTCATTCGGGGATTCCTTGGACTCAGCATGCAAACCACCGGAAGCATCCATTTGAAACTGAAGTTCGCAGGTCCCCGCAGTTCCGATGAGTGACAATCCAAATGGATGGGCCCTGGGAAGCCGCACCTTCACAAACCCCACAGGCCGGGTATTAACGTCCACTCAGTCCAAAAACCATACCGCTTCACAAACATGAAAGAAAGAAAAAAAAAAAGTCTCCCTTTCTAGATAAAATATGGGAGGACAGAGACAGGTAGAAGAGATCAGGAGAGGTAGACAGGAGAGTTTTGGCTAGCTTTTCTCCAAATCATCTTGCGCAGGACCTGGGGTACAGGTAAACATAACCTCCCTCCCAAGCCTTGACCCTGGTGGCATAGGAGTGGAATCAGCGGCCTGTTGCAGCTCTGCCACCTACTGGCTGCAGGAGGAGATGCAAGAGTCAGTGTGGTTATTCCACGCTGGTTTAAAGAGCAGCTTCAAAAACCCACAAATGAGCATGCACGTGGGTGCGCGCATACATGCATTCATAGCCATTTATATACTCACATGAGCGTCCACACACCTCACCGAGCAGGCCCCCTCCAGTCTTGTGCGCCTGCTGGAGTTACCTGTTGTAGTGAGCACAGGCGTTTCAGGTTTCTATCTTAAGAGACAGATGAGATTGGAGTGAGGAGACGGAAAGCCCAGTGCATCATGATAAGTAGAAGCTTTAAAAGATTCCTTCCTATTTTCCGGGAAAGAGCACAGAAGGCAATGATGTTAGTGAGAACTGTGGTGCCCCTGCCTCCGTGGGAGATAGGAGTGTGGGATGGAGGACCTCTGCTCCCAGCCCCGGGGAGGGGGCTGCTAACCTTCCTTCCATCAAGCGCCCCAATAACCAAAGCAACTGATCACCTTTCCCTTGAAGCTCTGGATCCTGGGTACTATTTTTTCTGCTTCCGGTCCCCTGTAGCGAGCAGATAGGGTTATGGAACGGTTAAGCTCACTGTCACTCCTTCGGGTGCTCAGAAGCGTAAGTGCTCCCCTGTTTGATCAGGAAGGATGCCAGTCCCCCCAGGACGACTCTGAGGAGTGTTGTCCTCCCGCCCACCTGCCTTGCCTGCACCCACCTGCAAGCCCACTTGTTGTGTGCAGATGAACTTCTGACACTGTCTTGCCTCTGTCTATGACCTTATGTCACAACCACTCAGGATTGAGTTTCATTGACCGAGTTACCCCAGGTCTGGAGGGAAAACAGATCACACACTTTCCCAGGAGTCAGATTCTTGCACTCTGAATTGCTTGCTGGCATGCAGACTCGGCTGCTTGGCCCCCACCCCTCCCCACGCTCTGCCCTGACTGCCTCTCTCTTGTTCTTCAATCCCTGCCTTTGGCTTTCTTCCCCACCCCTTTCTGAAGCAGTCTGGATGGTTGGAACCTGAGCCAGCTAAGGAAAGAGACCGACTAGGAGGGTCCCTGCCAATGGTGTACTATTATTTGTTTGGTGGTGGCTTACTTTGCTCTTGTTGCACACAACTTGGCCACGGTGGCTCAGCAAGAGTGAGTAAGTAGGCATTGGATGCCACAGAATGTAAGCAATCAGGAAAGACTTGGGATCCAGCCTTGCTTAGTCACACACAGAGCAATAAAGCTGACCCAGTTCAATCCCATTCAACCCAATTTAATTCAATCTAATCTAACCCAACCCAACTCAGTTCACTCCAATCCAATAGAAGCCAATACAGTCTATTCCAACCCAGCCTGATGAAATACTATGCAACACAATTGTATATACCTAGGTCCAAGCAATGGTAAGATTTATAGCACCCCATTTGTTCATGTGAATTTTGCATTGAAGTAAAGGGGGAGATGGGGGAGTAAACAGTGGGTTTCTGAGATGTCTCTAGTGCTTTACTTTTAAAATGGTTAAACGAGAAATGAATGTCAAGGCCACTGGTAATGGCAGTAAGCTTAGAGTACAAGACCTGGTGGAGCTGCAGTGGGAGCAGGAATGTGTGTAGTCATTTCTGTCACTCATCTGCTGGAGGGCTGGTGTGTAAGGACCCTTGACAGGGAGCTGGCTCACTCCAAAGCCACGAGGGCCATTGATGTGATCTACATGAAATTCTTCCCAAGGTTGGTGTGAAACTACTGTTGAGTAAATGCTTTAGGGAGAAGTTAGAATCTGTGCTTTAGAATATTACAAGCTTGTGAGAGTTCAGGGTCTTGCCAACAACTCCATCAGGGGAGAGTGAAATTAAAATACGGAACCTACCATTTTCCAGGAGCCTAAGTTCATTCGGCTTCTGTTGTGAACGGGAAGGGTCTCAAAACGTCAGGTAGAATGCTTGCTGCGAAGAAATGTGTTATTACCACAATGCAAACACAGAAACTTGACTGTGGGAGAACTGAGGGGATATAGTTGGTACCACACATAGCACCAGCTTACAATTGGCTCACTTAGAGAGCTTCAGTTTGACAATGGTATGTGGTCAGTGTTCAGCAGAAGCCACACGTAGGCCTTCAAATTGTGGCATTTCTTGGGCCAGACCATCATAGCCTGCTTCTCTCCTGTGATGCTGGGCCAGCCACAGCCCTCACTCAGTCACATTATCGTAAGAAGAAAGCATGAGCGCTATGGATTCTGTTACTGAACCAGGGTATTGAGTGGCGCATTAGCTACTTTTATTGCTGTAACCAAATGCCTTAAAAATGCATTTAAAGGAAGAGTTGGTTTATTTTGACTTGGGGTTTGAGGAGGACTAGTCCATCACAGCTGGGGAGCCATGGCAGTGGGGCATGGGGTAGCTAGTCATATTGAACCAATCCACAGCCAGCCAGGAGGCAGCAGGCAGAGAGGAATGCTAATACTCAGCTGGATGCATCTTTTTATTTAGGTTGAGACTTAAGTCATGCTCATGTTCAGGGTGGGTGTTCCTTCCTAGGCTATGCCTTTCTGGATACACCAGAGGTGCATCTCTCAGGTGGCTCCAAGGCCAGTCAAGTTGACAATGAATATTAGCATCACAGGTTGGTCAGGTGTGTCAAATGAATCTGCAGGTCATGATACTTGACCCCTGGCCCCCTAAGGGCTTACTGGGATGTGGCCTCTTTGCGAGCTTTAGAACCTTTGTAATCCACCTCCCAAGGCAAAGGAGGTGGGCTTAGGGTGGTGGCATAGCATTTCGTATTTTCCTTTTGTTCAAACAGTAAGTAAATGTTTACCTCTGTGGAAGGAAGGACTTTGTGCTCACTTAATGACCTTACGGCACATTCTCCAAGTTGGGAAAATGGGCCAAAATCACATGTTATCTCCCTGCTATGAAGATCAGAGCAGATCAAGGCCCATCTCAGAAACATTCAGTGTTCTCTCTCCCCTTTGCCTCCAGACTAAACCCAAATGCTTTGAAGAACATTCAACAGTCTCTTATCCCTGTGTCCAACCAAATGCCCCAAGCCCCCCCTCTCACTGTGCTCCTCCAATCACATGCCTGGACGACATCTAAAGCCTTTCTACTACATACACACAGCACTTTCTTCCATCAGTGCTCTGGCCCATGCTGGCCTGCCCCAAGTCATGTGTTCTTCATCCTTGAAAATCAGGTTAGTTGCTACTAGCTGCGAGGCGCCCTTCTCAACCCTCCCTTTGGGACCCACACAACCTGGAATCTGCATATACTTTACTTGGGAGGAGGTGGTATGATTGGCAGGGCATATTGACAGAAGACTTGCTGGAAAATCCTGAGCCCACCTCTTTCTAGCTATATCTGGCATTTGGGTCTGTCACCTGGCCTCCCTGACTCTTCATTTATTTATATATGGAGAATGAATAAAAATAACTGCCCCCCCCTTACCTTCATGAGACTGTGGCTCACCTTAATGTATTGTTCACTTACTATACTCGGTATGAGTCAAATTGGAAAAATAAAGGTGAAACTGTTTTCTAAATCCCCCCTGTGAAAGTTAATTATTTTAGACAAGGAGACTGAAAGCAGGAGCCAGGCAAATTCCCTTTGGATCTTCTTGTCTCTGGGCAGAATTTTACACAGTAGGTGCTCACTGTGGTGAGAGCTACACAAAAGGAGACTCCCAGAGCACATTTCCAGTGGGCCAGAATGGGATTTTACACAGTGGATGCTTACTGCTTAGTGATGGGATGAACTAGACGGAAGCAGACAGTCAGAGGCCACTCCCAATGGACCAGCGTAAGAGTCTTTTAGGAACTTAAAACTCACATTGCTTTGGGGGTAGGAGAGAAGTCCTCGAAACAGTTTTAAGTAAAATTATAAAATTAGTACAAAGAGATGGATTTCTTTAATTCTTCAGAAGTGCTTCCTACTCTCCAACCCTGATCTATCCTGGCTTCTGTTGTCCATTTGTTCACAAACACACACACACACACACACACACACACACACACACACACGCATGCACACACACGCATGCACACACATTTAGGTATATATTATGTATAATAAAGGTAGTCAGATTTATGTTTATAGTAATATAATTACATGTAGCTTTTACAATTATAGATATTTATTCTATATAATTTTGTACTTTGGACTTCAGAAAGCAATTAACTTTATTATTTTGCAATGATTCCTCAAGAAAACAGTAGTATGAGACAAGGCCCTAGAGCTTGCCAGCCACTGGAATAAGCCATACTCAGGTCTTCTTCCAGGCTGGCATCTCTCTCTTTACCACCCTCTTCTTCTGCCTGAGGCGAACACTCATTCAGCAAAGCATTTGCACATTAAAAGATGCTTAAGTCCAAGAAAAATTCCTCACTTACTGGAATCCAAAGGTGTTGGTCATGACATGGAAAGGTCTTTGCACAGGTGTGTATCATTTAAGCTTGTGGAGATAAGGTATACAGCTCGTTGCGCCTACATGGCTTTTGGGAAATGAGTCAACTTCTCTGACCTTTGTTTCCCTCATTCATAAAACACAAGCCCTATTTGTACCTACTCCATTCAGCTGATGTGACAATGTAGTGACAAGTGGATTTTAGCTCAGGACCCAGCATGCTATCAGAGCTAAACGAAAGTTGTTATCACAGGATATCCCTTGACTCGGACCACGCAGCGCAGCCTCAAGTTCCTGTTCCCAAGTTCTGCCACTGTGAGGGAGAGAGAGAAGCCATGCTATACCGTATGTTGTAACAGAAAGACTGATGGTAGAATCCGTGACACTTCATCCTCTCTTAATCTGAATGTTTTGCAGCAGGAGGTGTTGTGTTTCCTGAGTGAGGAAGGAAAGGTCAGAGAAATTGACTCATTTCCCAAAAGCCATGTTGCCAGTTCCACACAGAGCTGTGCTTGGAATTCATAGAGCTTATTTAAGTCCTTGCTTTATTTAATATCCCAAGAAGCCTACTACCATCACTATTCTTGGTTGGCAACTTGACTGCATCTAGAGTTAACTAAAACCCAAGTGTCTAGACATACCTATGAGGGATTTTTTCTTAATTAAGTCATTTGAAGGGGAAGGCCTACCTTTAATCTGAACCTTTGGAGGTGAGACAATCCACTTGTGATCTGGGCCATGCCTTTTGGTAGAAGCCTGTATAGAGTGTGGAAGAAGAAGACTCTCTACCTGCTTGCTCTTGCTCTCGCTGGGAAGTCTGTTCTTTCACTAGCATTGGAATCAACTTCTTCTAGACTGTGGTGTACACTAGAGACCAGCAGAGACATCCTGCCTCATGGACTGAAAAACTACTGGGTTCTTGGACCTTCCATTGGTAGAGTCCATTGTTGGACTAGCAGCCCATAAGCCACCCTAAAATTAAACCTCCTTTTGTATGTGCATTGATTCATTGCATAACTTTTGCCCCGCTAGAGAACCTTACATAATAAACCTAGAAACTAACACCACTAGGGCAGAGTAAGTGATGGCCAAGTGGACATGATGCTATTAATATGTTAATATAAAATTTGCATATTATATGAGTGTATTGATGATTGATTATTTCAGCCACAGACTTCTACGGCCTTGGTGACTTCCTTGATGAATAGCCTCAGTTTTCACATCTGAAGCATGGGAGAATTAATTCCTACAGGGACAGGGACAGTGCCAATGGGTTTTGCTCACTGCCTTTGAGTCCTGAGATCGATAGTGTAATTGCTGTGAAACACATAGGCATGGTACCGCTGCATAAATAATTGTAATCACTGTGGCCAGTGACAGAGAGGATGGGTTTCCAATATCTTATTCTAAAATGCATTTCTCTGCAATTAAATCCATGGGCTTTTGGCAGAATGAGCCTTCCACATAAACACATAGTATTTTTTTTCCTTGATAGGCCCTGAGACACTTCAACTCTAGCACCTCCTTCTCCTCTAGGCTCTCCCTTACTGAGGTCAAAGGTTACCATCTGACTTGAGTGTGCCTTTAGGCTCTGCAACTGAGGCTGGGGACAGATAAGCAGTGGTCAAAAGAGTCTTTGTAGTATCCCAGCCATACCCTCCCCCTGTACCCTGGGCCCCCAGCTTCCTACATCTGTGCATTCCAGCTCCCTTTGGTGATGTCATCCAAGCACAGGGATGCCCTTCTCAGATCCACAACTTGAAGTCATGAAGGGTCCTTCCCCACAGTGTCTTTGGGGATAGATTTTTTCTGACTGTGAGCCATTCACATGCCTCACTCCAGGCATCAAGAATTCCTATGAGCTCATTTGTGACAATTCCAAGTATTTTGCTCTCAGGGTGGCTGTCATTTCAAAAAACAAAAACAAAAACCAAGATGGGGACAGAGGCTATGCCTGAGGAAATCTACAGGATCAGGGCAGAAAGAGGAGGTCTGTGAGATGGCTGCCAGTGAGGCCCACTCCAAAAGGCTCCAGTAACTTGTTGCTGGACATGGCAGACAGTCTCACCATGGCATGCGACAGCATCTACGACTAGAGGTGTTATTGCCAAGTGCAGGTTTGAAGCTAAATATGTCAACTCAAGACTGATATGTTTTGTACTATGAGGTCAAGAGGTACACAGACAGGAGGGAAGGATGAAGGTGCATCTGAGGGCCCCTTACTGTGACACACCATGGATGCTATGCTGCAGGAGATGCTTCATGCATAAGATGTGCATGGACAGTTGCTATGGCACATGGAAGGCATGGACTCTGTCCTGACGTTTAGAGGAATGGGGGGGGGGGGACTTTCCGTTCTCAGTGATACCTGAGCTAGGCTGTTAGCAGTGTGGTACACATGGTTGTTATCTTGTTACCTGGCTTTACACACACACACACACACACACACACACACACACACACACACACACA
>OU015744.1:88479053-88516969 GCA_907169655.1 Acomys percivali
ACACACACACACACACACACACACACACACACACACACACACACACACCATTTTTATCTCTGTCTCTATCTCTATCTCATCTGCATCTGGGCTTTTCCAGTCTGTTAGCATCTCAATGTAGCCCTCAGTCTTTTAGTCAGCAGCAGCCAGGTGGCGCTACTTGGATCAGTGTGGCTCTCAGTGTGGAGTTAGAGGGAGACCCCTCTACCCTTGTTTGAGGAGTTGCACTCTCCTCCCCCCACACCCACCCCCAGGGGTTAGCCTAATCTTCACTCCTTTGTCCCAAGTAAACATAGACTGGTTTGTTTTGCACTACAACAGCACACACATCTGTCCCTGCAAGGCAGCATTTCTACTCTACAGAAAGACTGGTACCCCAGCAGCTTGATGGGGCTGTGGGGAAAGGACCAGAACAGAACTCATCAGAGAGAACAGATGTTGAGCTAATGCACACTTGTCTGATGCTCCTGGGGTTATTTATTTCTCAAGGAAATTGCAGAACAGTACCCAGGGGAAGAGCAAGCCTTAGTCTCCCAAAGTTTCCTGCTCATAGCTGGGAGCCACATCAGATGAGGGCTGTGTTCCTAAGGTTCGTGTGTTAGGAACCCTGGTAGTCCTTGAGGATAATGTGATAGTAGGAGAGGTAAGCTTAGGAGATAGTGAGAACTCTGGGACCCTTTGGGGGGATATTTTCCATCGTGAATGGAGTGCACATGTTCATTAGTTGATTTAGTAAACATCTACTGGGCAACTGGTGCACACTGGCTTTTGCGAACCTTGCTGGGAAGCGCTCTTCTGCTATATTGCCATATACAGCTTTTGGTTTCATGTGCATCTTAACTGTAACCAAGCACCACGCGCGCTAACTACCTTCAACTCACATGCACACGTTCTTACTCCTAGTAGCCAAGAGCATCTCCTAGTCTACACAGTGACATCCTCACAGTGGTCCTGAAGTGAGAAATCTGAGCTGCATATTTCATCTGAGGCCACCCAATAAATCTAACACATGCTGTAAATATTAATATGAGGCAAGATGGCAGTAGTATGGCCAGATCCATGGCCTGGCCTGCTCTTAAGTCTGGCCCTAGACATCTTCCCTGGGGATTCTGATGCTCTGGAATGGAACTACACCCTGAAGAGAACATAAGAGAAGAAAGAAGAGGCTTCAGAGTCAGCCAGGGTACCAATAGCTTTTGCCTGATGGCAAACACAATTGGGCAGATGCCACATTGAAGAAGTAGTGGAAGTGGGCAGGTGTGGGAAGAGATGGGAGTGGTCATACATATATCCCTAATAGTGCCCTTGGGGCAGTTTTAGAGAGGCACTAGTGAACTGGACAGGTTGAAGGGAAACTGAAAAGTGACTGAAGGGAAGTGTCTTAGTTGGGGTTTCTATTACTGGGACAAAACTCCATGACTAAAGCAAAGTGGGAGGGAAAGGGTTTATTTGGCTTATACTTCCACATTGATCTCCATGATTGAAGGAAGACAGGACAGGAGATCAGAGCAGGGACTCGGAGGCAGTAGCTGATCCAGAGGCCATGGACAGGTGCTGCTTACTGGCTTGCTCCCCATGGCTTGCTCAGCCTGTTTTCTTATTGAACCCAGGACCACCAACCCAGGGATGGCCCCACCCACAGTGGACTGGACCCTCTCCCATAGATCGCTAATTGAGAAAATGCCTCATGGAGGTATTTCCTCAATGGAGTTTTCCCTCTTCTCAGACAACACTTGTGTCAAGCTGATATAAAACTAAGCAGAAGAGAAGGAGGAAGGGACACAAATGAGAGGTCTATTTTCAAAGGACCACTGCATCTTGGAGAGACTGGGCCTGCAGACAAGAGAGGGGCCACCAGGAGGCGTCTAGGTTTCAGTGGGTGCTGCTCTAGGTTGACTGCCATATATAAACCTAAGGCTGGGGTAGAAATGATGGGGTGCACATGAGGACATAGTTCAGAAGCTTCAGCCGTGACCCCGATGACATGGGGGTTTGGACCCAGAGACTGGAGGATCAGAAGTGTGCGCTGACTGGTAAAGCTGAGGCTATAAAGGAGTCAAGCCTAGATGACACTTAGGCCCTCTCTCCTAATCCAGCTCACACTTGTTGGCTCTCAACTCTGTGCCCAGCTGTGTGCTAAGCCCTTTCAGACTTGGCTTAGAAGTTGACCGTCTCAGATAAGACAACAACCAAAGCGGCGCTGCACCAGCTCAGGCAGGGGTCTGTCGTGTCATTTCCAAGTCACTGCCATTTTCCTGAGCCTCTAGGAGTTCCTGGGTCTCTGCCCAGGGTGCTGAGTGTCCTTCATAGTCACAGTCAGTGAGCTTGCTGTGGCTCTTCCACATTAGCCTGCTCTTTATGGTAACTATGCACACAGCACGTGGCCTGTGTGTGCATGTGGGCAGAAGTCATGCTTGAGTGTCAGCCTTCGGGTGGGGTGCTACCAATCTTGTTTCTGAACTAAGGTCTCACTGGTCTGGAAGTGACCAGGTATGCTGGATACACCCACCCCACCTCATCAGTACTCGATTGGAAACACTTACCACAGTGCCCAGCTATTTTTATGTGTGGGTTTCAGGAATCAAACTCAGGTTTTAGTGTTTGTGAGGTGAACGTTTTATTGACTGAGCTATCTCCCCAGCCCCAATTGCTAGTTTTCATTGAAACATGATGGTTACCCCTTAATTAAATATTTTACATTCTTGGGACATCATAATACTGACACAATGTCAATAATGATGAAGCTGTTATTATTCTGCTTTGAACAGGAGCAAAGTGATGTTGGGAAACTTTTAGTGTATTATCTCAGGCCACACAGTTCCTACATGTCAGAGCCAGGATTCACAGTGCTTTCCCATGGGCCTAAGTGTCTGCCAATGTGCCCCATCTCAGGACTGTTTTTTAATAGCATGAATGAGAATGGTCCATCTGCCAGGCGCCAGAAGGAGCTGATGCATGTGAAGCACGTGGCATGGTACCTGGCTCGCAGCAGGTGGTGAATTAACTAGCTACCCATTTCTACTTGTTTTCTGGGAGTGGGAGCAGTCTGTCCAGGCTCCCATTTGAACAGAGAGACACAGGGAATGGCCAAGCAAAGTTTGTGAGGCAAGACTACCCAGGATGAAGAGTGGCTTATCACAGCAAACTTGTAAGCCTGCAAAACCTGTTACGTGGGCTCCTGATGCACCTCTAGGTCTGGTGGAACCAGGGAGACAATTTAAAAATATTCTGTATTTTCAACATGTCAGTCTGAGCCTTTTCTGGTCCTTGCTTTCTATTAACCCCATCAACTTTGCCTTTCATTTTTTCAGGCTCTCCATCTTCTACAGTTGAAGATTTTCTCTTGTGTCACCAGCCAGGCATGTGTGCAGTTCAGAAGCCAACCTTTCTCTCTCTCTCTGTCTCTTTGTCTCTCTCTGTCTCTGTCTCTCTGTCTCTCTGTGTCTCTCTCTCTCTTCCTTGCATTTGGACAATGCAAGGAAAGGTCTAATGACTGCATAGAAGTCCTCATTCAGCCCTTTGAATGTGTATAATAGGAGACCCAATGGGACCAGATTTTGCCGGCAGTGTTTGGTAACGCAGTTGTGGCGTGGGATTCATGCACACGCAGTGCCTGTCTAATTAATTGCTGTTTACAGTCTTGCTGTTCCTTTTGCATTCTCTTTCTCCTGGCTAGAATCAAGGAATCAAAACAAAGAGGCTTCATTGTGCTATTCTGGGGCCACTTAAACAGGATAAACATGGATGTGGGGTCCAGGACTGCTGGACCTCAAATTGGGGCAACATTTAGTAGAACTCACAGGGACAGGGAAGTGGGGTACAACTGCCTCCCAAAGTCTATGTAGGGAGGTTTCAGCACCATCTTGCCCCTATATCTTCTAGACAGAGCATCCTTTTTCATAATTGTAAAATAGGGAGCCCTATGTCATGATGGTGAATAAAGATGTCATTGGGTATTTTCATTCATTCATTAATTCACTCATTCATTCATTCATTGATCTGTTCACTCACTCAACAAACATCTGAGAAGCATGGTCCAAGAACTTAAGATACACCTTGTTAAAAGTGTCTACATTCCAGCAAGAGGGCGCACAATAGCTATGACAACCGAGTAACTGTAGGGTAAATTATAGGGCAACAGGTGCTATGGAGGAAGAAAAGGAAGGCCAGAGAAGGCAGATAGAAGTGGCAGCAAGGAGCCAGAGGTAAAATTTTAAAACAAAAGCCCTGGAGAAATTCAAGGTAGATATTAAGTGAAGTTTTCTCAACAGATAGATGTCTTTGTAGTCTGGTGCATACTGGCAGAAGTAGGTAGTAGGTAAACTTCTAAATGCCAAAAATAAGATGAGACGTTAAGGTCACCACCATACAAAGTTATGTTTCCTCCACAGTGATAGAGAGGGTGTGAGGGATCACTGTCCCCAAATGCCTAACATCACAGCCAGCTAAAGCTGAGATCCTCAGGTTTCATCTCAGATCTGGCCCTGTCTCCATGCCAACCTACTGCATCCTCCCCAGTTCCTCCTCTTTATCAGACTTGAAAAATCTGTTCTGCATCACTTTTCATGGAACTAGGGGGTTTCTAAAGGCTGTGTTTGAAGTGAGGCCCGCTTCTTCTTTGGAGGCAAAGTGTGTGTGTATATGGACGTGTGTGTGTGTGTGTGTGTGTGTGTGTGTGTGTGTGTGTGTGTGTAGGTATGTGGAGATGTTTATCTGCACATTTGGTGTGTGTATGCCTGTGATGATTCTAACTGTAGCATCCCAAATAGAGTTGGCTTCTCAGATCATTCATTTAACAAATGAGTACCCACTATGCTGCTGACCCTGGCATTCTGTGGTATAGTTACTTTTTTCTTTCATCTTCTCCCATAGCCTGTGTGGCCAGATGCTGAGAAAGTGACCAGGGCTGTAGTAAATCATTGAACAAAATACCTGCCTAAGAGTCAATGGCTCCTGATGTGTTTTCCTGTGAGAACTGGAGCCCTATAGTGCTCCGGAGCTCTCATCCCTTATCAAGGGCCCTCATCAGGACTCCTGCCTCTGTAATGAGGCCAGGAAGCTGAGACAGCCAAAGTCATGCCCTCGAGGCTTCTGAGAGGAAGAGCCAAAACCTGGGCCCTTCACTTTCCTCCTTGGGCACTTTACCTATCCCTGCCTGCCCAGCAAAGCCTAACTTTGGAAACTTACTGCTGTGCATTTCACTATGTAGAGCTTTCTTCAGATTCTGGACACTTGGGAGGCCAAACCATAGCTCTAGCCCGACTTGAAAATGGCGTATACCACCTGCACTACAGCATCCTGAGAGGAAGCCCTGACCAGCCCTCCATCCAGGCTTGCAGCAAGCTTGATCAGAGATTTGAGGCTCACACAGACTTGAGAGTTTAACCTGTACCCCTCCCCCATTGCCAGTTCTGACGCCACTTCCCTGCCTTCCAGGGGAAAAAAATACTGATTATCTTCTTTTTGTACCTGGACACAGCCTAGCAACCTGGCAGGTGTAGCAACCTGTTCATGGCAAAGCTAGAGGAGAATACGCAGGGAGGGAGGAAAGCGGGGAGAGCAGGGGTGGCCCACGTCTTCTGAGATGAATGGCACTGTTTGCTCATTAGGGAGATTATTTCAAGCAAGACGGCAGCCAGAACGCTCTAGTGCAAGCATCTGCCTGCTACTGGGAGACGATATTTATTGTTCAGTCCTTCAATGGATGTAAATAAACAGCCCGGCCCAGATAATGTTCCAATAAACAAACAAGCAGCTGCCAGGAGCTCCCTGGATGGCTGACCTTTGTGGAGGCCACCCTGCTGATGTTTCAATAGCAGTCTGCCTGGCAGAGCCGAGACTCACTGTGCCAGGGATGGAGATAGGTGCCTTGCCGACTGGTGGATAGGCAGGGGGCCAGAGGGCTGCAAGGATGGGGGCTGGCTGCCTAGAAAGATTCTGGGCTGGATATTGACTGGCTAGAGAAGGAGGGTAAAGTGGCCTGGACACTGAGATTAGTGTGTGTGTGTGTGTGTGTGTGTGTGTGTGTGTGTGTGTGTGTGTGTATGTGTGTGTGTGTGTGTGTGTGGTGTGTGTGTGTGTGTCCCTGGTAAGCTACCTGGAAGGAATGGTATAGTGCATGCTTGATGCTGTAACAGAGGCTCCTGTATGGGACACAAAGGGGTGATGTTTGATTGTTAAGTCCTAGTGTGGCCCTCTCCAGTTGTCAATACCAAGGTACATCTGTGTACTTGGTAGTTAGTCCATTACCATCTAATTGTTTGCCTGCCACCTTCTCACCAGCAGATGTAGCCGCTATAGCTGGAAGCCTCCAGACACTTGCTCCCACAGCAACTGTTTGACTGGTTGGTCCTGTGCCACAAGCAGATGTTATATATTTTGGCTATCTTCCAGGGGAGTGGGAGATCTGCTTTGCAGGAGGCATGCCCAGAGTGTGAGAAGAAAAGGCAGGAGTATATCCAGTAGAGCCTAGCAAGTGCTAGGCTGGATAAGAACCAGACCTGTGCATCTAAGCACCTTGACTTCCTTGACTTGAAGGAGGCCATACCACAAATTGATGCTCACATCCCTTGAACATCAAAAACATAAAGACTATGGAACACACTGTGATATGCTACAAATGGAAGATCCCTGGGAGGTTTTAGTGCATTATAGTTGGGCAAGACCTATGTCTTTAGTACCCCTAAGAGGATAGTCACCAAGCTAAATTCTTAGTCAAGTCAGTTAGTAAGTATAGAATAAGAGTGTAGGGATGGCAGCATCCAATATGGTAACCATTATCCACATTGTGAGCACTCAAAATATAAATGTCCCAAATGGGACCTAAAATTGCATTCATGACCCCGACATAATTGGTCTCCCTACATGTCATGCCTTCTTTGTTGATCCTTTCCCATTGCTGAGGTGTCCTGTCCATATCATCTGCATTGTATAAAGTAATAAACTTGTTGATCTATGTTGGTACTGCAGAAGTTTTGGGGTGGCCTTTATAGTATGACTGAAGCACAACCATTGGCCAACAGTCTCCTTCCATCTCAACACTCCACTGTCTTGTCATGGCTTGGATTGTTGTTTGTGAGTTGATCTTGAGTTTCAAGCATCTCAACTGGGTTTCTATCTTATAAAGAGTGGACTAAATGGGATAGCCTGTGTTCAGTTAGACTTGGCGTGTAATGGCCCTGTGACATCCCACTGGAATGCTACCTAACATTTTGTTGAGTTCACTGGGGTGCTGGAAGTAGAAAATGTCATACTGGGGTTCCCTTTCTTGATTATGTCTTATCTTCATCATTCCTAGCCACTTATAGCCATTGTCGGATTGCTAGAGTGCAGGTTTTGTTTCCTCAGCAATGATTTGCAGAGAACCAGTCATGCTCTACAGTCTGTGAGAAATACAACACAGATGACTTTTGCCCTTGAGACTTACACCTTCAGTGCTGACTCCCCCATAAGAGCTCCCCTGTCATAGCCCACAGAACACAGAGCCTCTGTCTACAATTCTGTCCCCATTGTTGGGTTTTTTTGTTAACCCTGAAAGCTTAGAATCATCCTAGCAGTTTCCTGCTCCCTTTCTTAACCATGCATTTAAAAAAATAATAAAACTAGTGGCAACACTAGTGCTTAGGAAGTTCTTGATTCTGTTTCTCCATGCAGAAATGTGTCTTTTCCTGTCTCTAAGTCAGTTCTACTTCTTTGGTCAAAGTGCCTAAGATCCCACGGAGACTCATTATTTTAAAATACCTTTTCATGTGGAGCCTTGTCAAAGGATTTTTGGAAAATCTAAATAGCTAAGAGGCAAGTGCTGATCTAGCAATTGGGAGAGACCTGGGTTCTAGTTGAGCCTGACATTGGATTTCCACTGATCTTTGGGCATGAATTAGATCAATCCCCATTTCAGTTGCTTCATCAATAAAATGAGAATGATTATGCTGGCAGTCAACATTATAAAAATTTTATGATCTTCAGATGATCATCAGGTGTACTTAAGAAAACTTTGCAAGGTGTAGAACAAAAATACAAGGGCTCATTATTTTGAAAATTCACAGCCCTGTCTTCATTCATATGCACGATCCTCCCCAAAAGAACTGCAGTAGATAAAGACATGATTCCTCCACCATCCTCAGGGTAATGTTTGCACAACACAGACTCCCTCCTGAACAGAATGCAAATTTATGTTAGCAATAGGGCCGAGTTAAGGGTTAGGGTTTGAGGTCCAGTGTAAGGGTTCAGTGTAGTGTGTAAGCTCCTGGACACATGGCTGTGAGTGTAATCAGGTCTGGGTGTGACTCCAGGTCCTTGTGCACTATACATATAACCTTGGGCAAGTTATTTAGTCTCCTGTGTCTCATCTGTGTGCAGGGACCATATTAATATTGGTGACAGATTTATGAGATGTAAATACCAGGCAAGTTATCTATTTTTTGAAAAAATGCTTGAAAAGTGTTATCATTTGTCTAGGTAGAGTCTGAAGAGTTGGAAGATAGTCCTTTCTGTGAAATTTTAGAATTATTCATCAAACAGCCAATTTTATAGTAAGCTTTTGATTATATCTTGTGTGTAGTTCTCTCAGGAAATAGATCTATGAGCTCTTTTATTTCTGTAGTATATAGGGCTATGGTCTGGATTAGGGTAGAAGAGAGATACTTCCTAGTTGCTCTCCCACTCTGGCAGAATATGGAGGGTGGAGAACAAAAAAAGCCAGGCCTATGAAAATTCACCCCAGTGGTGTCTATAGGATTCTTGCTTATTTCATATGATGTCTACTACATCTAGCATGTCACCCCATCCTAAGGAGCAAGGCAGTTAGAGGCAGGCGACAAGGCACTGAATCCAGCTTCTAATGCAGATCAAACCAAAAGCATGGGATGGACCTCAGTTCTACCAGCATTCCCTATGGGAGTCTATGCCTAAGATCAGCCAGGGTGCTCAGTTTCACTCTCTGCTCCCACTCCAGGGCTCCTCCCAGCTGGGGGTGTGGTCACCTGCTGTCACCATCACTTCACAGGCAGACTGTTTTTGTGTGTTGTGTTTCTGTTTCATTCTAGTTGAGAAGATGCCTAGCCAGTGTGCACCCTGGTGGTTCAGCAGTGGGTGCAGAAAGGGCTTTGGGGCATTGAGGTATCTCTACTGCAGAACTGAGCACCACTCTGCAGAGCCTCTGCTGGTTTCCCTGTTGTTACTGTTTTCATGAGCGTAATGGGAAATCAGCAAAGAGGGGCCTTAATTTCATTTATTTGTTCCTTTGAAAAATAACTAGTGGTCAAGTGATCAAACACAAAACCACAAAATCAACTAGTATCCAAGTTCAGTGAACTCGGCAGAAATGAGCCATTCTGGTGATGCATGCGTTAGTTGTCACCAGTTGCAGTGCCCATTCTGGTGATGCACGCGTTAGTTGTCACCAGTTGCAGTGCCCCTTTCTCTCATTCAGTTCCTCGGAATAACTCTTATTCGCTCTCATAAGAGGTTGAAAATTACTAGGTAAAATTAACATGACTATATAATGGTGGCACTTGGAATGCAATATGTTCTTCAGTTTTGTTATTGAAATCACTGAAGTTCCCCCAGGGATGCCTTGCAGAGCCTTTTATTAGCAGCATATCATCAAGTCCTTCGATGATGTAGCTCTCTCTCACCTAGCTACATCCTCAGTAGAACTTGTCCCAACCCACATAGATGGTCTGCTGGATCTGTGTACTTAAATTTCAGATACTCTAGAGACTTGGGCCAGAAGGCAGATGAGCATTGTGTACAGTTGGAAATCCAAAGTCTTTTCTAGGTCTATTCTCAGTGATGGGGTGAGTGGGTGGGGCTGTCTCTTCCAGTGGTTTCCACAATGTCTAAACATTTCTAGGAAGGACTTGGGGGTAGCACAGGGGTCATCTAGTCATCTAAATATTTTTAAAAGTTTAAAAGCTCATGCACGAGGTACATTTTCCTGTGAGTTCCTTCCCTTAGAACATGAACATGTCAAGCTGTTTCAGGACTGACTGACCATCTATTTTAAAACCTGAAGTGTAAGCTATTGACTTCTATGGACCAAAGGATATGAAATATGTGACGTTTCTGGGGCTTACTCCTCAAAATGCTTCCAAAGGAGAGCAGTGACACCTAGGTGGAAGTTCTGGTGACAAGCCCACATCCACATATCAAAGATATTTCTGCTAACAAATGTTAACCTTTCTTCTTGTCTTTCTTATGTGGGATGATCCTCTGAGCTGAAGCTGCCTCAGTTACCCAACCTAGACCCTCTCCCCTGACACCAACACTGTACTCATCTCTAAAGACCATCACCGACTCAGTGAACTGGTCTTAGGGCATAGAAACCCAGAGAGCAAACGAGATTCCTTTCAAAGCTCAGAATGGTCACCTCTTTCCCTTCTCTGTGAACCATACTTCCCTGTCATCACAGATTTCTTATCCATCTGGAACCATAAGCTCAAATAAACCGTTCCTTCCATAAATAGCCTTAGTCACGATGTTTTATCACAGCAATAGAAAAGTAAGTAATGCATTTGCCTCCTCTTCCTCTTCCTTTTCTATGTAGATCCGGGTGGATGGGCCCAAGGGCAATGCCCTCCAGTATGAGACTGTGCAAGTGGTGGATGCAGGACCAGTTCTCCGAGACATGGCCTTTTCCAAGGACCGCGAGCAGCTCTACATCATGTCAGAAAGGCAGGTAAGGCTGTTGAGCACTGCTTGACATTTGTCTTGCAACTAAATACTAGCCTCTGGCTCCATAGAAACCTACAGGAGGCCAGCTGCAGCGAGGTGATTTGATTTATTTGGCACAGTGTGTTTCTTTTTGGTTATGCTGCCTGAGGGCTGGGGCTGGGTAGGTTGGAACAGGAACGGAGCATTTGAAATATGAAAACATCCGTGAGTCTAGAACAAACCCAGCGGCCTTGAAATGATGGTGTGGATAGGCTCAAAAGCAACATTTCCAACTTTGAGGGGGAACTCTAAAGTGCAGAATCCCAAGTTCTGGTTCATACTTCCCTGCACAAGGATAACCACCTATCAGCGTCACATGCCTCGTCTGAAAAAGTTGATGTGGTGGTAAAGATTTGTTACAGTAAGAAACCTAGGTAAGTGAATAATATAGGAAAGAAAGATGGATGAAGGTTTGGAATATAGAGTGGTAAAATAAGATGATACATCATGTGCTTTGAGCCTGCTTAGGTACCTCTAACTTTTCAGAACCTCTAGAAGATTATCTGAAAGCCGTTCTGTGAATAGACAGATCCCAGGAATGGTTGCTGGCTAAAACCAAAGGGCTTAGCACTGTTAGATTTGGTCCTGGACCTTAGCTGAGTGCTAAATAAGTTGTTCAGGGCCCTCAGTGCAGAGCAGACACCCATTTTAACAAGCAAAGGGAAGTTTCCCCTGGGCAATTTCATATAACTAAAGATGTTTCCTATAGCCCTCTGACTCACTGCCTAGAGTGTTACATTCCACAACACATCCTGGAACCCCAAGTGTGCGTCTGTGTTGCCGTTTCTCTGCCCCCTCATTTCTAAGGGGTCATATTGGAAGCTGTCCGTCTAGCTCATGAATATGGATGTCTTGGCACTGAGTGACAGAGGCAGTGACCATGAGGGATAGCTCTCTCTCTTATTCATCTTTATTAGTGTGCCTGAACTCTCTGGAGGACTTCGCTGACAGACTCTAGATTGTTCTGCCTGTCCCAACTCCACAGAGTGAGGGAGATGAATTCCACATTATGCCACCCACAGAACTTGTGCATTATGTCCTAGAAGTCCACAGCCGCCCCACCCTCCATAGGAGCTCGATGACATCTTCTCTCAGTGTGGGACTCTGCATCTGCCAGCTTCAGCAATACAGGGGGCCATTGTGGTGCCCTTTGGAGGCCACCGTGGCTTGGGATTGGTGAAACAGTTTGCTCTGGGATTGGATACAACTGGGATAGTATAAACAGCTGGTGGTGAATCTATACCCTTGTCTGCAATTTTTGCTTTTCTTAACATGATTCGCTACTCCTCACTCGTTGCCTAACTCTGCGTCCATAAGAGATGGGGAAGGGACTCACTTTCTTTGATGCAATTGAATTATTCAAAAAAAGGCCCAAGACCTGAATGTGACACTGAACACTTCAAAATGCCATGCCTGATCTAAAATCCATAATTTCTAAATCTGAGACTAAAAGCATAGAAGAACACTGAAAGAAGCGAAAGCTGAATGATTAGTGTAAATGATCAGTCCTCTCTGCTAACACTGAGCGTGCGCACTCCTGTCCATCTGAAGGACCCAGCTGAAACCTTAGCTGTCTCTGTTCTCCTTCAGCTCCTGTCTCTTCTAGTGTGCTCTCTATCCACTCAGGCTTGGTGATGAGGCATTCTGGGAACTTGATTATGGCATATAGACCAGGAAAGGAAGACAGGAGTGAGAAGGCCAGATGTTCACCTACTTTGGAGTTGCTTTTCACAGAGACTCAAAATCAAAACCAGATGCCCCATTGCCTAGGTCAATACTGGTATCCAGTGGTTTGGCATCTTCATTTTGTAGCACCGTGGTTTAGGGCACAGGCCTTGGCGCCACAACATCTAAGTGTATTAGTCACTTATCATTGCTGTGACCATATACCTGACCCGAACAGGTTAAAGAATATTTTATAAACTCATGGTTAGAGGGAGTCAGCCCATCATTGCAAAGAAGACAAGAGTGGGTCAGTTAATGCCAATTGGAGCTTGTAGTGGCTTGCTCATATTGGGGTATCAAACAAGAAGCACAGAACTCAGGCTAGATATGGGGTTATGTTGTAATCTAAAAGTCATCTTTCTCCACTAGCTTGGCCCCATGTCCCAAAGTGCCTATAACATCTCAAACCAGGGTCATCACCTGAGGACCAAGTGTTCAAACACAAAATCATGATGGGGGGGGGCATTTCACACTCAAACTGTAATACTGAGCATCAACCCTGACTCTTCTGTTGTTCTGGAGTTCATAGAGGGTCGGCACCGTCAACTTCTGTCTAACAGCCAGGGCTTCAAACATTAACTAATAAGACATATCTACCAAGCTTAGCTATGAGGTTAATCCCTGGACTTCAAGGCAGACCTGTCCCTAACTGACTAGTGGCCCTAGACACGTCATTTGAGTTCCCTGTTCTGATTTGCTTTCTTTGATAGTGTGATTTAAAATTTTTTGACCCAAAACAACTTTGGGGAGGAAAAGGTCCATCTCAGCTTACAGGTCACAGCCCACCATTGATGGAAGCCAAGGCAGGAACTCAAGGTATGAAGTGAGGCAGAGACACTGGAGATTTTCTGCCTACTGCTTTACTCTCTATGGCTTGCCACCTTGCTTTCTTAGACATCCCAGGACCACCTGACTAGGGGTGGCATTGCCCACAGTGGGCTAGGTCCTTATACATCAATCATTAACTAAAGTCTCACAGACATAACCATAGGCCAATCTAATGGAGGCAGTTCCTCAGTTGGGTTCCCTCTTCCAAGGTGACTCTAGTTTGGGTCAAGTTGACAAATAACTAGCACATTCCCAGTCTTGGCTTTATTATCTGTAACCTAGGGGTAATGGCAATGAACTACTTCATTTGAGAGCTTGAATAACCCAAGAGTAGCATGTACTAGTCTTCATATTACTATGTTTTCTACATGTGAGCAAAAGCCTAAATATTCTCGAATGATATGAGTTAATAACATGAAATACAAAAGAGTTAGTCCTGGGACCCATGGCCTTTTCCCATGAACCCTCAACTAATGTATAGCTGAGGGCTCATGAACCATATGGACTCTGTTGTACCATCCAACTCTGTTGTCTTGACATAAAGCTGCCATTGATAACATACAAAGAAAGAGACTTGGCTATACACAGTGCCACTTCATTCATAAAAATGTGTGTCAGGCAATAATTTTACAAAACTTGAGTTGATCCTTCTGTGGAAACCCATTGAAGGATTCCCCTAGCATTGATACCTTGATAGATCAGTCTGTGAAGAGGCTCTGAGAAATTCAAGAGGAAAAAACTTCACCTATGAGCATCAAAGCTTAGAAGAGCCAGGCTGTCTTTGGATTTTGCTTCTAAGGTCCTTCAACATCCTGGAGTTCCTGTTACCTCTGTGGTTGCTTCTTGATCACTACCTGGTCCATCCTCCTTCTTTTATTCCCCCCCTAGTGTTATATTAGTCTTTAATGATGCTATTCAGTCCCATGACTTCACATATCATCTTGTGTCTTTATTCAGCCTTTCTAACATAGCTACTTGCCTCCTAGATATCATCACATATGTGAATACCATATACTTTCAACTTAACACACCCAAGGCCACATTTTTCATCTTCCTCTCTAGCATGTTTCATCTGTAGTAATCTCTATCATAGTTAATAGCAACCAAGTCATCCAAGCTAAAAACCATACAGACATTTTTTACTTCTTTTTTAACCTATGACTCTACATCCAACATATCAGAAAATGTATTGATTCTATAAAATATTTCCAGAATATGACAATTTCCCATATTACTGATTCCACCCTGGATCAAGACTATTATTTTCAATAGACCCCTGTCTATTCTGTCTGTGGCCAACATTATCTTCCCAGACTTTTTTCAAGGCATAAAACCAAATTTCTTAAAGTTTAAGTTAAAGCTTGTCATCATGTACCAGTCATCAAATTCTCTGGCACTGATGAGGACCCAGAAGCCTGTGCATTCCTTTTATTTATTTGTTTGGGGGTTGTTGTTGTTGTTGTTGTTGTTGTTGTTGTTGTTGTTTTTGAGGCAGAATATTGTACATGTCACCTTGGCCTTGAACTTGCTATGTAGCTAAGGATGATCTTGTCTCTAATTCCTAAATGCTGGCATTGTAGGCATGTGCTTCTGTTCTCATTTTATTTCTGTTGCTATGATAAAGTACTCAAACAAAAAGCCACTTAGTGGTAAAAAGGGTTTACTTGATGTACAACCCCAGGTTCTAGTCTATCATGTTAGGAGGTCACAGTGGCAGGAACTTCAAGTTGCTGGTCATATTACATCTATAGTCTAGACCATGGATAGATAAATAAATGTATGCTTGCTTGATTGCTTGCCTAACTTTCAATTTCTCCATGCTTATGTTGTTTAAGATCGTCTGAGTAGGGAATGGTTCTGCTCACAGTGGGCTACTCACGTCAAGGATGGCAAGCAAGATAACCCCCCACAAAGATCCCCGTAGGCCAACACAATGTACACAGAGCCTCACTGAAAATCTTTTCACAGATCATTCTAGATTTTGTTAACTTGGCAACAAAAGCCAACCGTCACACCCACCACACCCAGTGAGACTTTTTATGTTCTATGTTCTAGAACTATCTAACCTTTTTACCCTATATCTCTCTCTGCTCTCCAGATAGACTCTGTAGAATTAGGACAGGGCAAGTAAGTGTTCCAGACAAAGAAATGCCCTAGGTGACAGTCCTCTATACATCAAGCATGCATGCTCCTGCCTTTGGGGTGTTTGCTATGATGATCCCCTTGCCTGAAAGTGTCTCCAGATAGCTACAAGGCTGACTCTCTTCTAAGTCTTTGCTTCTAAGAGGTTTCCCCTGAGATCCCTGGAGAAATTCCAACTTGCTGTCCACCAGATCCAGCAATCACCAATTCCCCATGTTCCTCTATCTCTATCCAGGACACTTATCTCTTCTTGTAAAGCTCCTATGCCTGACACACACACTACTTACTGCGCACCTTTCTCATTTGGAATGTAAGCACCACAAGAACAGAAACATTGACGTGTTTCATCACTTCAGTTCACCTGTGACTAGGGTGCTCTTGCTCATGCATCCAGAGACCTCATGAGGAAGTTTCCCCTTGGCCTATGCTGAGAGGCTCAGACAAAGGCATTCATTAGAATGCATGTGAATAGAAATGCTGATCTGTTTTATATTTTTAGTTCACTTATGTAGTGTAGCCCCTAGAACAATATCTAATGCATAGGAAAGCAATACATATATGTTAAATGCATGAGAATATGAACAAAGTGAGCTCTGGGACTCTCTAGCCTGGAGCTTCTTGTTTCAGTTATGTTGCTGTGACTTGTTCCCATCACTAGACACTAAAAAACAACCACAAAACACATAAGGATCTATATTTTCCAACCTCATGAGATGGGCAGATTCACTCTTAAACCCAGTGCAACGGCAAACTGAATTACAGCCGGCTTCAGAGTTAAGGACCCATGTCCGAGGGAGCTGGTAGCGGAGGGTGCCAGCTGTGCTCCACCACATCTGTTCAGGGAGACCCTTCCACTCTTTTTTGGAAGGTTTTGGGATTGTAGCAAGTCAGTTGCCTAATAGAACATTTGGTTCTAGTGCAGTGCCTGATGCAAGAGCAAGAAGAAGGCAGCCTGGTGAGCAGGGGAGAGAGGGGGGAGCATCTGGAGGCTGTGAGAAGCCAGCTGGGTTCCCCTATCACCAGTGCTTCCCTGTTCCTCTTGGCATAAAACCCAAGTTCTAGACTTGGGGCTTAGCTCTGTGTGGGGACCCTGCCCAAATTCATTTGATACCAGCTTCCATGTATCCCTAATGCTGTGCAGTTCCTTCCAGATGAAAGACCTTTGCTATCTCCACATGCTCTGCTGGTCATCCATGGCTGCCTCCTTTCATACTGCTGATTGCCTGTCTAACGCTGAGCCCCCTATCCAACACCAGCATCATGCCTCCTCCCTAACACTCTTGCTCCTTCCATTGCCTATTGGCCTAAATATTCTCCGTTGGATTATTTTTCTTCTCTGCGCCTTGGCATGGGGATTCCCAGAGGGCAGGGACCTTGTCTCTCATGTGTGGGACCTAGGAGAATGATTTCCCCCAAATCTTAGTTTCTATGGGGTTGATGCCAGGGAAAGAACCATGGGCCTAGCTGTCTCCTAGTAAGGCATTGCATTCTCTGGAGGCCTGGGACACTTAAGAAGATTCAGGTGAGATATTAGGTACTTGCTTGGGGTAAGTCCTAGAGAGTATTGATTCTGTGAGCTCCCCAATAGCTCTAAGATGACACTGCTGGGCCTGAGGAATTTTCTGCTTGACTGTGTAGTGAGAGGCCAAGGCAACAGGGACTGCCCTCTCTTCTAAATGGTACCCATCCTTGCTCATTCCAGGCTCCTTTTGTGATGCTGACCTCTGATGCCTCTATCCCACTTAAGAGATACAGTATTTAGCATCTGGGAAAGGAGATTTTGGCAAGCAGGGGAAGATGCTGTGGCCATTCTGTCATTGTGCCACACAATTGACCTATAGACAGGGAAATCCACAGAGTTTTCTTGCTGCTGGTTAAAGCTCTCCTCTGACTCCAGATAACCTCTCACCATGGGCCAGCTCTCCATCTGAGAAAAGATGGTAGGATGGTGGTGATGAGGAAATCACATGACGGCAGAGGTAGAGAATGAAGTGTGCGGTGACTGTATGTGTAGATACCTGTGTATCATATTCACATATGCTACTTTTGCCTCTGTAACTCCAGCTAAGTTACCAGCCACCCCAGCCTCTTCTTCATTTGATCCCCAGCAACTATTTACTGAGCATCTCTTGGGAGCCAGGTGTCCCTCTAGATCTGAGAGACTCTGTAGATCAAAGTATCAAAGTTGTCTTCTTCAGGTAGGACACTTTCCAGAAAAATGAAGGGATGAATGAATGACTTATGTCAGAAAACAGTGAGCACAGTGGAAAATAGAACTGACTTAGGAGTAAAGTAGTATCTCAGAGAGTGACAGAAATGCTCTTAGAAAAACAGTCTCTAGGAAATTGTTCCTGGAGAAAGGACCTTCTGAGCAAAAGGCAGCAAAACCACTGAGGTGGCAGGAGTTGGCTGTCAGGGGAAGAGCCATCCAGGCACGAGGGAACACAGCAAGCCCCGAGGTTCTGAGACCAGAACATAGAAGGTTTGCAGTGCAAGTGGTGGGTGGTGGTGAGGCTGTTGTGGGGAGCTGTACACTTGGGTCGCACAGGAACTCGTTTGGTACCTTTGCAATGGGCATATAACGAGCAGGACTGATCTCCACTTGCAGCGAGGATTGAATGAGATGTGTGTACAAAGTGCTGATCTTGACATCTGGCAACCAGACTGCAGTGAGCCAAAGTGGGTGCCTTGTTTGATATCTGCAAACTGTGCCGTCAGTAGCCACGGCATTGTTTCTGTTTTCTCCCTGTGTGGGCTCCTGTCTCTCACTCAGCCAGTACTGCTTTCCATGCAGAGTTTTTCTTGGAGGGAATAAGTGCATGATGCCAGGTGTCAGTGTCATTTTGCTACCATATACCTCACTCTTTTTGTGTAGCTTATGGCTCTCTCATTTTCCCCTTTCATTCTGTATAGTTCTAAGCGTCACTCTGTTGCACATGTGTGACAGCATGGACACAGATATCCACACACGCACTCCTTGCCTTGACATTGTTCCTGTCTGTCTCTGTCAGCCTCCTCCTTGCTGTGTGAATACATGTCCATGTATGTAGTATGTGTCCACTGGACCGTCACAAGCATGGAAGGGATATCTACACACTAAGAATCTACTGTTTGATTTTAAAAAATAAATAAACAAAAAAAAACCCATCAACATGATGGGAAATAACTGAGAGAAAATGTCAGTAAGGTGGATCAAGGAGGAGATAAGGTGACTGAGTCAGGAATCCTGGGGTCCTTGATTGTCCCAAACAGGAGTAGAAGCAGTTGTTCCCCAGTCAAAGCAGGCTCTACTTTGAGAGACACCAGAGAAAGAGTAGATCTCTCTGCCACTTTTGCTATCTCTGCTGTCCATGTTTGAGGTCCAAGGACCCCCAACATATTTTCTCGCTCTCAAGAGATCTGCTTTCTTTATCTGAGCCAACACCATCTTTCATGGTACCCTTTGTGTTGACTGGCTTCTATTGACAGTGGGAGGCCCCCAGGCCACTGGGGTTACTTCTAATCCTGTCCTTACTCCTGAGTACTTGGGGGCCAGACAATGAAGCTCTCTCACATGATGAGATGCAGGAGGGGCATCCCTGCCTGACCCCCTCCAACATGATCCAATAAGCAAGCCACGAAGACCGTTTTGCTCTGTCACACATCACCCAGTGCTCATTCATCCATTCACTCAACAGATGGTCACAACGCACCTACTCTGTGCTGCATACTGGCCAAGGCATCAGGGTCATAACCTTAAAGGGACAGATAAATAACCTTGATTTTATCAGGAAGCAGCAGGCAAAAATCAGTGAACATAATTAATACCTCGCAGAGAAGTTTAGCAGGCGACAGGGGTCTACAGAGGAAGCCAGCGACACAGGGAAGCACTCTCACAGCCCTGGGAGGCACTAGGTTTGTGATTTGAGAGTGTCCAGAGAAGGATGTCAGAGACCAGAAGGCATCCAAAAGCATAAAACAGGCAGCTTCCGTGTTCCCTTCCTCCTCTCTGTTGTGCTGTTTGTTTGTTTGTTTGTTTGTTTGTTTTTCAAGACAGGGTTTTTCTGTGTAGCCTTCGCTGTCCTAGACTCATTTTTATAGACCAGGCTGGCCTCGAACTCACAGCAAACTGCCTCTGCCTCCAGAGTGCCTCCAGAGGTGTGCGCCACCATGGCCAGTTTGTTTTGCATTTCTTTTAGGTTCTTTGCTTGAAGTTTAAGATGGGGAGATGGGTAAGCTGTCTTGAAGGAGGGAAATGGTGAGGGGGCGCCTTTTGATTGTGATTTTTGCCACACTGAGAATTTCTGAGGGAAATGTGGTCCAGGAGAGTGTGGAACTACAGTTCAAGAAACATCTGTGGGTCTGGAGAGATGACTCAGAGGTTAAGAACAGCTGCTGTTCCTGCAGAGGAATTGGGTTCATTCCCAGTATCCACATGGAAGCTCACAACCATCTGTAACTCCAGTCCCAGGGGGGCCAGTGCCCTCGTGTGGACCTCACAGGCACTAGGCACACAAATGGCGCACAGACATCCACATAGACGAAACACAAAGGCACAAAATAAAATTTTTTAAAAATATTTTAAGAAAAATATCTATGTCACACAGGGCTTAGAACTCCAAAGTCTATGATGCTTCTGTCAAGTACCTCCCACGTCACAATGCACGGCCACTTTATTTTGTGTCTCAGTGTCCCTAGAGATATTCTGAACTGTTACAATCTTGAAACTGATACCAAGTATGACAATCTTGGACCCTAATTCAGTGGCAAGTGTTACTGCAGAGATAGTTTCTTTGTGGTAGTTTTTTTTTTTTTTCTATTTTAGTTGAAGGTGCTAGGCTTCTGCAGAAGTGGTCCCCACTCTATCAGCATTGGGTCTCCAGGATCCACTCACCTGAGGTGTGTTTGACAGTGATGCTGCCACTATTTCTCCATTGTCCTTTTCATGCCTATGGAGGACCAACTTGTCAGTTCGGGTTTGTCTGGATGCCTGACACTGTGACAAGCTGGTTTGGACATTTGCTCCTGGCACCCTCACTAGGCTGTGTCTGATAGCTCCTGGGAGTGTGAACTTGAAATGTAGGCTGCAAAGAGAGTGACAGGGAGCTGAGCCACCTCAGGCATTCACAAAGAGAAAAGCTGTTGCAGCAATTCTCCCAGTTTCACTCAGGTAGAAGCCTTCCCATCGGTCTGTAATGGATCCCAACAGCTCCAGTGTGTCATTGCTGAAATCTTCTTGCTTCCCTTTCCTTTTCAATCAATGAAGAATGTCTCCATTTTACAATTACTGAGCTTTTGGGAGCGGGAGAAGAGGCAGCTTCCTTCCCCAATTTCCTACCATCCTCTGTGCTGGCATCCTGGATTTCCCATTGTGCCCTAGCCCTTGAAATGGGAACATTCCCCAAGGCGTCTCTGATGACACACTCTCCTCCCACCCGCTTCACATCCAGGACTAGTGAGCAGCACTTCCAGAACCACACAATAAACTGAAGCAAGAGCCAGGCTGGAAGACAGACTCGGCTCCTAGGGCAGGTTCCTCCCCAGTGCCCCTCACAAGGAGCTAAGTTCTCTGCAGCAGCAAACAATCCTGTCTGCCTTTCTGGTTCCTCAGCAGGGAAGCTATGCACTATGCTTTCAGAATATAGCTTAGAAGATAAGAATTGCTAAGGATGGTGAGGCAGGGTAGCTTAACTGATGAAGTATCGAAGATGGGTACACTAAGATCCGCCACTTCTTCCTGGTAAAAAGGCTCCTTAATTTGGTCTCTATTGAGCCTAGCATGGTACAAGTTGGGACTAGAGCCCTTTCACACCATCTTGGTTATTTTGGCATATTTAGGATACCAGGCAGCACCAACTCCATCCTCCCAGAGACAGGAAGGGAAGCATCCCTCCCCCCTATAATTTCCCAACTGATGTGGTTCTAAATAGCCACTTGTGTAGCAGGAAAGTCTCTAACATATAAATATGATGACTTTAGCAGCTTCTTTTATAGGAAACCTTGGCTCTCAGACAATTCAAAGAGGTCACTGGAAGGCAGAACTGTATACAATAGACCATGAATTTGGCTTTTCATCAAGGCCCTTACTTCTCACCAACTTTGCTGCCCAGAGCAAATTGTTCAAGTCATTTCTGCTCTGATTTCTTGATGTTTTGCTTGTGAGCCTTGGTTTATCCTAGTCATTATCATCATTGCTATCAGAAGCTGTATTGATAGGGGCCAGGTCATCTAAACAAATTTCTGCCTAAATTTCTGCTAAAGCCTGGTTCAATTCCAGATACCAACTACTACCCAAGAGCCCTGCTTCCTTCAACTTTGGGAAATCCCAAGGTGCACTTCTTCTCCATATGGTTGAACAATACCTTCTAGGGTGTGAAGTCTTGGTCTCCTTCTCCAATCAGACACAGCCACGTCACCACAAGGAAGCTTTGCAGATATCCTTTGTTATTCTTCCCAATCTAGGGGAGGCATTTTAATACATTTGCGTCCAATCCTACTGGATTCTTGAAGTTTATCTAAGACTAGGAAGCTATATTACGTAGTTTTCACCTTTATGACCAAATACTTGACAGAAACAACTTACGAAAGGAAAGGTGTATTTTGGCATATGGTTTTACAGAGCGCAGTCTATGTTCATTTCATTTCCTGCGTTTGGTACTTACCCGCAGTGACCTACTTCCTCCGGCTAAGCCCCACCTCCTGGTTTCTACATCCTTCCAAAATAGTACCGCCAGCTGGAGAAACAAGTATTTAAACATGGGCTTGTAGGAAGCACTTCAGAGTCAAACTATAACCTTGGCTGAAAGGAGTTTCTGGCTTCTTATCTTCTAGGACATTTAGGATAGATGGTAAAATGGCCTGTTCCCCTTCCTGCTGTCTTGGACCAAGATGGTGTATAAAGGCAGACAAGGAAGCGATGTGAAAATGGATGAGGCGAGAATTCTAAATGTTTATACAATAGGCAGGTTCTGTAGAGGAGTATAACGTTTATATGTATATTTATGTAAGAGAGAATTGCTAAAATGGCTTACAGGATAGAGGGTGAGAAATCCGATGGCCGCCCACATCCTGGAGAAGCTGAGAATGAAGGCAGTGTTCAGCCCTCTACCCCAGCAATCCCAATCTGGTCAGGAAGGCTGGGAAATTTCACAGACAGTTGCTGGTCTTCAGTCCATAATGAAGGCCAAGGAGGCTGAATGAAGTCAGCGGTCTGTGAGGAGAGCAACAGCAACAGCAGCAATGGGAATAGATGCCTTCACAAGCAAGAAGCTAGGCCAACCAGGCAAGCAAAACCACTTTGTTCCTCAGGCCTCCTTACAAACCATTAGGAGGTGCTGCCCACCCTTGGGAAGGGTCCCTTCCCCTCAGTTAATCCTTTCTGGAAATACTCTCGAAGATATACTCAGAGGCATATCTCTTATCAGATCCCAGATGCCAGCAAGTTGACAATCAAGATTAGCCATCAGAGCTGGTGACTAGGGCAATTGTTGGCAGCTCTGTCTCTACTCCTGTACCCCATTAAGTATCTGTCTCTGGCAATTTCCCTGACAGTCACTCCTACTCTTAATTTGGTGTCAGCATCCTGATACTTTGGTTCACTTGAAGTGCCATTTTTAAAGACAACCACTTGGGATGCTACATAAAGCATCACAGGAGAGAATCACCATGTGAGCACTCAGAGCCTTGGGCTGCATGTCTTACCGCCTGCTAGGCAGAGATTACAAAAATTTTCTGTGGCTTTGGGCTTGATTAATGTGTTAGTCAGCTTTCTGTTGCTGTGACAAATACCTGTAAATATCAATTTAAGGTGGAAAAATGTATTTTGACTCACAATGCTACAGGTTTTAGTCCATAGCCACTTGGCTTGTCTCCTGGACTATGGTGATGTAGAAAACGATGTTAGAGAGTGGAGAGTAAAACAAAGATGCTCACCTCATGGTAGTTGGGAAGGAGGGGTGGTGACTGGGGAGGAAGCAGGCATAAGAAATATCCGTTAAGAATGCTTGCTTCTCTGATCTTCTTCCTACACCAGCTAATGTTTCTGCTACCTCACACTTGCCTATTGCTATGAATCCATCAATGAATTAATCTACTGATGTGATGATATTATAGTTCTCATGATCTAATCACTGCCGAGGGGCCACACATCTAAACACTGCTGCATTGGGGACCAAGCCATCAAAACATGAGCTTTGGGAGGGGCCACATTTCAGGTCAAAAGCCTGACAGAAAGAGAAATGGCAGTCACCAGTAGACTGCATTATCTTCCCAGCAAGACATGAGGATGATGGTCTGGAGACTGAAGCTTTTGAAATATCCCTGCATCTGTTAGATCTGTGTGGGACTCTGGAAGACTTACTTTCTTACCCAAGGACCAAGTTTGAGAAGCTATATACAATCCCACGCCTCTCTCTCCCTATCCTCTGGAATGGAGGTAATGTGATTCCATGAGTTCTAGCTGACTGGCATTGGAGTTCTCTAGAAGAGAGATCAGAAATCTTAGATACTTAAGTGTGTTGTACACTCAGTTTAACTATTGATGAGATAGTTTCAAAAAACAAATAGATGCCTGTTAATGTATGCCACTGTTCGAAATGACTACATGCCATTGATGTTGTCATGTGACTTTGCCAACTGAAATATAAAATGGCAGAACTGTATCTCATGGTCATTAAGTGCATTTTAGTAGTACAAGAAGACAATGGAAACGTGAACTTGAAGCTGACTCTGTATTGGACTCAGTGGTTTCAAGGCAATGAATGGTAGAGGGTGGGTTGAGCTGGATACCCACTTACAGAGAGTTGAACAGAACAGTGAAGAAGCACTGGAAATACAACAGGGGTAGATGATATCTTTTTCTAGCATGATCCACAGTTGTGCTGCCAGTCCCGTGCTGAGCCTCCACTTAACCTTGAGCAGATTATTTAACCTCTGAATATTTGAGGATTCTCACCAGCCAAATGAGGCTCTCTGTGTGCCCATTGACTGAGTGGTTACAGTGAGTGAGCCATACAACTCTGAGAACCCTGTCCCATGAGGACTCAATCACTTCTTTGCATAATGCTCTTGTGGACTGTGTGCAGTTCACCCTTGTTCATTCAAATGCTGATCTTTCTACCCCACTATCTGGATCAATTTGGACATTGCATTGTGATGGTTATTCTAAGTATCTCCAGTTTCAGGTTTGTGTAAACATGTTGCCATTTGTTCTCTGTGTTGTCAACAAAAACAAACTAGCCAATGCTGAGCAATAACAGAAAATAGGGTGGGACATCCTGATGGAGTGAGGGGAAGAAAAAGTAAAGAAAAGATAGGAAGGATCCACAAGGAGAGGACCAGAAAACATTTTTTAAAAATGGCCTAGGAGATGATTTAAAAGCAAGTATAAAGTGGGAAATCAGAATGGGGGAAAAACTATACTAGCATAGAGGTTTAGAATGGAGTAATTATTGTGCAGCATTGTGATATAGGCTATTTAAATAGATCCCAGTCTCTCTGTGCGGTTATTTGGGTATAAAGCTAGTTAAGGAGTAACCATTGATTTCACTAAAATAATAATTCAATATTAAATATTAATAATCATTCAACAATCACTCTTAGCTTTCACTTCATTTTCAGACTGTTGGCAGTTGCTATAAGGTTGTCCAGATTTTATTGGAAAAATCCACCCAAAATGTTTTTCTTCCATCACTCATAACCTCACACCCATAGCCTTTGGATTTACATTAGACTCTGTGGTTTGGGGTGCCAAGAGTGACAGAGAGCAGACAGGTAACTTCCTTACAGCCTGAGTCAGTGGGTACCAAAGGCTCGTCAGCCATCCTACTGGGTATATAGTGCCAACCTCACTTCCCTCAGACACACAAGCCTGCCCTTCGCTTACTACTTGTGCCTGAGATTTGTCTTCAGAAGTTCTTCTCTCTCACCTGTAAGGCCAGGAGCTATGCGGTCCTTCTTGTTAATATGCAGGGTCTTAGGCAACAAAGGACTCCACATGTGTAAGTGAGCTTGCCCACCAGTCCTGCCCGGGTACAGGGTTCAGCAGCTGTCAATCTAGCTTTTCCCAGAGTTTACTTCTTGGAGCGAAGGAATAGAAAAGAAAGTTTCTTTGATCAGCTCCATCTGGGGAAATCTGAGTTGAGTAGATAACTCCACAGAAGCATTTCTTGAATATTTAATAGGTTAGCATTATGAATCTGCAAGCTATGCTGACCATGTGGGAGGCAATGTCACTCAAATATATTCGGCCTCGGCACTCAATTAGCCAGGAGCCCCGAGAACTGAGGGTGCAATGAGGGGCCCTTGTGCGGGAAGACTGGATTCGCCTTCCCTGCTCGTGCTGTTTCCTCTCCCTTGTTGCTGTCTGCTTTTCCTGCCTTTGACCTTGACCCTCCTCATTCTTTGCAATCTTCTGTCTCTGGGCACAGGAAGACTTTCAGATCACAGGGATCCGATCTTAGAGAACAAAAGTCCTTTCCAGCAGATCCTCAAGGCCACCGGTAGCATTGGGCAGGGACTCTCCATCCAGCTAAGTAACATCTGGCCTGACAGGCTTCCAGAAACAACACAAACCCCTGCATCCTAAGCTCCCTTTGGCTCTGAGCTCAGCCTTCAACTTGAATCTATCACTCAGCCACTCTTTCTAAACTTATTCACTTAAGTAAAACTATTGCAGTTCTGTCCCTGACCTACTGTCACCCTTAAGCCACACAGTTCTTGCTAGGAGTTGTATCTTCTCGGATGGTTTTTAGGATAGGGGACCATTGTTTATCCTTAAAGGATGACAACATCCAGAGAATCAAATCAAACACTGACCACCCAGGATCCAGAAATTCACAATGAGCTGGGGGAATTTGTCTACATATAATTTTGTTCCAAAGTGTCAGAGACCAAACTCTAAAATGCCTAGAGTCTCATTTTTTGATATTTTAAAAACATATTATGATGATGATGATGATGTTATATGTGGATGTTGTGCCCTCATGCTTGTCTGTGTTTTGTTTGAGTGTATGCTTATCACATGTATGCCATGTATGTGCCTGATGCCCATAGAGGCCAGAAAGAGCATCAAATCCCCAGAGTTATCAATAGTTGTGAACCATCATATGGGGGCTGGTCCTCTGGAAGAGCAGCCAGTACTCTTAACCACTGAGCCATCCCTCCCCTCTGTCATAGTATTCCAAAATCACAAATTATTCCTAAAAGGTGCTGAAAGAAAAATCTAATGGCTTAAGGGCAGAGATTCTTAGCACTTCTTCTTTTTTATCTTTATATTTGAGATAATAATTACTTCTCTTCCTTTTCTCTCCTCCCTCCAAACCCGCCGATATGTCCCTCCTTGCTCTCCTTCAAATCCATGGCCTCCATTTTCATTAACTGTTATAACTTTAAAATGTTTCTACTTAAAGCAAGAAATTCGGCCTTATTTGTATTTCACACATAGTTGATACTTGTCCACCTGCCCTTTTGGGGGCCTATATCACTCATGTTTGGTCATCCTACAACAGACATTGACCAACAATAAAGCATGGAGCTTTATGGGCATCACAATTTGAGGAGAATAACATTCGCACTCTTTCTAGATGATTCTGTTACGTTTTACAATGGGTTTGTAGTTTATTTGTGACAGACACCGTCAACATCATAAACACAACCTCTTAAACTGCATTTTTATGACATTTTGTAGTCCTATGGAAGGGACCTTGATTTATTTAATCTATTTCTTAATGACACAGACATGTGCTGCTTTTGGAAACTTAATTAAATGGTTTTCTTTTAAAAGAGCCAAAATGTTCCCCATTCGTTGACCTTTTCAGTTCTGACAAGCAGCTGTCAGAAAATGCCACTTTTCTGGTAACTTTGAAGAAAATAAGCCTTTCATCTTACCCTTCAGTATAAAGGTAATATAGTGACAATGAGTAGGGAAGGCAGTCCTTGTAGGTAGAAATGATGGCGTGGAGCGAGACCACGGCGGGGCAAGAATGTTTGGAATGTTTTATCATGGTGTGATTTGGTGCAGGTAATGAGTGTGCCGCTTGAAAAATTTATGCCTAAACACTTTGAAAACTTAGTCACAAAACCTTCCACCTGCTTAAAAATCTCCCAGATGAAAGAGCTCAGAGCATTTCAGCTCACTTGCTAAGATACGTGCAAAAACTCAGCACTGTCCTAGGAGTTGTACAAGAGCTGACTGATACCTGTGAGGATAGAAATCTACGAACCAACCTCCAACACCAGTCTTCATGTAATTGGCTCATGAGCCTGAAAAAGAAACTAATTACCTTGAGTTCGTCAGCTTATCCAGCAATGCCCACTTTTGCAACTCCGTTGTTTCTCTGTGGGGTGTCTTTCCCCATGTAGCAACCATTGATTAAAAAAAAAATCACTGGGATATCTTGAACCCCAGAGTTGGATTTCTATATCATTAAAAGCCAAAGATCTTTTTAAATGACCTTAATCATTTCTCCCAGTATTTATAAGAATTTTCTTGGTGGTAAGATGTTTGTATTACTTGCTAATAAAACAAAAATGAAGATGAAATATTACCTTTATGGAGATTGTCTTCAGTGGTGGTGGTACCAGGGACAGACGCGGAGCAAGTGCCCTGCCATTGTGGTCCACACTCAGCACTGTTATTTTACCTTAACTCATGTCTTATTTTCATATTAGTTTTTAAATTAATAGATGTACAAAATGCTGATTTTCTTTTGTGTGGGATGAGTGTTTATGTGTAGCATGTGTGTGTATGGTATGTGCAGACGTATGAATGCAGGTGTGCTGAGAAAAAGTCCTCCATAAGATACAGCTGTAAGGTGTTTTCTTAATTAGTAATCAACTGGGGAGGACCCAGCCCGCTGTCAGTGGTGCCATCCCTAGGCTGGTGGCCCTAGATTCTATTAGAAAGCAGGCTGAGAAAGCCATGGTTAGCAAGCCAGAAAGAAGCACCCCTCCATGGCCTCGGCATCAGCTCCTGCCTCTTGGTTCCTGCCCTGTTTGAGTTCCTGTCCTGACTTCCTTCAGTGATGAACAGTGCTGTGGATGCCTGAACTTTCCTCCCCAGCTTCTTGGTCATGGTGTCTCATCACAGTAATAGAAATCCTGAACAAGACACGTCCTATCACTTATATCTTTGAGGCGGGATTTTTCACTATACTTCGAGCTGGCCCAACAGAGAGTTCCAGCCATTCCCCTGTCCCGTGGCACAGGTTGATTCCATCGGAAGTCAGGCACTTTTACAGCAAGTGCTCACATCCACTGATCTGTCCCTCCAGCCCCAATGATAGGCTTCCTCTTGGCATTTTCACACATGTATAGTCTTGTACTTTGCTCATGTTTGTCACCATTACTTTTCTTTTTTCTTTGCCCTGTCATGCTGGTCCCCTTCTTCCCTCCAAACATAAATCATAAATATTCAAATATGTATATTTAAACCTAGGTTCTTCATATAAGAAAGATCATTCATTATTTGTGTTTGTTCTCTCTAGATATCCTTTATTCTCTGTCCTCTCCCATTGTTATTCGACTTTTTCCCAAATAGGCCCTTTCTGCTTTCATGTTATATGCATATACTTATATGTGTATATAACATATATGTATATGACATATATATTTTAAAAAATAGATTCTACAGGTAAGAGAAACTTATTATTTGTCTTTTTTAAATCTGGCTTTTCCCTTTAGCGTTATAAACCCAATTTCACCTACTACCCATTTTCCTGAAAATTATATAACATCCATTCTACTTTTCACCTGAATATTTCACATTTTCGTTATCCATTATATAAGGCCTATCTTATTTCTTTAGTTTCTAATTGCTAATCTATCTATTAATGTAATGGACTCTAAGAAGCAGAATATATTTTCTTTAAATAGTCAAAAGCATTTATGTGCAAGCAAACACATTTAGAGACCTCTGACCTTGTACTGAGTCAGGCAGCTTTGGATTGGGGTGGCAGGGAATTAATAAAGGAACAATAACCGCCACCCTTATGCCACCCCCACAAGCCTAAAGAAAGCTGGGGTCAGGTGGGCTGTGCCTGCTCGGAGGGAGCCACACCCACCAGCACAGAAATCCTGGAATCTCAATATGTTTATTGCCTACAGCACAGCAGGAAGGGTTTGCTAGGCTCTCTGTAGGGGGCCTCTGTAGCTGAGCAGTGTTGGGATGGAAATATCAGGAAGAGGAAGCTGCAGTTGCTAGTCCTTACACACACTGGCCAACTGTTGGTAAACACTCATACTTGGACCAGAGGAAGAAGGCCTTGTTAATTCTAAGCCTGACTCATGTGCAGAAATCTTTGCTGTCATCCAATCAGTCCAAGGACTTAGTCCTTGTCATGGCTGTGCCCAGGTCAACAATGCATATCCCCTTACACCTTCAATCACTCCAGACTTCCTCGGCTCACTGCAACCAAGAGTGTCATTCGTCTTTATAAACTATTCTTCTCTCTCTCTCTCTCTCTCTCTCTCTCTCTCTCTCTCTCTCTCTCTCTCTCTCTCTCATTTTCACATCCATGTTGGCCTTCCTCACTATCTCCTTTATACCAGGGCTTTGCTGTCAAGCCCCTGCTCAGAAATTTCTAGAGCCCTTTTGCTTCAGAATGAAGGGAAAACTGAGGTCAGCTTCCTTCTTGCTGAGTATTTGTGCCCGAGCCTTCTAGCTCTTTGTATAGTTCTTGCCTGTGAGCAATGCATGGGAGATTCTGTCTGGGAACAGTGAGGAGGAACTAGATGGGGCTGGCTGACCCAGGTCCAGATATGCTGTCAACACTGGTGGGAAGACCGTAGCCAGAATGACCCCAGAAACTTGAGGGCAGTGGCCATCAAGATGAGTCTATCAACCAGGGGTCCAATCAATATAGAGCATCTATCAACCCAAGACAGCTACCAAGCCAGGGCTGTCCTTTCTCATAGCTCCCATTTCCCCATTCATTTCTTTCTTTTCACTTTTTGCTTTATCTCATCTTTGGGTATCTCACAGTCCATCCTTCTTTTATCTCAGTCTTCTCCCAGTCCCTGCCCTACCCATCTTTACATCCACCTTTGTTTTTCCAGTCCCTGAGGAGGGAGGCAAAGCTGCTATGGGGTCAGACCAGTGGTTTTCAAACTGCCGGTCATGACACATTAGTAGGTCAAGAAATCAATTTGGTGGGTCATGAAATCAATGTAAAGGGTCATGGCCAGAATTTTGTTTTAAATGGAATCAAATCAAATCAAATCAAATAGTGTCTATCAAACATAAGTGTCTACTGTGTCGGTATATGGAGGTACATAGTAAAAGTTCTACTGCATAGGTCCCAAGATACAATGTAAATCCTGTCACTTGCATGAGCCGCTTTCACAATGAAGGGGCTGGTCTAGAGAGGATGCCACACCTACGCTAGCAGTACCTTGCCCTTGGTTTTGGACATTCATCTCATACTTAAAGCCACTTTAATGCCATCTTCTGTCTTCCCATTCATTTTTGTTCAGGTGTTTTCTTCATCTCAGCAATTAGGCTTGAACAGTCCTCTGTGTCTATTTTCATAGACAGCTATGGAGCAGGACCATAAGGGATTGGGCAAGCAGTCGGTCAAGTGGCATGCAGGATTCAAGTCTTTGTTCACAACTTCTGAGTCTCTCTTCATTCATGAGCGAGATCAATATTTTCTAAGCTGTTACCACGCAAAGGCCCAGGTGGAAAACAATCAAATTTGTACATCTCTTTAAGGAGATAGAAGTCCTCTCAGGACTTCGGGGGATCAATACCTGGGGGCACAGTCTACTCCAGGCACCTTCCAGCTGTCCCAGCGTGGTTATAGCCTGTCACAGTACACCAACATTCTCTAGTTTGTAGGCTGGATGGGTGAGCACATCACACTGCACAGCCCTTGGAAATCTTTGTTCCCACAATTCTTTGTGGGTCTCCATGCTGGGGATACCCTCAGATGTACAAGACTAGCTTGGGTCCTCTGGGAGCTTACTCCTTAGAGCTTGGAATTGTCACCTACAGTTTACAAGCGACAGTGACTCTGTGTGGTCTGGGACACAGAGTCAGCCTAGTTATGAGGAATGCTTACTTGACAGTTTCCTCTCCTTGCCAGAAGCCTTGACACTTAAGACTCTACTCTCATTTGTCCCTGAAGGAGCCAAGTCGCACTGCCTTCAAACAACCTTCCAGTCTTGTTATTTCTTAGTTATAGGCATAAACCTGGGGCAAGCCAAGATGAGAGGGACAGAATCCAATGGTTCTCCAAATGCCAAATCTTGCTGCACTCACCATGAACAGGAAAAAAACTCTAATCACTACCTTTCTAAAGAGTTGAGCATGAGTGGGCATATCCTTGACAGTGGCCACCAGATGTGCATCCTGCAAACCATTGTTCCCCGCCCCCCCCAAATCTGCAGCTCTCTCTCCTAGAGCCTTTACCTCCTTGAGGACCCCTGCCTTGGGCCATTAGCAAAGAGGCTGGTCATTATTAACTACTTGGCATTAACTGGTGCCACCAAAGGGGAGTTTGGTCCGTGCACGGACTGGTGGCAGGCATCCCTATTGACCCCTGGAATTTAGAGTTTATTCTGTGAAAAAGAAACACACTAGAGGATAAACAGAAAATCCCTTGTTAAACAGCCTGAGGTGTCCTCTATCCCACCAAGCCACTTTTATTGCAAGAATCTTGCCTCACAGGCTCTCAGTTATCACTCTAAAACTTGACACAAGAAGAGAAAGCCTTTCTCTTAACTGTGTGTGGGGCTTTGTGCCGTGGGGGAAAGAGATGTCTTCTGACTTCCTTGTATACCAAAGGAGATCCCAAACTGTAGATTGCATATAGGAAACTTGTTGCTTACTCTGTGTTTATCCAGTAGCTTGTGTGGTACATGATGCATGTACCACGAAATCTTTCTGCCTAGAAAATAGCTCTTGTAGCAGGTTCTGCATGCATTTACTTTGTTGGAGCAGGTCTGATTTTTTTTCTTTTTAAGTGAGATTCATTGTCATTCGGTAGTATCCTTTCAACCCAGTCCAGCATGCGCTTTCAGTTCATCTATTAGAGAAGCTGGCACGGTGCAGCACCAAGCTGATCAAACACCTGCTTTTGTGAGTGAAATTTTATTGGAACTTGGTCACCCCCATTCATTTACATATACTATGTGGCTCTGTTTACCACAGAAGCGGGGTGGCATAATTTAGAGAAGGTCTAATATATAAACTACATTTGATATCAAGGGATGTGGCTTTTCCTGCCTTAGAGGTATGTATAAATAGTGGAATGAAGTCTTTAATTGGGTCTTTGTCCACAGGGAGGTTTATGTGTTTATTGCAGAGAAAGATCCTAAACAAGTATAGCATATGCTGCTAACAGTTTTCCATCCATCCTCTGCATAGCCACGTGATGTGTAGCCTCTCTCCTGGGCCCCTGCATTGATCATCTGTCCAGGACATTCTGTGACTCACATCCCCAGGGAAAGTCCACACTGGTTTCTGATCCTGGGGTCTGTGCTGCATGTTCCTCCTGCAGGGCACAGCCTGGGTCTCCTTTTTGTCCTGCAGCTTTGATCTCCCATGTCCATTGCAGAGTCTGCTTAGTGATGTGTACCTTGCACACTCCCAGTAAGCATTTGGTTCAGTTAAATGAACGATTCCACACTGATTTGAGGAGGATGGAATATAGTAACATGAAATAGTCTCTTAGACAGTAGAAAAGACAATCCCACCTAGATCCCACCTTCTGAGCTAAACCAATCAAACAAAAGCCCCCCTCCCCATGTCTCTATTGGACCATGGCTTTGGCTTTCACAAAGAACCATAAACATTTCAAATAATAAAACCATCTGGTAATTGTCTTCAAAGCAAGATGTTGTTTCTGACAAAAGCCTGAACATTTTTTCTTTATAATAAAGAGAGGCCAAGTATCTCCTTCCTACTCAGTGTTCTTAAATCCCACCACCACACAAAAGAAATTTTTGAAAAATCAAGATAAAAACAATAATTTTCTGTGACAGGAGTATATATATGGCAGCTTTCCCTCGATGAGCCCATCTGGGCTTCAGCACCTCCCCCCATGCCAATTCATAAATCAGAAAATGCTATTACCCACTGGCCATAAAAGAAAAACCCACCACCAATGCAGGGGGCTCATTTCAGAAGCAGCAGCCCTATTTCCAGGGCAGAAATGAGCTCAGAAAAACTACTTGGCTGGCCAGAGAGGGGAGAAATGTCTTTTCCTTGATAATCAGTCTTTCTTTCTTCTCCATCCCTTTTCCTCCTTGGAATATATAGAAAGTAGGGCTACCTGCCACTCTGAAGAGATAATAATAATAGCTAACTAAATTGGAGTGGGTCAAAGGGCAGCCATGGGGATGGCAAGGAGTCTGTGGGTTTCTTGGGCAGTCTTGCCTATTGGCTAAAGCATATCTCATGAATAAATAGTGTAGATACTACTGAGTAAGAGACCTACCTTCTGGGTATCCAGGAAACACAGGCCAGGAAACAAAGGAAAGCAGAGTGCTGGTAAAAATGCACCAGTGTCTTTAAACCCAGCCACCAGCCTTTCCCCCTCTTCTTTTCTCCTTCTTCTTCAGTTCTTCTTTTAAATAACTTTGTTATGCAAAGGATGGAACCCTGAGTCTTGTGCACATTATACAAGGGGTCTCCACCCAAGCTACATTCTCATCCCTGATAGCCCTCAGTTTTAATCCCTGGGGAAGTGGGTTGGGATGGAGAGGGGACATAAAAAGAAGCGAAAAATGAGGAAAGAGGAAGAGAGAATGGGAATGAAAGAAGGGGACCTTGTCTTAGGGAAGAATCCATTTCAGGATTCACCCCCGCCCCCACATTCACAGGGTGAAGAGTCTGAGCCAAGGGCAGAGAACACAGGACTTATTGGCCCGGGGAGACTTACGAGATACAAAGAACATGACAGAGAACCAGTTACTAGCATACTGTCTTCTCATGGAAGGTGCCAGAAAGAAGGTTAACTGTGTTATAGACACTGACATGACAATAGGAGAGGGTAAACCAGTTGGCCCAGGAAGCTGTTTGGATGATGCAGGAGCTCATCAGTAACTATCTGTGAGGGACAGAAATTCTATGCAGAGAAGAACAAAGTGTTATACTTGGTCTATGTAAATAACAGAAAGGCAGTTAGGCAGAGAGAGGAAACAGGAGAAAATGGAGAGCCATGCTGATGTGGAGGGGAGAGCTGGCAGATGCCACTCCAGTAGTTCTAGATTGTGCTGGACTCAGGTGTTCATGACTCTTTTTAATCTAATCCACTCAGATTACTAATAGTCAAGGGTCATGAGAAAGGAGAGGCCCTTTCCCACCTTTCTTTGTTTATCACCTGCACTGGCCTCTTATGACCATCTAAGCCATTAAAACCCCATGCGCAGGAGACAAATGACCTGGGAAGCCACAGCAGCAGCACTGAAATCTGAGGGTGACAAGGCGCCATTGTTTTCCTTGCAGAGGTTTGATGGATTGGGCTTGTCATTGGCTAAGTATGTTAAAGTACGATTTACACATGATTGCCAGTTATGACTAGTAGGTATAGTGATCTAGACATGGTAAAGTGACATCAAGTATAGCCACAGTTCGTGCCAATGTTGCTTTCATTAATTATTTATTTAGATACTTCATTATTATATTATTCTATAGTAGTGTGAGATGTAGCCTTTTGTGGACACTAAGAGTATATGGAATCTTTCTGTTATTTATTATTATTATTATTATTATTATTATTATTATTATTATTATTATTATTATTATTATAAGGTGTATGTACTTGTGTGTGCAAGTATACTTGTATACTTGTCCATGAATAGTCACACAGATAGGAGAGGGCAAACCAGTTGGCCCAGGAAGCTCAACATTGGGTGTTTCCTTCTGTTACTCTTCACCTTATTTTTTGAGACAGAGTCTCTTATTGACCCTGAAGTCTGCCATTTTCAATAGGCTAGCTAGTTAGGTAGCCAGCTGTGAGCCACTGTGATCCAATAGAGTAGAGATGCATGCTATGACTAACTTCTATGTAGGCACTGTAGCTCTAAAATCAGGTTTCCGTGCTTGCCCAACATACCCAGGACTCACTGATTTACCTCTCCAGCTCTCTCTATGATATTTTTGAAATATTTGAGATCTGTTATTGCAGATTGAATAACTCTAATCTGGAAAAAAAGAAATCTCAAGTGCCCCCAAATTCAAAACTTTTTGAGTGTCATAATTATGTCACAAGTGAAATGTTAGTTTTCTTTCATCCATAACTTAATCAAAATTTTTGTTTAAAAATCACTTTGGGCTAGGGGCATCTAAGCACATGGGAAAGAATGCTGTGGCCTTCCTGGGCAGTCTTTCCTCTCATCTGAACACGTACCTGACATGCATGGGGCATCGGATCTGATCCCCTGGCACTGAAAATAATGTACTTTCAGGCAAGTATAAAAGTTGTATATAAAGCACTAATGAGTTTCTAGGAGTCCATCCCCAAGAAATTTCTTTTTTATATACATTTATATTATTATACATATATACAATAAACTACCTACAGCAAGAAGAACCATGAAACAATCAGGAATTATATAAATGCTATACTCATAGTGTTTTGGCTGCTTGTATTTGGCAGCCTTGAAGAAAGCATCTTTCCTATTGTGGTGAGTCTAAAATTCTGAATGTAAGTCAATATTTGGCATATCTCATTGATAAACTTAAAATATCTATCTAGACCTAAAAGCATCTTAACCCCTAAACAACTAAGCTTAATTGTAAGACTAAACTATCTGGTCTTCAACCCCAGCAGACACTTGAGAAGGAATAAACTTAATTAGCTGAGTAGACCGGGAGTGCAGGTTATCAGCTTCCCAAATAAGAAGATGACAGAGACAGTTTGCTACCTGAGCAGTCACCCCAACTTCTCTATAACATTGGCGCATCATCTTCAGCCTTGTGTGTATTCAAATACTTCATTAAAAAAAAACCCTCAAAATTCATAAGCACTTCTAGTCCTAAATATTTTAGATAAGGGCTACCATAGCTGTGAGTTTATGAGTATCACATTAAGGAGTGAAAAGAGAGTAGACTTTCTCTTGGAACAATTTAGGCCAAGAGTGAGCGAGCCTACGTTTTAATCCTTCTCATGTCTCTCATCTATCTGTAGTTTGTAGTTTGGAGTCTGTGGCCTGTCTGACGTGTCTATCCCTGTCTGTCTATTGTCTGTCCCTGTCTGTTGTCTGTCTCTGTCTGTTGTCTGTCCCTATCAAAAGTTTTTGCTCTGTATTGGACAGCACAGAATACAGACATGAGAGGACTTTTTTTTTTAAACAGAAATCTTTTGACAGAGTTTCTCAAGGGAAGTGACTTTACTACCCAGACTATCACTCAAGACGATGATCAGATGAATCTATACCTATTTTTTGCTTCTAACACTCACAGGATGTTTGTTATCTAAGGTCGTTTTCAACCTATTGGCTATTTTCAGCAAGTGATTACCACAGCATTCGCACACACCCCTAATTATTCTGGGTCAGAGACATTGAAAAGTACATGAGATCAAAAGTAGGCATTTAGCTTGGGTTGTAAAAGTGATTAAAGGGAAATCCAAAGCCTGGTAAGGTTGGTTATACTGTTTTCTTAAAGGCAGCTTAAAAAACAAGCTGGGGCCTTTAATCCCAGCACTCTGGGAGGCAGAGACAGGTAGATCACTGTGAGTTCGAGGCCAGCCTCAGCTACAAAGTGAGTCCAGGACAGCCAAAGCTACACAGAGAAATCTTGTCTTGAAAAAACACACACACACACACACACACACCAGAACACCAGGCTAGGTGCACAATAGGATTGGAAGTTGAAGATATAATCTTAAATGGTTTCAAGGCATGTTATTAATTTGATTACAAGGTTCTGGCAAAAGTTTAATGTCTTCAAAGGTGAGAGTGTTTTTAAAAAAAAGATGTTACCACAAAATTGTGTTTTAAAATTTTAAAAATTCAATTAATTAGGATTAAATTTTTAAGAGCATAAAAGAAATGGCAAAAATATAAAATAATGCTACAATAATAATTGCTAGAGAGGAGATCTGTCCTGAGATACAAATATTGTTTGCAAGAGTTTGAAAAGAAGTAGTGTGTTTGCAAACTTCATTTATTTACTCAGCAGCTTGATTAATGCAAAGGGAAAAGCATCCTTAGAGCAGGATCCATTTCACTCCAGAGATCAGAGTTACCATCTGTAAGAGGGTCTGTCAGTATCATGAGCCCCTTGTTAGGAGGTGTTGAAGAGGATAAACTCATTGCAGCTATACAAAATGTCAGGCAAGCTCAAATTGTCATGGATTCTACGAAATAATGGACTAGCAGTCACCCAAATGCCAAAACCAAGAAGACAGGGAGAGATAGCAGGCCTGGGAAATAAGAATGCACTGAGGAGAAGTAACCACTGCAGAGAAAGTGGGACACTAGAAAAGAATAAAAGTGAAGTGCAACCCTGAGGTGTTAGAGCAGAGCCTAGAGCACAGTCACAGTGCTGCAGCCAAGTCCATTTCATGGCTGGGGTGTTAGAG
>OU015744.1:88516979-88544903 GCA_907169655.1 Acomys percivali
GCCTAGAGCATAGTCACAGTGCTGCAGCCAAGTCCATTTCATGGCTGTGATGTTAGAGCAGGGCCTAGAGCATAGATAGTCACAGTGTTGCAGCTAAGTCCATTTCATGGCTGGGGTGTTAGAGCAGGGCCGAGAACATAGTCACAGTGCTGCAGCCAAGTCCATTTCATGGCTGTGTTTAGAGAACAGTTGTGGATGCTCTCAGCATGAGGGAAAGGGGTTAAGAGGATAGGGGCTTTCACTGCTCTTTGCAACTTTACTGTGAGTCAAAATAGATTAGTTCAAAATAACTAATGCCAAATGTAAAGACCTGGATGTATCAGCGTTGTCACTGCTCCACTCTGATGCACACACTAGCATCACCCCACAAAGTCCTCTCCTGCACATTGCAGGCAATATTAGTCCCCTTCTCTAGCTCCTGGATGTCACCAATCTTCATTCTGTGGCTTTTCCATTCCTAGAAGGTCTTGAAGGTGGAATCAGACCATTTGAAGCCTCTCATATCTGACTTCTTTCACTCAACCCAATGCCTATAATGATATTTCTTTTCAACTCAATGCTTTTAAGTAGCACCTATAATGATGTTTCTTTTTCTTCTTTTTATCACCATTGAGTATTCTCTGATATGGGTACCTCTTTTGCAATTGATGATACTGGGGCTTTTCCCAATTTGGAGTGATTGTAAACAAAATTCCTGTAGATACTCTCATGTGACCATACATTTTTGTTTCTCTTGAGTTAAAGACCTAAGGATGGGGCTGCTAACTCATCGTACATGAAACTGGCAAACTTCTTTTCCGGCTGGTTGCTTTTTTTTATTTTTGTCATCTATGTACAGGAATTGCAATTGCTTCTCAGCTTCACCAATATTTGGTACTCTTAGATATTTTTAAAAGATATTCATCTCCCTGGTTATAGTGGCATAACTTGTAACCTTAGGACATAGATGCAGGAGGATCCGGGGTTTAAGGTTATCCTCGGGTGCACAGCAAGTTCAGGGCCAACATGCAACACATAAGACCCTGTCTCAAAACAACAACAACAACAAAAATCAAATAACAACAAAAAGCTGTTTGTCTAACCATGGGGATTAAATTAGTATTGGTTTAATTTGCACTTTTCCTATGACTAATGATTCTAAATGTCTTTCAATATGCTTATTTGCCATGTATATATTTCCTTTTTGAAAGATGTTTGATACTTTGCCGCTTTTAAATCATGTTGTCTTATTAACTTGTGCAAGTTAGTCATATATTCAGCAAACTCGCCTTTTATCAGATATGTTATTTATAAATATTCTCTCACAATCTATAGGAAGGTTTGGGTCCTCAGAATAAGAAACTAAAGCACAAAGAGTGTAGGTGACGTCAGCTTATACAGGATGAGGAGAGTTTGTCCTCTTAGCCACTGAGCTGTCTGCCTCTGGACGGTCACCATACCAGGGTGCACCATCCTCCTATGCCCTATCATCTAAGCTCCTCCTTTCTCCACTTAAAGAAACTCCAACTGCTGCAGTAGCTACTGGGATCATGAGTGGAAACCAGACAGGCCCTGCTAATCTTCCACATAAATCTCTATTTATAGAATGTTCCTCTATAAGTTGAAGACACACCTTGTCAACTTTCTGGTTTCTATAAAAATGATAATTCATTAATTATAATTTCTTAATCACACATAGCAACCTCTTCTTCTGAAAACAAAGGGTATATTCATTGTCTAATCATATCCTAAGCTTATTTTAGCTTCCTTTGCCTAATTTGTTGGCAGCCCAGTTCAGTTAGATATTGCTTTTACATTTTGTCCTGTCTTTTCAAAGGATGGGGCAGAGGACAAAGGGTGCTTTACATGTCGAGGTTCTGCAGGTGAGATTGAGGACACTAGCTTTTTGCTTAAAGATTCTTTGAGTCTTAAAGCTGCCTCTTTGCTTTTTGAATCTTGGTGGGTAGGAAAGATCTAGAGTTATAAAATCCTTTCTATTTTGTAGACTGGGGAAAAGCAAGGCAAAGTCCAGGTTGTAATTACAGAGAGATAGACACCATGGAGTCTGAGATGTTGGTGAGTGCCACACCCAGCAGCTTCACTCATTGTCTCTTTTTTCTCTTTTCCTCTGCGCATGAATCCCATGTAACACTCCAGCAAGCAACTAAGCAGGGCTATCACATACCAGCAGCATAGCTTTCCCTATATCCCAGAACCAAAGCAAGAGGGGAAAAAATCAGTATTGCACTTTTGATTTCAGTCTGCAAAGCTGGGTGAGATTTCCTAGGCTGAACTAGTTTACCATGTTACGAATCTGAATACAAAGTCAAAGAAAGACTTGAGTGTGTGTTTATGTATGTAAATGATGTAGTCAAATCCAACAACATATAAATTAGAGTGCTTTGGTATAACGTAGTATGTTGCCTTTTCCTATGGTTGTGAGTCTTGATGCTTCTTGCCCTTTCAGTTATTCTGAAAGCAGGGGATCATCAGAGCAGTTGGCATGTGTTCCTTGAAGATGTGAGCTAGGTAGGGTTGGTCTTATGCCCTCTACACTGACTGTTTGCTTTGTGGTTAGTCTGTGCAGACATTCGTCCCATTACCATTCACCAAATGTTTGATGAGTGCTTGTCAAGTATAAGATACTGGTGAGGCAAAGAAGGCACAAAAACAAATCAAATGCAGCCCATTCTTCAAAGACTTCGTGAGGTTTGACTGTCATCATACAAACATACAAACAGTAACATGATGAGTTAAGTATGACAGCAGTAGTGGACATACCATAGAGGAGTGTGGTAATAAGTGTCAGTGATGAGCAGCGGTTAATACAGGAAGATATAGATAAAAAAGCTACATTCTTAGTAGTAAGTGCAGAATTATAAAGTCAAGGAATAATCTGGAAAATTGTGAAGTCTTAAAGAAAGCTGTAAGTTTTGTTTTGTCGCTGGAATATTCACTAAGATGTGAACTTGTAAAGGATGGAGAGTCAGACAAGATTGATACCAAGCTGTGTTCTAAGTTCCAAGTTAACAAGAAGCCTAGATTTGATTCCATGAGCAATAAAGTTCTCTTGACTGCTGCTGTCATACTCAACTCATTGTGCTACCATTTGTGTGTTTGCATGATGGTGGTCAATCCTTGTGAACTCTTTGAAGGATGAGATTACTTTAATTTGTTTCTGTACCTTCCTTGCCTACACCAACACCTCATACTTGACAAGAATTCATCAAATATTTGATTTCAAGATCATTCTGATAACACTATAGTGGCCCAAAATTCCAGAGCTATGGAGCTTAAGAAATTTTTATTATCACTATGCTAGGGACTTATATAACTTTTCAGACAGTGCCGAAAGGAGTTTTTATTCCCATTTTATAGATAAGAAAGTGAGAGGTTTACAATTTGCCTGTAGCTGTGCAGCTGGTAAGGAATGAAGCTGTAATTGTGATGGCTTCATCACAATCAAGGGCCCTACTTAAAAGCCTGTGGCAATGGAGACAGCAACATAGGATGAATAGATGCTTGTGGGGTTGCATAACCTTGCTGATGGCAGAATGTGTGTGTGAGTGTGTGTGTGTGTATGTATGTGGTGTGTGTGTATGTGTGTGTGAGAGAGAGAGAGAGTGAGAGAGAGAGAGGTAGGGAGGGAGGGAGGGAGAGAGAGGGAGAGAGAGAGACAGAGAGAGAGAGAGAGAGAGTTTGTGTGTGTGTGTGTGTGTGTGTGTGTGTGTGTGTGTGTGTGTGTGTGTGTTGTGTGGTGGGTCAGAAGAGATGCAGTGGGTTGATTGCTTGGGATGATTTCTAGATCTCTTGAGCATTGTAAATTGGTTGGATAATGATGTTAATTACTCAATAAGAAATGTAGAGGGACTGCCTTTTAAAAAAATGTTCCTGTGACCCCCCCACACACTTTAATATATCTTCTAACTATGTTCTAAATCCCACCCACTTCAAATGCAGTAGAGACTTCCTGTCCACATTTCTTAAATAGGGTCTCAATATGTAGCTCATGCTGGCCTTTGAACTCAAGATCTTTTTCCAGCCTTCGAGTGCTTCAAGGATAATAGGGGTGGCTACCATGCCTAGTAACCTTCTAAGCTTCTATTTCCTATCATCAGGTAGGTTTGCCTCTGTCTTCAGTCACGTTCAACTTTTGTCATTTCTCTTTACCTATAGCCTTGTTTCTTTTCTTTACGATCAAATAAATTTGAATCTGTGGTTTAGATGTTTACTTTCATTTTTTCTACCTTTTCTTCCCCAGACCCATGCAATCTGGACTTTGTAATGAAACAATTCTCTTAAAAAGGTAACCTGTGACATCTGCTTGACCAACCTTTTGATGTTTGTTCAGCTCTCATCCTCTTTGGCCTTGGATTGATGCTCACAGGCATCATCTTGTGGCTGTGATACTGACACTAACCTGGATTCTTCTTACATAGAACTTTGGTCATCAGAAATCCAATATGGATTCTGTGAACCTTTTAAAAACAGAGTGAAGAAAGGGAATTTTATACCAAATAAGCATTTAGCCCTTGGAAATAGTTCTCTCGTAGCATTTACAAATAAACCACTGTGTAAGTCACCACCACCAGGAGGACACTGCCAGTTGTATGCGCTCTTTTTTTCCCCTCTATATTAGTAGCCATTTTCCTTCCTTGTATATTTATGTAACTTCCTTAGCAGAAGGATGAGGCTTTATTGTGATAGACTTGATTTGTAGAAAATGATTAATTTAAAGTATCAACTAAGATGGGATAGGGTAGCATCGGAGACACTTGAAAGTTTCACGGACTTAAAACATAGAATGTTTATTTCTATTTTATTCACATTTTCCCATCATACTGGAAGTCCTGTGGGGATGGACCTTTCAGGTGAGACATTTTGGGATCTGTTGTACCTCTGTGTCTTAGATATGGCACAGTTTGTTACTGTTTCTGGGGAAAGAGAAGGCTGGATATCCACACATTATTTAAATAGTTTGATATAGCATGTACACATAGAAATTATACTCACATCCCATTGGACAGGAATATGGCTTCACATCCAGTCTGAATAATGGGAAAGTCTATTTCTATACCTAGGAAAGACAGAAGACCTGAGTACAAGTGACCGCTGCTATTCATCTTTAATACACGGAGAAGATTCTCAGATTTCCCCCCTCAAATCCCTAGTAGTTAGATGAGTGCTCATTTAATTCTACATTGTTCATGGGTGATCTATCAGAAACTCTGGTTAGAGCCAAGAATGCACGCCAGTTCACCCTGGAGGTATTTCAAGTTCTGAAGTCTATACGGCTGCATATCAGCACTGGACTGTGAGGACAGCTCCCTGCCCTGTACAGGATCCACTTTGCATCAGGTTTCCTAGAGGTACTGATTGGCAGAATTTTCACTGGGGTGTAAATGTATATACAGTGTCAAATACAGCAGCTAAATCTCCTTCTTATCCCCATTCCTCTGGCCCGCAAATTGGAGCAGCTCCCTTGATGAGCAGACTGTTAAGTGCCATTCCCTCTCCGCGTTTGGTTGATGCATCCATCTAAATTTTAAGCGACAACCTATACTCTGTGTTTATGAGTCTGCACTGCCTTTCACCCTAATGAAACTGCCAAGTAATTTTGGAATCACCAGAGAAAGTCTGGCTCTAACCCCCAGGAGATAGATTGAATAACTAGTCTCTTGCTGACCTCCATCAGTTTGTAATTTCTAGCCATCTTTGGCTCTCATCTCTGAATCTGTCCCTCTCTCCAAGTTCTATTTGTAAGCCACCTCCATGCTACATATAGCATAAGGAGCCACGGCCACACCAATTACCCATGAAAGGAACGTGTGTGTGGCAGCTCTCTCAGTATGTGGTATGGGAACTGATAAGTATTTATTTTATTGCAAAGTTTAAAGAAAAAACTGTAGATAAGGTATGTCCCTGCTTTTCTGTATATGTATATACACGTATGTATACTCTTTTTATACATAGTGTTTCTTGCCAAATAAGCATTTAGGAAGATGGCTTTGCCTCTTAGAAACCTGTGGGTGGACAGAATGGATTCCGATCATGCTGGTGTTCTCGATTATGCCTGTCATCCCCTCACGCACGTTTCTTCATGATTTCCCATTATAAACGGGGTCTCAACACTGACTTCCCATAACGTGCTGAGAGCAGCTCCTGCTACCCTCTGCAGGGCTCCCTATTTGCCTCATCCAATTCTCTCTGATGGTGAAATATCAGACACCCCAGCAGTGTGTTCTCATTCATCCATACCTGGCCACCTCTTAGGGAAAAGCACAACAGGATGAAGTCACCCTCTCAGGAAAAAACTAAAGATAAAATAACCTCAGCAGAAGGACATGTGTGGGGAAGGGCAGTCACTGGCTTAAAGAAAGTGACCATCCTTAGCAGAAAGAGGGAAGCATTGCAGAGTATCATCACTAGGTCAACCTTTGTTCTTTCTTTAGTACAACAATATTTATACTTTTGTATCATACAGCCCTTTCTGTACGTACCTAACCCATCATCAAAACCACATCCAGGGCCTTAGGAGTTCACTCAGCCAGTAAAATGTTTGCCATATCAACTTGAGAATTAGAGTTCAATTTCCAGCATTCAAACATAAAATGAACTCAATGGCATTTTGGGAGGCTTTGCCTGGACATTCCCTCACCTCTCTGTCTCTCCCTCCCTCTTCATTTCTTAACCTTTTTTTCTTCCTTCCTTCCTTCCTTCCTTCCTTCCTTCCTTCCTTTCTTATAGATCTTTTCATATATATATATATATATATATATATATATATAATTTCCAGTGTTGTATTGTTATGGAATTTCTGTGTAGGCAAATGTATGTGCCTCTACATCTACATGTGGTTTTTTTATTTTTTATTTTTTATCTTTTTCTTTGGGCTCTTTTTCTCCTAGTGGATCCTATTCTTGTCTTTTGTTTTTATTTTATATTACTCATTGTTAGTTTTTAGATTCCTGTTTGTGTTCCAGTGAGTATAAATTTGAGTGGATTGGGAGGGAAAGGAGGATCTCAGGAGAGGATCTGGGAGGATCTGGGGAAGGGAAAATGTAATCCATAATCAGAATATATTGAGAAAATCTTTTAAAAACTTGGCATGGTGGTATGTGCTTATAAGTCTAGTGCTGGAAACGTGCAAACAGGTACAAGATGGATAGGGCCTGAGAAATAGCACCCAAGATTGACCTTTGCCCTCCACATAAATGTACATACACACACTTGCAAAGGCACTCCCAGGAACACACACAGTGGTAGTGTGCTTTCCTAGCATGCGCAAGGCCTTATATTCAGTCCCCAACACTGATAACGAAAAATTCCTCCCAGCTTATGAAGGCTAGCAGATATAGTGATCCATTCTGCTTTAGGGCTCATGCATTGAATTGTTTAATTCACTTCTAATCTATAATGTTTGCTTCCCAGTCAGCACATCTGGACATATTCCAAAAACAAAGAGCATGAGCTAACAGAATAATAACACCTCAGATTTACATAACACTTTCCTTGGAGAGACTCCAATCACTTTCTCAATTACACCCCACTGGCCCTAAAAGAGGGGTTACTATTCTGTGCTACTGACAGGGACAACTGAAATTTCAATAAGAGAGCCTGAAGAAAGAAATGGCGAGTTCCTTGTCTATCCCGTGCCCTGCAGAGGGCATGCCAGGTGTGTGCCTTAATTCACTGAGGGTGTAGCACGTGGTGAAAAAGAGAAAGGGGCTGAAAACTGTCTTCCAGGGCATCTGGCACTGTTGGCCCTCCTGGAGGAAGCGGCTGTGTGAGATGCTGCTCAGCGGGAGAGTCATACGCAGCAAGCCCCTGCATTGTGCATATGAGCAGCCGCACTGGGTAGTTAGCTGTCTCCACAGCCTATGGGAGAGAGGTTCTCAACCTGTGGGTCACAGCCCTTTGAGGGTCAAAGGATCCTTTCACAGGGGTGGCCTAAGACCTTTGGAAAACCCAGATGGAAACCACAGAGATTTACATAACAATTCATAACAGTAGCAAAATTACAGTTATGAAATAGCAACAAAAATAACTTTATGGTTGGAGCTCACGACATAAGGAACTGTATTAAACAGGGTGGCAGCATTAAGAAGGTTAAGACTCATGGTTCTAGGGTGAGCCTCTTAGTCTCTAAGTAAATGTGTTCCTCATTTTCCCCACTAGCCACACTGGGCCTGTTTCAAGTACTTTCTCCTAAGTATTTCACACTCAGATCCATGATACAAACATAGTTTCAGATTCATGATAAGACTAAGTAAGGATAAAACAGAAGATGAGGCAATGCAGATTGCAAGACAGTGTTAAATAGGGGATCCAGAGACATGGGGTGAGGGGGGACACTGTGAGTGGTTTCCCTCCCTCATATTTTATACATGCCCAAGGTAGGTTCACCCGCGAAGAGGAACCACCCCGCTTATTTCCTTGTGTAAAATGTTTCTTTCCTGAGGGAACAGAGCACTCACAACAAGTCAGAGAGCCCCGTGCCAGTCAGGTCATAGCTCAAGTCCGCAAACCATAGAGTGGCACTAGAGGTTGGTGAGTTCATAAATTATCCTCCCGGGCGAGTCGATCGCATTTTTAATCAGGGTGTGCACATGAGCGCTAATGGCACTTGCTTACAGGATGAAGCTCCAGTATTTATCTTGTTTTAATTATATTAGAAAGCAGTGATATTCAATTAACCAACTAATCAAGCAAGCCAATCAATAGTGGTCTGGCAGGAGTCCCCACTGCTGGGCTAGGATGAGTGTTGTGGGTGGTTGGTTGTGTATATGTGTGTGTGTGTGTGTGTGTGTGTGTGTGTGTGTGTGTGTGTGTGTATACACTTTAAACTCACATGGTGCTAACTCTTGAAGGCTTAGGCGGTCTTACTAGGAAACAAGAGAAAGGAAACCATGTTGTAGCTGCTGAACCAGAGCAGAGACTCCAAAGTTTTCCCCGTGCCTGACCATGGTGAGCATCTGCAGCATGTTCGTTGGGAGCTAAGGAGTAATTTGTTTGGCTGTATATATGTGTTTTCCTTGTGTCCAAGTCTCCCTGTCCGATTGGTTCCTGAACCCCCAGTGGACATCAAATCTGTAGGTGCTTAACTCTTCTCTAAAATAGGGTGGCATTTTCCTATAACTTGCACGGTTACCCCTGCATATTCTAAATCATCTCTACAAGGCTTACGATATCTGCCCTAGAAAATGCAAGCGAAATTCTGCACACATTTAGTGATAATACAGTTTATTTAACGCATCTGAAGGTGTGATGCTTTCTGGGAAGATAAGGTGTTCTCTTGTTTCACCGAGCTGTTGCAAAGCAGGTCACTACCCTGGGAAACCTCTCCAGGAAACACTGAGGCACGTACGCGTGTCCAGACTGGAGACGAGCCAGACGCTGTGATTCCGGGGCAGAGCTGTGAGATAGGTGTACACCCCACCCTCACCACTCGCATGCACAAGATGTCTGAAACTTGGGAGTGATTGGCGGCTGCAGAGGACCCTGTTCTTCTGCACTGTGCTCCTTTCTTCTTTACCTCCACCAAGCTCCACTCATCAGTGCACCCGACACAAACTTCTCCACCTCACATGATGAAGTGAGGAAGGAAATCTGCTCAGGGTTGCCCCATTATCTGACTCTATGTGTGTGTAAACACTCATTCCAGAGGACATCCCTAAGTGTCATTCCTCATGTGCAGTCCATATTCTTGTTTGAGACAGGGTCTCTCCATCCTGGGATTCCCCAAATGGGCTAGACTAGCTGGGTAACTAGCCTCAGGAATCTGCCTGTCTCTTCCTTCCCTGTACTGGGATTATAAGCACTTGCTGGCATGTCTGACTTTTTATTTTTTCACATGGCTTCTGGGTCTGAGAGCCTCATACTCCTGAGGCAAGCATGTTATGGCCTTAACTAGTTCCTCAGCCCATCTCACTGATCCTCCAGAGCCCTAGTAGTCAGGGTTACAAGATTTTATCTTTAGCCCCATCACAAATGCCAAGGGTTTCAATGAGAACACCTGTAGCTAACCGTGGCATCAGGGACAGAGAACACCTCCAATAAAAGTCACATTTCCATGTGGCCATCCCATAAACTCACCACTGCCTAAAAGCAGCATGGTATATACACAAGTTTAATTACCCAGAAGCCCAGTTGGGTTGTTGGAAAGGGGAAGGGAGTCAACTGTATAAACACCAAATGCACCCTGAGACTGTCCTTTCAAATACATCAACACTCCAAAGGCATCCTTGCAAGGTCAGGGAAATACTTGGTGCAACCCAAAGCTTGGTGCTTGTGCAGAATCAAACTGCGTGAGTCCTCCAGGCCTTGTGCCTCTGTAAGCCGCTGACCCCTGCTGTTTTAGGAGAACTAGGTATTCCTGAAATGCAGCCATGTGAACACACTGGAGTATAAGGGAAAGGGGGTTGTGTCACACAGAGACGCATGAAACAGAAAATAATTCGAGGGCTTCTCTCATTTCCAAGCATTTGATGAGTTTCAGTTCATTAAGAGCCTTGTGGGCTTGTTAATTTAATAAGGGCAAACAGGGCTCCAATGTCAGACAACAATCAGTAATCTGAGGGGGATGAAAAGGCATGAGGAGCAAATCGGTCATTACCTAGCGCAGTGCTTAATCAGAGGACACCAGGAACTTTCAACCCCATCGTAATGTTGTCAAAGATAGGAGATCTCCAACATAGAGGTTGCTCTTGTTTTATTTTGTTTTGCTATGAGCGGGGGGTGGGGGGACAGACCAGGAAAATGGACATAGTTGTATTGGATTTTAAATTTACTTCTTGGCTCTCTTCAAAGACAGATGTACACCCTAAGCCTTCTCTCTTCCCCAGAGCTACATGTAGCCCAGTGACTGGATGGGACATCTTTATCATAATGCTCGAGGTCGGCTGAGGGTTTGCTGAGACTCACATGGCACCAAATTGAATGTTTGTCTCTGCGTCATCCAACCTTCCTTTTCTCCTTTTCCTTTCCTTTCCCCTCACCCCTGCCCATGCTGCAGTAGACACCCCCACACATCCCTCTCCTACCTTCCTCTTCACTGGAAGGCAGTGCCCATGTGCTCTGCCAACTCCCCACACCATGTGGGCCCAATGTCCTATTCCAACATCTAGCTCTTGGTGGCTGTTGGTAGGTAAATACCTATGCGTGTGGCTGGTAGAATTGCAACACACAGTACTTAAAACTCTGCCTCACCCTGATCTCCCAAGACTGCTGTGTAGACTTCCGTTTCCACTGCAAGAGCCTGGGCATACTTGCCTGTGCCACACCCTTTGCCAGCCAGAGAGAGATGAATGTTAGTTTAATTTTTTTTTATTTATTTAATCCAGATCTCTAGCCCATGAAATAATTTCTTCCACATTTAGTGTGGGCCTTCCACTTCAGATTACTTCATGTAGCTAGTCCTTCATAGACATGCCCAATGGCTTATCTCCTAAGTGAGTATAGATCATGTCAAACTGATAATCAATATTAACTATCTCAAGAGAACATGTGATGCCTCTCTTCACAAGGAATGCATGAGGTCTAACTCATACAAATCCCAGAACAAAGCCAAGTTTGCTCAAACGTCACACCTGATAGGCATTCCATTGTCACCTCTGAGCTCTGTAGACTGCATACATATCCTTAAAGACGGCTCACTGAAGTATCTGGGGCAGAGAAAGCAGAGGGAAGAGACCCTGATGAGACCCTGATTTCACAAGAACAATTACCCTGGGGTCCAGAACTTTCAGTTTAATTAAGCTGATACTCAAGCTTTGGGATCTGTCTCTGGGCCTGGATGCATTCTCCTCTCTCTCTCTCTCTCTCTCTCTCTCTCTCTCTCTCTCTCTCTCTCTGTCTCTGTCTCTCTCTCTCTGTCTCTCTGTCTCTGTCTCTGTCTCTCTCTCTCTTTCTGTCTCTCTCTGTGTCTCTGTCTCTCTCTGTCTCTGTCTATCTGTCTGTCTGTCTGTCTCTCTCTCTTTCTCTTTTGTATCCTTTTTGTTTGTTCGTTTGTTTGTAATGGTCTCACTTCTTCCATCCAGTATCTCAGTTCTGCAGGACATCTGGAAAAGTTGCTAATGATTTGTGCTCTCCAGAGGGTTCGACGTAGGTGAATTCTAAACTATCTTTACCGTTACATCAGTAGTAGCAGATGAAAAGAAACCACAGATTTTTTTTTCCAGATTTGCAATTTCCAAAGTGCTTTTTCCATACAATACCTTCTTGAGCCTGCCCAGCACCTTCTCACTATTGGTACAATGATCTTCCAGAGGCAGATGAGAGTGATTGAATTGACTTCTCAAAGGTCTCACCACCAATTTGTGGAATGTAAATCTGTAGCCTGGACATGGAGCCCAGGACCTCTGCAGTGACTCCAAAAAAACACTGTGTCTCATCTTGGATGTTGCTTTTAATTTTCTCTCCCACAAAATCAATGCAAGCAAATGGCCATGTTGGTAGATTTTGAGTAGTATTGCCTTTCTGTCTTCTGGAAGGTATGCTAATGGGGATGAAATATTCTAGCTAGCCTATTGCTGGGGTGTTCTCATATCAACCAAGGTAGGGATCATTATCTCTGCCTCTCAATGAAGACACTGCAGCTCAGGGATGTCAGAGAACTTGCTCGAAAGCTGCTGAGTGATGGGCAGCTCACCCACACTGCACCATGGTGATACACAGTGGAAAAGTTGGCTACTCACTCCCTGGAAAACTTAGGTTGTGATGGCTGCGAGTTCAAAGGAGTAGAGCACATTAGTTGGCCCTGCAGTTCCTCCCACAAACCACATGGGATTTGCATCTCTGGCAGTAGCCATCCATGCTGACTTTCCTCTTACATAAGCCTCTCCATTTCACGTATCTGGCAGCTAGACTTAGTCAGGGAATGTCAGGAAGGCTCTAGGAATGCAAGGGAATCTCCATTTCTCCTGCCTGGCATGTCTGTGGTTTTACCCATGGGCCTGTGTTGACTATATGCACATATGTCAACCTCAGGACTCCAAGCCCAGAGGCTGGAAATGAAGAACTGGCCCTGATTCCCTGGAGAATGGAGCTGCTTCCATTGGGCCACTTGCTGTTCGTTCCTTGCATTCTTACCTAAGCCTCTGTTTCAGTGTCCTGTGGTTGTATAAACATGAACCGTTGACTTGGGGAGTCACAGACAGTGGTTAAACTAGAGAACTAAGCATCCTTGCTGCTTTTGCTCCTTAGCCCAACATCCCACCTCCCTCTCCAGGTACATTACAGTACTGGATCCCACAGGAGACCCTCACACATACCTCCCAGTGGCCACTAAAAGCAGATGGCACGTCTCTCTTTGATCACATGAGGAATAACCCCAATGACAATATTAACTGATCAGCTAATTAATTTAAAGATGCGTTGCCAGGGGAACTCGATGGGCACATGGCACTGTGTTGCCCCCCACTAAGCAGCCTGCGAGAGGCAGACTCCTTCTGCTTGTGCCCCTGGGTCTTCCAGTCCCTCCACCAAGGAGCTGTACAGAAAAACAAGGCCAGCCTCAGCAGGCATATCTGCCTACCGCTGGAAAGTGGGGAGGAGGCCAATCACAATGTCTTGTCAAGGGTCCATTGGAAACCAAGTTACAAGCAGTCACAGTGTGTTTCAGAACATCTGGGCTCCCATCCATCAACCCAGGACATCATTAATAATCTACGGCCCTAATGACAAAGATGAATATTGAAGTAGAAAGTGGGGAGGGTGGCAGTCTCAGAGCAGTAAGGCGGCGGAGGAGAGTGACATATTAAGCCAGTGTCAGTGTAACCTCCTCCCCACAACCAGGCTGGACCCCTGAGTGATTTATCGATACAGTAAACGGATTTTTATAATTAAAATTGATTTTTTTTGTTTTGTTTTCGTGTGGTCTAGAAGGGCTGGGTCAAGTTCAAGAGGAGAGGCAGGGAAGGAAAGGGAGCATGCTCTCAATTTCCCATATATCTTAGGCCATTAGAGGAAGAAGGAGCCTCTTGCTTTACAAGTGAGAGGGCAGTAGTCTGGAGAGGCTGACCTACTTGGCCAGCCTCCAGAGGCAGGAAGAGGCAAGGCAGAGCTCTGGCTGCAACACTGAGGCACTCCTGTTTGCCGGGACTGCCAATGCAGACTGCAGATGCTCATGTACACTGCTGGTTGCTACTCTACTCTTCCCCTGGGGAGACATGAACAGCTACTCACCCCAGATATGGCACCAGTGGCAGACAAAGAAACGGCTCTTCCCAAGCCTAGGTTGCTGAGCCAGTGGGTTTATTAGGACTACTGACAGGAGCATGGCTGACTCGAGCAAACACATCACAAAACAAACAAACAAAAACAAAAAACAAAACAAAACAAAAAACCGCTCACCCCAGCTAGTGACTTGGAGGAGGAGCTGTGCCATTAGTTTCCTGCGCAGCCTGAAGGAAGCTCCACTGAAGAGTTCCCACTTCCTCTCCATAGGCATTGATTATGCTTCCACAATCTCGGGGTGGGGAGGACTTGTAAGAGTCCCAAAGGAGGGATTGTATCAATTGGAGGAAACAGCTATACAACAGTTGCCCGCTGCACAAGGATGCTGACTCCACTAAGGGATATGAGTTCAGACTGACCTGGCACATGGCTTTTGCATGGGCGCAGGGCTACTGCTAGTAGAGGCTGAGTTCACAGGCATCTCTGGGACCGTGTCCTTAGGGGCAAACTCTTGCTGAGCAGTCACTGTGGTCCTCTGCCTCTTTGCCCATCTGACCCTCATATCCCAGTGCTCAAAGAGTTATGCCTGAGTTCCTCCAGGGTTTGGTGTAAGCAATGGGATGCATCAGCCCAGGCATTCAGCTCTGACCCCAAGAGAGGCAGACATACGTCTGTAGATGGGATGATGAACTCTGTATGTTTAGAAACACACATGTAACATGAGAATGGGTTGCAGGCAGGCATGAGCACGTGTGTACATATTATCCTTGACTTCCCTCTGGAGAGGGCCCAGAGAAAGAGCGAACGTGGGCATGGGAACCCATGTCCATTGGCAAGTCCTCTTAGCCACATCTGTCAATCCACCCTCCCATATGGCGTAAGCCAGGAGCTCCAAGTCCTTCCCCATTATTGACGCCCATGTCAAGGTTCTTAGCAAATGCAGGGTCCCAAGCAATCCCAGTGGCCATGATGTTCTTATTTCCCCATGTCCATGGGTGTGTCCTGTTAAACTATATAAGGAAGCAGCTAAGGAAATGTGAATGTGAACATGGCCATCAAAAGTTGGAGGGAGGCAAGGAAAAATAACATACTGCCTCCTTCCTTTTCCAACTTTAATAGAGTATTTTTTAAACATTGTTTCAAGTTCATCACAAACTTGAGCCTAAGGAATCCCCATCAGCGTCTCTGCCAGCCTCCAGGGCCTTTCCCATTATTATGCCCTCTCCCAGAGTGACTTGGTATAATCCATGCAGTACACTGATGCATCATTATCACCCAGAACCTGTAGATCACACTGGGGTTCCTCCTTGGTGGCATATGTTTGGTGGGTGTAGGTGAACATGTAATAACATGCATTCATCATGCTGAGATGTCATACAGAATGCATTCACTGCGCTAACAGTTCTCTGGCTCATTTTATTCAGTCTGCTCACCTCACCCCAGAAGGACACATAGCTGGGCTCATAGGGCACGTAGCCTTTTCAGAGTAACAGGTATTTAAGCCTCTTCCATGTCATCTCCTGAATGGACAGCACATCTGTTTATAGTGCCAAATGATATTCCATTATCAAGCTGTGCATGTATCTTCAGCCAGTCTTCCGATAAAGAGCATCTCAGTTGCCTCCATGTGTGCATGCTGATGGATAAGGATGCTTTAAACGCCTGTATACATCTAGTTCTGGTTTGCTTTCCACTTGCCTGGCTAGATTGCTGCCTCAAAGGCTTTGGTGAGGGCCTCTCCAAGGCTAGTGACTATGGAGTATGAAGAAAGCTCAGCATCCTTTATTTTCGTGATTGTGAGTGGATCATGTGGTACACACTGCAGCTAAATACAGTTGAATGCTTCATAGAATTCTTTCATAAGTTACAGTTAAGAATGTGCCTGATTCTTTTAAAAATATTTTAATTCATTTTATTTACTCTGTGTGTGTGTGTGTGTGTGAGAGAGAGAGAGAGAGAGACAGAGACAGAGACAGAGAGACAGAGACAGAGAGAGAGACAGAGAGAGAGAGAAAGATAGAGAGAGAGAGAGAGAGAGAGAGAGAGAGAGAGAGAGAGAGAGAGAGAGAGAGAGATCAGAGGATGACTTTAGAGAAACTATTTTCTTCTTCCACCATGTGTATACCAGGAATCAAACCCAGTAAGGCTTGTGCTTTTATTCACTGAGCCATCTCACTGTCCCATGTGCCTTATTCTTATTGTTTCCTTTCAAATTTGTGCGACTGGCAAACACACCGCATGCGTGGCTGTGATGAGTGGTTGACCTAATGAAAGGATAGATTATATGGGCCTCTTGGTGCTTGAATTCGCTTCATGTAGCCAGCCCATGCTTTGGCAGCTCTGTGTCTTTTCCTCTTCCTATGTGTTTTCTTATGGTCTGGGTGACAACATCCCATAAGGAATGAAGGTCTAGAGTTTCTGCAATAGCCCAGGGCCCTGCCTGGCCCCACAAGGCAGAGACTTATCTGGATAAGAGTGTCCAGAATATGGAGACAGCTTGCAAGGGAACAGACTGCACAGAAAGCAACTGAAAGATATGTTTGCCTGGGTCCTGGCCAGCGCCGATGCTGCCGTGCCAGTGTTTGCGGACTTTGAAGCCACTGCCCTGCAACTGACTGAAGTAGAATTGTCTCATATAGGAAAGGGATTGTGCTCCTTAGCCCCTGCCATAGAAGGATCTTCAGAGTAAAGAGGCTGCCTCATGCCAGGGAACACTCAAAAGTCAAGACCAAGGTGTGGATTAGAGTCCTGGCCCAGGCACTCACTGGCTGCCTGGCCTTAGGCCAGTCATGTCACTTACCCCCGTTTCACATGTGTCTTGACCTGTAAAATAAGGGCTGTCATGCCTGACATGGCGACCTTGCCACGTTGTGGTAGGGGTCACACACAATCATGACTGCAAAATTGCTTCATCCATCGTGAAGCTGTGTCCTGCTGTCTGGAATTGGTGCTAGCCCCATGTCGCTCCGCCTCTGCTGCCTTCCACCTGCTGGGTCTGTCTGACTCTAGGACAAGGACATTCCCCCCGCCCCACACATCTCTCTATTCTGCTCTCCCTGGGTAAGAGCAGTTGTCCCAAAGCCAGGGATGACCATCAGCAGGGTCATCAGTGGTGGTTGGAAACAAAGAAAGGAGGAACGCTTTGAAGAATACATCTCAGTGCTTGGACATCCTGATTTTGCTGGACCCAGATTTACATGAACATGGCTATTTTTAACGTGTAGGTCAGATGATAATTTGTAGGAATCAGTTCTTTCTTCACTACGTGTGTTTCCAGGAATCAAATTCGGGTCTCTGGCCTGAGCATCAGCATTTTAACACCTCTAAAACCAGTTCTGATATTCACTCAACTTCTTGGTTTGAAGGCTCTTTGCTAAGATCCCTAATTCCTCCTCTGGCACTTCATAAGAGTCCTGACTGCCCCCATGAATATAGAGGATATCTGAGGAGGCCTGCAGCTCACCAAGCAGCAGCCCAGTGAGCTGACCAGGAAGGACATTTAACCCAAAACATGCCCTGGTGAACCAGATGCTGGGTTAGGCCAAGCTACACTCAACGGTATCCCAAGCCAACTTAGTGGAGGAAGAAAGGCAGGCCAATGGCTGACACTGAGAGCAAGCTCCCTGCCCCTCACAGTTGCATTGGTTTCCTCGCTGCTGCCTCAGCCCTGCAGCCTTCAGGTTTGTTTGCACACTCAGCAAACAGGGAGACAGCATCCTCATGTCCTAGCCACCACAGGGACTGCCAGACACTGTGCCAAGGCTGCCATGCTGGGCCTCACTGTCTGACCCTGGCCTGCCAGACATACTGTGCCAACCCATGTCCCAGCGTGCTGGCATGCGCAAGCGCCTCTTATGCTTGGCAAGGAACCAGCTCAATTTTCGGTCTCAGACCCAAGGCCAGTTTTGGATTATGTCTGTTTACAGAGGTCAGGAAAAGGTCAAGCCGAGGAAGTCTGCACTGACCCTGTCCTGGCTTTATCTGATAGAATTGTTACTGCCTTAATCTAGCCTGCCCAGCTGCTATGAGGAGGAAAAATGGATCCTGTAAAGTTCCTGTCCTTCTCTGTGTCATTTGAAGCAGAAGAAAATTTCGGTCTGGGGACATGGCTGAGCTATTAAGGCACTTGCCGTGCAAACGTGAGAACCTGAGCACGGATGCTCAGCACCCACACGAAAACTGGGTGTGACGTCTATGTCCTCAGCATTACAAGGTGGAATCCGAGAGCCCCATGGGGAAAGCTTACCAGCTAGTCTAGAACTGGTGAGCTTCGGGTCCAGTGAGAGACTGCCTCAAAATATAAAACGGAGACATTCCAGAAGATGCCGAATGTTGATTTCTGGCCTCTTCACCCATGTGCTCAGACATGCATGCTCACCTGCACGTGCAAAAAAGGCCAGTGGGTGGAGAGCAAAGGACACTGGCTGGACAACTACGGCTCCTGCCGTATCACCAAGCCCATGTTGATAGGGACAATTTCTGGGTAGCTGAGCCCTACGGTGTAACCAGGGACTTGGTGGCTGGGTCTGGGATGAGATTATCAGCTTTTTCTCAAACCCTGTTCTTTCCCTGGCATGGAATCATAGGCCACGGAGGCAGAAGGGGTCAGCTGCTACAGGGTCCCTTTAGCCACCCTTGAAGCTGAACTTTAAAGCTGACCTGTTCATTTAGAGGGATGCCATTTATGCTGGGAGAAGCAAATGCCCTGCTTGTCCTGACTGTGATGGCAGCCGCTATTGATCTGGGGTGGGTGCTGCAAGGCGTGGCATTGAGTCCATGGGTGTATTATATGGCTTAATCTGCATAATGCCTCAGAGGTTTTGAGCATGATAAATGCCTGGCTGAGCTATAAAGTGGTTGAGTGAAGAGCTTAGAGCGCAGAAAGCCAGTGACCATCAGCTGCATGTCTGGGTTTCCAGATCTCATGACTCCTGTCCAACACCAAGTCATAGGAGGCACTTCCTCTCCACCTCCAGTGGACTCCTCCACACTTCTAGATATTTCTTCCTTCCACTTCTTTACTGTTAGAGTTCACTACCAAGAGTAAGTAGGATTGAAGCTTCAAACCTTTCCCCGGGCCACCTGCATTTGTCTGCTGAGAACACCCCACTGGGCAGGAACACAGGGCTCCTCTTTCACTCACACCCTAGGCCAGCGGGTACCTCTGACACAGCATGTCTCCTGTCTACATATGGTACTGGAAGCCATATTCAAGGAACTACTCTAAGCTGTAATGTGACGTTAGTCAGATCTCTCAACAACACAAGACATGGAACAGGTGTGTCTCCTTCCATACCGCCACTCACCCCCAGAAAGTGTACCTCCTCATTAAAACCACTAAACACTTCTTTAGCCTCAACTACCATGTGGCAGATGGGGCAGGAGGCTGTGCTCATCTCTCTCTTTGGGAAATGTGGCCATTCTCACCACACTGTGGGATTTGAGCAGCATTCTTGCCTCCTCTAAGAGCCAGGCAATCAGCTAAAATGGGACTTCCCTATGATGGAAAGGCTTTTTTTTTTTTAACCCTTGCTGGACAGACAAGGATACTGAGGCCAGGATTTGAATGGAGGACAGGTTTGAAAGCCTTTGAAGTTTCCATCCCATCAGGCTGGCCTAGCCCTAGCTCCTCATGGATGTATTGACTGTTTTACCCACTCTGTTGTTTACGGCAACATGGCCATGGTATATGTTGGTGGCTTTGTAGTTTATCATCACACGCTATGGTGGTCTTTTACCACCATAGAATTCAAAGCAATATGCCAGACTGTAATTCTCCTACTTGGCCAAAGTCATAAGAAACAGGGCAAAACTAAGCATCGCACTATGCAGACAGATCCAGTTCCCAAGGTGGGGATGGAGGTGGGAGAGATCCTGGAGCAAGGCACCTGAGGCCCTTTCCAGTGTTAAGTTAGTGGGTTATGAGGGATTGCTGTGCTACGAAGGACAACAGAGAGCCACTCTGAAGTGAGAACACCTGCCCAGGGCCTCACAGCAAGTTCGGGAGGAGTGTAGGATAAGCATGCAGGTCTCAGGTCACCCCCCAGTACTGTTCTAATGACTGACTGCCTAATGAAGAAATGAACCTGTTCTAAACACAGCGTGATAGAGTCTAGGCCTTTGGGGACCACAGACTGAGGAATCCTCGTCCTTGCCTAGGATCTCTGTGGAGAGTTGGAGACGTCTCCATGTTGGATGGGGATGACTTCTGGGTGAGCAGGTGACCTTACTTGGTGGTGTTATTGTCAGACAATGACTCTCCATTCAATGAGATGGTTGACTTAGCAAAGAGAAAACACTTTGCCAGACAGACAGTGACAGCGGTCCATTGTGCCTGGCAGAAAATAGACCAAGGAGACTCTAATAAGCCATGAATCCTCTCCATAATTCTAGAGCAGTGGTTCTCCCCCTTCCTAATGCTACAGGTGAGCCCTAACCATAAATTCTACTTCGTAACAAATTTTTCCTACTGTTAGAATCAGTATAAATGTAATGTAAATATCTGTGTTTTCTGATGCTTGTAGGCCACCCCCAGGAAAGAGTAATTTGACCCTCAAAAGGGTCACAGGACACAGTTGATAACTACTGTTCTAGAATGATCGAAATTGTATCAATGTTAAAAATAGAAAACAACTAAAGCTTTGACCTAAAAATACACTTTGAGCTAACTGTTTTTTTTTTTTTTTTTTGAGACAGGGTTTCTCTGTGTAACCCTGGCTGACCTGGAACTCGCTCCGTAGACCAGGCTGGCCTTGAACTTAGAGAGCCACCTGCCTCTGCTTCCTGAGTGCTGGGATTAAAGCTGTGTGCTGCCATCATCTGGCCATGCTAACTCATGCTTATAGCTTATCTGTGAAAAATTCAAATCTCCCAATGTTAACTCCTGCTAACAACTTCACTCTCCAGAAATTATTCTTTACTTTACTTTTTTTTTTTTTTTTTTTTTTTTTTTTTTTTGTCTGTGTAGCCTTGGCTGTCCAGGACTGGCTTTGTAGACCAGGCTGACCTCAAACTCTCAGAGATCTGCCTGTCTCCGCCTCCCAGAGTGCTGGGATTATAGATGTGTGCCACCATGCCCGGAGATCAGAAATTATTTTTTTATATAAAATGTGTCTGTGCATATGACTGTGCTGCACAGTTCTCTTTGAAAACTAAAAACTGATCTGGGCATGGTAGTACACCCCTTTAATGCTAGCACTTAGAAACCTAAAGACACAGGATAAACAGAAATTCAGTCTGCTGACTGGATAATGAAAACCTGGTTCATGTATAAAATGGAATACTATTCTGCTCTAACAAAAAATGAAATTACAGAATTTGTAAGAAAACATATGGATGGAAAAGGTATATTGAGCAGTCGCACAAAATCTGCATGCTCTTTCACATATACAGATCCCAGCAATATATGTATGTATAGATGTAAACAAATGTGCATATGGATTATTATAACTTGTAGAAAGAACAAGAAAAGATGAATTTTAAGTGATGAGGAGGGGTGGAATGCTGCAACAGAGACATGTCATGAAAGAGAGTATAAAGCTATGGATTTTTCTGGTATTAACTCTCTGCCCAGTATTTCACTAAATGTGGGGGGCAGGGGGTAAGTGCAATATATATTGGGAAGGTGGTCTTTTTTGAGACAGGGGTTCTCTGTGTAGCTTTGGCTGTCCTGGATATGCTTTGTAGACCAGGCTGACCTTAAACTCACAGAGATCAGCCTGCCTCTGCCTCCCCAGGTGCTGGGATTACAGGCGTGTGCCAGCGTGCCTGGCCAAAAAACATTATATCTTTGATAATGAAATTATAAAATACAATGCAAAGATGCGCAGTTTCTAACTGTGTAGAAGTTCAATGTGGAGTGTAGGCTTTTGAATCTGGCTAAGCTCACTGCATGGTTTTATTTTTTGCAAATTCTTTACAATAAAGCTTAATAAAAAAGAATCTGATCTGAGGCACATATTAAGACCCTGTCAAAAATAAAATCTGAGTCACGAAATGCCTTTTCTGAATCACGCTTTTCAAGCTCAAAGATGGATCGTGGCTATCTGTCCATGTCAGTAAATATCAGACCAGTATTGTTCCAGCGTGTGGGTATTTTACCGTAATCTACCCTGTGGATAGACACTCAGGTTTCTTCTAAATAAACATTAGCACAGTGAAGAGCCACAGCCATGCGCCTGCACTCAGTGCACTGATGTTTCTGCTGGAAAGGCTGCAGAAGGAAGTCCTGCTGGTGGTTTACTTTAGGGTTCATCCAACCCTGCAAAATAACTCCTTGGAAAGCTTGGACCCACACATGGGAACCTAGACCTCTTAGCATCTGTACTTTAACTATTGTCCTTTCATGCCTTCACTGCCCTCAGAGCACCCTCTTCTCCTGCCAGGAACAGGGGTAAGCAAGCATGTGCAGGCCCAGGGGACCTAGTGAGCAAAGACTTTTTTTTAATTTAAACTTTCTCAGTGGGAGCCTGGGCTCATCCTACAAGGACAGGCAGAGTGGGTGCTGGTGGGCTAGCTGGTACCCTGAGGCAAGTGGTGAGTGGAGAAGAAGAGAGTGTAGGTGTCCTTACATGGTTTCTGTCACCTCCTAAAGCCAGCAGCACCTGGCTTCCTGAGAAAGGAGGACATTTAAGGCTTCCAATGAGGGAGGTATCCATTTCCATGCCTAGGGGCATAGTGGCTTTCCCAGGATCAAATTACTTCTAGGGGGAAAAAAAAGTATTTGCCTCCTGCTAAAAGGATGTGCACATCTCGTCAGGGATGTCTACAAGGAAAAGTGAGGTATTTGTTTCCTTGTGGCCCAGAATGCACAGGTGATGTGGAAAACCACTGCTGTGATCAGACAGCACATCAGAGAACAGCCTCTCGGCTGCAACATCCATGCTCACATGAATGGACTGGGAACAGTTCCCATAGCCAGACCAAAACTGGGGACAGTGGCCAGTGATACCCTAGACTGGCAGAGGGAAGGGAAGAGCACTGGTTGGAGATGGGGCCCATCCACTTACCCTGTGGCTTCCCACTAAGAGCCAGAGCTAGCCAGCCAGAGAAGTCTCCAGAACCAGCTTGTCGCAGCAGCCTATAGGGAGGGGGAGTTAGGTGTCCCTATGCCAGCCTCTCCTCCTCCCTCTTCTTCTTGGCTGCAGGAACAAAGGCCCCCATTGTGCAGGCTGAGCTTAGAAAGCTCAGCCAGCAGGTCCCCAGCCCCAGCTCACAGGAGTCCATTGGCTTTGTCCATGTCCCTGGTGAAAGATGGGCTGGAGCAGGAGGAGCACTTTGATCCCCAGTATGAAAGCTACTTCTTCACCTGCTAAATTGGGGTTGGAAGGGAGCCTTTGTTCCCCCCACTACCCCTGTCGAGCTCTGGTCCTTTGAGTTTGTCTCTTCTTTCAGCCTTGACCTGAAGACTAGGTCAAGAAATAGCATCTTAGCTGTATTGGTTCTATTGAGTGGCAAAAGAATAGCCCTGGTAGCTGCAAGGCCTCAGATAATCCCGGAAACCACAGGAAAATAGGGGGGAGGGGAAAGATTATACCTAAGATCCCTTTCAGTCTGTTAACTCTGAAAATGCCAGAATGTTCATTCTTTCCCTTGGTTCTGTTTCCCCTGAATGTAGGCAGGGCTGCTGTCTGGGTAGAATGGGAGTGTGATTGCCAGTGTTCTCCACTGGAGCATCCTGGCCCAGGGAAGTGCCCAGCTTGCGTCACCACAGTACTGCAGATTAGGTCTCCTGAGACAACTGTGTGAGGTGAGCATGGTAGTGTAGAGGACAGAGACTTTGACAATCTACCTAAAAGGTGAACTTGAGACTTGGGGCAATAATCTGAATTTGAGACAGTAATCCAAAAATGACTGGTTTAAAGGTAGAGTCAATATTTTGCCAAATCAGGAGGATTTTTTTTAATGTGTAGGCGCTTGACAGGGACATGTTTCACTCGTTCAATCTTTCATTCATCCATGCACCCATGCCTTTCTGTTTGTATGCAGACATGCATTATGCCTGCATCCATTCTAGCATTCATACATGCATGCAGTCACGAAGGCAGGCACTCACTCACACGCCTGCCTGTTCTCATCCAGTGTGCATGAGCTGAATACAAGGTGTGGGGGAGGCGGGAGAGATGACTTCTAGCTCAGTAAGATGCTGGAACAATAGAGGAACACTTGTTATTGGAATTTCATTCACACACTCATCTGTGCCATCCCAAGTGACTCTCAATCCTGCAGCATGAGGAGAGGAGAGGAGAGGAGAGGAGAGGAGAGGAGAGGAGAGGAGAGGAGGGGAGAGGAGGGGAGGGGAGGGGAGGGGAGGGGAGGTGCAGCAAAGTGGAGAAGTTGCCCACAGCACACAGGAAGCAACAGACACAGTACTCAAACTCAATTCTGCTTCTTTCCCCAGACCCCCTCTCCCCACTTGTCATTGAGACAAAGCTATTTCAACCTTCATTTCCTTCTCTGATTATACTTGCCAGAGCCAAAGAGTATTCCTAGAGGAGAAAGAAATGTACAGAAAGCAATCACTGGTCTCTCTTTAGGGTTCCTACTTAGCTCTGGCTTCTTTGCTTGCAAGGGTATTTGCTCCACCCCTGAACTCAGCCAACCCATCCTGATCTTACAGTAAGCAACCTGTGGGCCTCTGAACTTTTCAATCCAATCCAAGTCCTAGATATAGATGTGGAGTGACAGGTTCCTCGGTCCCCTGAGTCATATTTGGAAAAAACCAGCAGTGCCTAGAAGATCCAAAGGCAGCCTGCAGCTCTGGCCTCATCTCCCATTCCACCTTTACTGCCACCCGGCTGGGCTGCCAAGTGACCTTGGGGAAGCTGCTCAACCTTTTTTGGCCGTGGCTTTTCCATCTGTGCAGCAGGAAAGGCTTCAACTCTCTCCTTGGTGATGGGTCTGGCTGGGGACGATGGTGTGCCACTGAGGCACAGTTCACAGTGGGAGGACCAGGAATAGGGTGAGATGCAGGGATGGGGTAAGGTGTGGGGACACAGTGATTTCTTGAGGCACTGCAGAATGCTTCCCAGCTACCCGCACTAGCTAATGAGCAGCAGCATATGTTGCTGATTCCGGCGCCTGCACTCACTCCTTGGCTGTCCAAGATCCCAGAGCAAACTGGCTTCCTATTAGGCATTTATACTTATTAATAGCAGCAAATTGCAGCTCTCCACAACACCTGCTACTTTGCGTTGCAGAATGCTTCCTGGACTATTTGTATTAGGATTTCGTGACCAATACTCAGATACAGCATGACTTATCCACCTATCTGAAAATGAATCCTCAAAAGCCCGATAAAGGGGGAAGAAAGCTTGAGCCACGCTTACCAGTACATTCAGAGCAGACTGAAGCTCAGCCCTCAGCTTCCCAAGCCTCATGCTCTGGAATTATCAATGACCTTGAGCCCAGAGCTCTTACCAGCAGGCAGGAGGAGGCTATATTGGCATACCTAAGCATCCTTCCTAATGCATTAGCTGAGCATAATCAGAAGAACTCAAAAAGCTCAACGCAAACTAGTTCCCAAGGCTACGACACCAGGAAGTCAGTCTGATGGGCCACGAATGTCTGTAGAGCTGGGTTCTTACTCCAGAATCTTTCTTTGGTACTTTTCATGTGGCTGGATTCTCTTAAGATCTACCCATTCGCAGACATATGCATAAGAGAGCATGGCGGGCATAGAAGGACGTGAAAGGATCCACTGAGTGATGCTGAAGCTGTGAAAAACCTCTGAACATGTTCCCACTGCCACACACACTGTGGATGCGGCACTGATGCCCAGGATAGAAAGAGGCTAACAAATCAAAACTTTCCTCTCCTCCATCTAACTCCTTCCCTGCTACCTCTCACAAGGCTTTTGCGCCATTCTGTAACTCTCTACCCAACACCTATGCCTTAGCCAGTTATTGCCATAGCAGTGTATATTATTTCTAGGATAACACGGAACTCAGCAGCACATGGTACACGTTTATCCTCATACTCGCATCCTTATAGAGCAGTGCCAGCCATTATCAGCTGTCTCACTGCACAGCTCTGCTTCAAGCCAGCCTGACACCTGGCTGTGTGCAGGGCTCAGATCTTACTCCACACAGGTTCTTTGAGGCCCAAGAGGAGGAGGGAGCAGAGACCTAGGAAACTCGTCTTGTACAAATGCCATAAGCACAGGAGTGCAAAGTCAAGTCCATGAGCAAATCCCAAGCCTGTACTAGCCCTGTGCTCACTACCTTCCATTGGCCAAGTCAAGACTTACAGCCATGCCCAGTGTCAAGGGTGGAAAGCGTACATTTTGCTTCCTTGTTCTGCATGAGGTAGTGGCAAGGGTGATCCTAAAAGGCCAACTTAGATGAGCTGAGGCACAGCGTACAGTCCACAGCTGCCTGGGGCCAGTCTCTTGACATCTGTCCCTTGTATCAAGCAAGCCAAGTTGGGAAGCTCCCCATCTCTAAGAAGAGAAGTGAGTGTAAAGACTTCACACACCTGGAGGGATTTGACCATAGGTGGTAATCTTGGCCATGAGCCGCTTCCAGGGACTCTGAATTCCTTGTATGGCCCCAAGTCTGAAGAAACAAACCTGGGACTGTAACCAGAGGCCACCAAAGGAAAGAAATGCCTGAAGAGAGACTGTGGAAGCTCCCCAAGCCCATGCCACTGAGATGTATATGCATTACTGAGTTAATTCTTCAGCCCCACTTCCCTTGCTTGGGAACAGGAGACAGGTGGGACAGCATGAAGGATGGCACCAAGTGCCACATCTGTGCAGCGTGACAGCTCCCCAGGAGCTTCTCTCAGTTTCTTAATGGGTCTTCTTGCCTCTTTTTTTCTTTCTTTTTTTTGACAATTTTGAAGGAAATTGGGTACTTAGGAAGCCTTTTGGACATTTAAATTAACTCCAGCCACCAGGCTCAGTGTAGCCACTGTGGCATTAGCATCCAATTATAAGAGTAGAGATGGAGTAATAACTCACATTTTGACCAGGATGTCAAATGCTTAAACAAATGGGAGATGCACGGAGACTGTGCACAGTACAGAAGGAGTGCTTCTGCGTGGAATCTGCAAAGGAGCAGACACCCTTTGGAACGAGAACTGCAACAGGCAGAGTCAGGCCCGATTGCCAGAGAGAAGCATCTTGCAAAAGAGAAAGCTGACAGGGGCCGTCTGCCATGGAGCCAGACCCCATGAGACCAAACCGATTCCTCTAGCAACTAGGAGATGCTCAGCTTCTGATAACCTGTAGGGATGGAGTAAACTTAACCAACTCAGAAATTGATAAGACCAAGGCCAGGTGTTGAAAGGCCAGATGGGTCCTTTGCTCCACTCTGTTGCTCATCATATTCTAGCCTAGGCTACTGTTTTATAATTTGATGGGCTTTGGTCATGAGACTAGTGAGGTAAGAAGATGACAGTGTAGATGATGATGATGATAATCATCATCTTCATCATCATCATAGGGGTGATGGTGGTGGTGATGGTTCTATTGATAGAAGTAGAGAAGGAGCATGGCTCAGACAGCAAAGTTCTTGGCTCTTGCAAAGCTGAGAACCTGAGTTAGATGACTAAGTCTGATGCCTAACAGAGTCAGACATCCAGGCACGGTGCATGCCTGGGGGGGGGGAGGGTGGAGAGCTATCTACCTCAGCCTACTTGGTGACATCCAGGTCAGTGAGAGACTCAGTCTCAAAAAACTAATGTTGAAGAACCTGAGAAATGACAGTTAAGTTTACCCTCTGGCACACACACACACACACACACACACACACACACACACACACACAC
>OU015744.1:88547769-88599987 GCA_907169655.1 Acomys percivali
GAGAGAGAGAGAGAGAGAGAGAGAGAGAGAGAGAGAGAGAGAGAGAAAGAGAGAGAGAGACTTGCGTGAAGTTTATGTTTAGTCTGGACACTTACAAGGAGCTGGAATGTCAGATCCAAAAGGAATTCTAGAATGAACTCATATGGTTGCTTATTATATAAATGATTTAAAAGAAACCAAGAGAGAATTGTACGAGTTTATCTGTAGAGCTGGGAGCGAAGCCATAGCTAAGACCTAACTCTCCAACTGTTGGAGATGTGTGCCTTGTCTCGGAAGAGACGCTTAGTTGAAATCAAAGAACAGCATGGAGCTGACGTGGAAGACAGGAAAGGCTCTGAGTTAGTTCAGCTCAGGAAACGACAGAGCCCCATCTGAAGAGTGGACCGATGAATGGCTCGGAGTGATGTCACCCTCAAAGAGGAAATGACACAGTGAAGGGACTAAGGAGAAAAAGTCTTCCAAGTCTGTTAAACTCCTGGTGCAGCTCCTCAGACCCAGGAAGGCTCAGAGCACATCTCTGTGACTTGGGAGAGGGCTCAGGGACTGGAATGCCTTCGGGAAAGCCTGCGGAAATCACAGCTTCACGGCCATGCGCTTCAGGAACATTGTGAATGGGGGTTTAGCTCCGTGTTTAAGAGCAGGAAAACCAAGTCCCAGAGACAATGGGGGGTTCATTGCTCGGAATGGCCAACAATGCTTTGAGCCTCCCTCTGTAGGCTCCAGCATCCTTTCCAACCTAACAGAAAATGACAGCTGTTTAAAATCAAGAGAGGAAGGATTTTATAATTCTGGGCTATTGACATTATTAAACACTAGTTGCAAGTTATATTTAGAACACAAAGATTCCTGAGGTATCTGACTCACCCAGTAGCTGACTCTTTACTCGAAGTAGCATACACCCCAGAACTCCAGAGAACACAAACACCCTGGAATCCCAGGGCACACACACTTCAGAACCCTAGGGCAAACCCTGGAGCCCTGGGGCATAACCAACCCCCAGAATCCATGCTAACATTTCCAAATCCCAGGACACACTCCAGCATCTCAGGGTATTCTCCAGAACTTCAGGGACACCGTAGAGCCCAGAGTTCACCCTAGGATTCTAGGGTAATTCTATGCATGACAGATTATTGAATATGTCCATAAGAGAAACGAGAGAGCGTTAATTAAGTTTAGACCAAGAAAATGATTTTGCTTGAATGAGCCATGATATTTTTTTCCCTTAAGCCCATGCAAAATATGGAGTGCCAGACAGGCAGCTGGAACCCATGAAAACATGATTATGTACTTATGGTTCCCAACTTTCACCATCTATGGCCTTTGTAAAAATTATTTTTCCCCTCAGGGAGTCACATTCTGAAAGACTCTGTCTACTAAACAAACTGCATTTATTAACTAATAATATATTTCTATTCTAATATGGGACACACGTGAGTATGCATAAACACATAAGAAAAGCAACAATCCAATTTCCAAGAGGCTTTTGGAAATATTGAAAATAGCTTGTGCATCTCATTCCTAATCCTGAATTCCTAGGAGTCAGGGTCCTCTGTGTTGGACACTGTTATGCCGGTGTTTACGTGACTAGAAGGTCTTTTCTTAAGGAGGGACAGAAAAGTGACACCAGGAATAAGCTGAATTTCTAGATGCCTGCACAGCCAGCAGGGTAATTCATAAAAAACAAACAAACAAACCCTAATCATCAAATTTAGTTATAAAGACATTGAGGTCATGGGGGAAATCACCTGGGCAACAGTAGAAATTAAGATAAAATTCCAGGGGCCCGAGAGGAGACCCAGTGGGGGCTGGTGCTTGCCCCCAAGCCTGTTATCCCAAGTTCTATCCCTAGAATCCACATGGTAAAAGGAAAAACGAATCTCTGGAAGGTGGTCTATGACTTCCACATGTGTACATGACAAATGTGCATATGCACACGCACTCTCACACATGAACACACACACAAACATACACATAAATGTGAAAATATAGAAAATGCAACCCCAAATGCAAAACTGAGGCATTAAGAACAAGCCATATAGGCCAAGGGCAAAGCTGTAGGAATGAGAGGAGGCAGCTACAAAAAGATAGATAAAGGAAATGAGGAAATTAAGAGAAAGGAGACCAGGCTGGGATTTGGAATTAATTATTAATTAATTCCAAAAGAGTGTGGAAACTAATTGAGCAGGCTCTGGTGCCAGTTCTCCTGTGCGTGAGTTACAAGTAGCCCCTGCCAAGTGGACATAATTGTACAGCACAGATGCTTTATGGAGCAGCAGGGGAAACACAGCCTCTGCGCTCACTCGCAAGCAGAGACGGTTCAGTGGGTCAGCATGTACAATTTACTGTACCACTTCTGATGGTGACCATAACTAGCTGTCCTGGCTCTAGCTAAGGACTAGGCAAGAAACCCTCCACTGAATAAAAAGTAGATATATAAAATATCTCAAAATGAATATATATACATATATATGTACATATATAATGTACATATGTGTTTTATATATTTTTTTTAATAGAAGAAACTGGCACAATAGAAAATAAAGACCAAGTCTATAAAAGGAAAGTAAAAATCCCATTTGATTGAGAGTATCATCTTTAAATACTTACTGTGTATCTGGTACTTGGGCATCATGTAAGGCGACATCAAGGCTGCCTTGGAGAACAAAGAAATTCAAACGATATTTAAGAGCATGCAGGAAATGGAGGCATTTGGGCTAAGTGAAAAATGTCATGTGGAACATTTTATGTTAACAAGCTGCTGCTGGAAGCGAGTGTAAAGTCTCTGGGCTGGAGAGGAAGCCTCGAATCATGAAAAGGGCGTGGGTAGGGGGGAAACAGCAAGGCTGGTCTTTGAAAGAACTGCAATGAAATCAATTTTTCGAGCAAGTTGGTCAACAGTATGAAACGGGAGATGGCAGAAGACAGCCACAGGGTAGATCAGGCACCTTGTAAACAGTGAGGAGGAGGAAGGGAGAAGGGTGCTGGGTGTGTGTATGTGTGAGGGGTAAGTACTCTCTGGAAAAATAAAAGTGCTGAGACCTAAGGGAAGGGAATGAGGGAAAGTAAAACAAGATGGAGAAAAAAATGAACATAAGTCTTATTGTTTTGATAGGAAACAAATATGTAATGGATTGGGTATTTGCAGAAATATTTGGGGGTGTGGGTAATAGGAAAATTTAAATGTGTAGTGTGTGAGTCTCTTCTAGGATATTTTATATGAAATCAATGTGGTCTGATTTCCAAATACATCTTAGAACCTAGTAAGTGGTTGTACGCTCAGGATTGCAATGCAGCCGCCTACTCCAATATGGCCCCTCAAAGCCTCTCTGGTTCTGGGGCCCTATCACCCCCCATGCTCCACAGGTGTCTTGGGTGATACGATTTTATTCAGGCTGACAATTTTAGCTGCGGCCCATCAGGTAGGTGCTCTGAAGATTCCTGACTGACCGCTTGGTCTCCACTGTGCTGTTCTAGCTTACCAGAGTTCCTGTGGAGTCCTGTGAGCAGTATCGGAGCTGTGGCGAGTGTCTAGGCTCTGGGGACCCCCACTGTGGCTGGTGTGTGCTCCACAACACGTGAGTACCATTGGCCGACCCCTCCTGGCTTTCACCCTCCTCCATCCTTCCTCCCACTCCCTGTGCACACACTTCCTGTCCCCACCCTTCCTCCCTTTTACCCTTTGCAAGCTTTCCCACTTTCCTCTTCTTTCTTGGGTTCACTTTAACATGTCCAGCTGCATTAAGACATATATGACAGTAGCACCATGGAAGGATGGCAGGTCAGAATATGGCAGTCACCCTGGCAATGACACCCTGAAGAGCCACAGGAAGACAGATTCCTGGACTTGTCCAGCCTTAATTTGCTGATTTTTCAGTAGAGCAAACCCACCCCCATGGCATGGGACTTTTCCTTCTTAGGCTTCCATTGGGGGCAGGGTCCATTTATTCTCTAGAAGAGGTAAGAGGAAAGTCATATTAAAGTGGAAACAAATAATAATTTGATGAATGAACTGAGAGATGCAGACAAATAGCCAGGGAATAGAGAGGTCTGAAGATCATTTTTAAATTGTAATTAATTTGTATCTTATCTGTACCAGTGTTTGGCCTCGTGTACCTCTGTGCACCAAGCGCATGCTTGGTGCCCACAGAAGCCAGAGAATGGTTCAGAGTTCCAGAACTAGAGTTCCAGATGGCTGTGAGCTGCCTTGTGAGTGCTGGGAACTAAACTTGGCTCCTCTGGAAGAGCAGTTACCCACAGAGCCATCTCTCCAGTCCCTTCCTGGAATAGCCACCAGAGTTAGACATCAGTCCAAAGAAACGTGGCCCTACCCTAGCTGTGGCTGAGTCCTGCGGCCAGCTGAAGCCTGATATTCTCTGAGCTAGCCATGCATATTATAAAATAAGATTTTAGTATTCCCATTAGCAGCCTGAGTTTCTTGGGACCGATGACATTTATTGTAATTTTCAGTCATTTTAAACTATAAGAAATTGGAGGTGGGATCTTGTCTCTCTCCTCTTCCAAAGACAGGAAACACTCTCTTGGATTCTGACAGTTAAAAACACCCTCCTATTTTCTCATACAATCTCTCCATGAGAACAGCCAACTTCCTATTTCTGGGTGTCAAGCATAATGAGGCCTTGAGTCCCTTAAGGGAAGGCCAGAAATCTGTTAGGTGTTTTATAGCAGAGAGAAATCGAGGGCCATTGAGCCACGCTGAAATACACACAACTCAGAGCAAAGTAGAAGCTGTGCTCAAGTGCACATCAAGGTCATCAGGTAATAGTGCAATGGAACCCAGAAGTGGCCCCCACAAAGGAGGGTGGAAAACTGCATGTAGAATTCATACCAGCTCGTGTCAAGCCAGAAGAGTTCCCTGGTGCTACTTTGTAAGGCAGGAGGAGATAAATTTCTTTGTCCTGCATAGTAAGATCTCTTAGAAAAAGAACAAATGCTTTCTCAACCTAATGCCTTCCTTGGGGCCTTTGAAGCCACCTAGCTTACTGTGTGGTAGAGCATGCCTTGGTAGTTACAGCATGGTACAAGTGTCATTCCAGGGTAATCAGTAAGGCTGGCCCCTCCCTGAAATGCTTCAGGACCAAACCACAGGTTTCTGTGTCCCTGTTAGCTCGTGTCACGATGTTATTCCAGCCCTGTGGAGCACTGCTCTCAGTGAGAATTCAGAACACTGAGGCTTTAGGAAGGCTGTAGGGGGGCCAGAGTACCTTACCACCCATCTCCACATCTCCGCTACGCAGATCTGAGAAGAAAAAAATGTCATAAACTACCTTTTGTATGGCCTCAGTTTCCCCTTATATGTCATAATAGTTGACTCCTATGGCAGAAAACAAGAGTAAACTAAAGCCAAAGGATAGTCAGGATCATCTGTAAAGCAGGGCATCACATAGGGAAGCCAGCAGCAGCTCCAGCCTCACGCCATAAAGGAAACAGTCATGGACATGACTGTGGTGCCTGACACCGAATTCAAATCCAAATCTCCCTGGCATCCCATCCACCTCACTTTGTGGCCTGGAAAGAGGATGCATGGTTTGTCTACTTCACAGGGTTATAGGAGAATTGATGAGGCCAACCACTTGGGTCTGATGCTTTGTGGTTAGTAGAACATCGGCACATCAGGTAGAGTAGTCAACAATCTCATAGGTTGCAGCAATGGCTGAGAACTCACGAGTGTCCTTCTCAGGCCTTGGTCGATTCCAGTGACTTCTAGGTGGTCCTTGAATGGTGTGCCTGAGTTCCCGAGGGTGTCACAGTTTTAAGCTGCCTTTGCCTAACCGGCAAGATGTCCCTGCTGCCTCCTCTTACCCTGCCCCCCCTTAGCCTGGTATCACATCTTACCCCAGTTTGCATGGTAGATATCAGCAATTACTAAGCAGAGGTTCTCAGAGAATGGGATGTACAGTGTTGTCTTGTCTGCCATCCAGCACCAAACTGCTGCTTCTGGGGCCTCTGTTTGCCCAAGGAGCCACAGTGAGAGCTACTGTGTGGATATGACAGGGGAGCTTGTAATGATTGCTAAAGCCAGTGCAGTCTAATTCTCCCATCCTGGACACCTGTGAGGCTGTGAGTACAGCTGATTCGCGTTACGCGTAGTCGTGATATTTTACAAAAACCTGTGAACACACACACACACACACACACACACACACACACACACACACACACGGATCTAAAATTAGTCCTGCACTTTCTGTGCTGGATGTAGTACTGGCCTCAGAGATGCAAAGTGGCCACATTACAATGTCTTTGCCCTGAAACTTCTTGGAGACCAGGCCTTTGATGCAATGATAGGGTACTAGTATCAGCACATTTGGCAGGCTGCCATGCTGGGCAAGACTCTATGCTAAGTGACAGGGGCCCTTACAGAGTACCCCAGCCAGCTTGATCTTCAGGAACTCTATGGCACAAATGCAGAGGACTTTCCAAGTGTGAGGCTGCAACTGTTTTGTTAGTTGTTTTTCTATAACCTTTTCTGTGGTTTTGTAGAGATTAAGTGTATGTGTGCGTATGAGTGTGTGCGTATGAGTGTGTGTGTGTGTGTGTGTGTGTGTGTGTTTGTGTGCTAGACAGAGACTGACAAAAAGAGCAAAAGGATGAGAGAGAAGCGTAGAGGAAACACCATAGGAACAAGAATCCTGAGGACAGGGCCTCAGCAAACAGGTGGCCGGTGTCACTGAAAGAGCTTACGTACCAGGGAGGTCACAGGAGAGCTGTGGAATGCATATTCAGAAGAGACGACACAATCATTTAAATGTGTTTCTACTGTCCGTCTCTCTGCACTAGGAAATGTAACAAAGTGCATGCCTGCCAGCCCAGGGGTAAGGAGAAGTGCCCCTGCTGCCTTCTTCTGCGGCCCCTGGCCCTTCCTATAGGCCTGTCTTCCTAATGGCAAGGACAGCAAACACAAAGCTGCCTACTTATTCAGCCTGCATTTCCCAGGGCTTGCCTCTGCATGTGAGCCCACCTGTTCTGATTTGGGCAAAGGGGAATAAAACTCTCCAAGCCTGGTCTGCCTTTGTCCCATCACAGCTGTCTCCTGTCCAGGGCTTGGAACACACCCTGCAGGCTTGACAGCTCCCTAGCCCCCTCTCATCTTCCCCTACCCTGGCACCATTCCCAGGCAAAGAAACCTATCTTAGTCTGGCCAGGTAATGAGAGCCCACCGCCTGCGGCAGACCCAGCTCATTGATTGGCTCAGAAGCTCATTGACTAGTGAGCACCACTACAGGGAAGATGATGTGAGGATTCACATAGCATCTTCACTGCCATGTCCTGAAGATTGCCTCTGTTAGGAGAAGCCCCAACCCACCCAAAGTGGATGGCCCAGGGGCTCAGTTCTTCCTTCCTGTAGTGTCTTGGCTGCACAGGGAGGATGGAGTAGAAATGAAGGTAGATGGAAGGAAAGGAAAATCTAAGAAGCTATCTCTGGACCAACCAGTTGAGATTCCATTTCCTAAGGTCTGAATGTTGGTGAGAGGAGCCAGCTTATAGCCATGCTGTCAAAGCTGGAGGATGGGGTGTGTAGGAAGCCATTTCTCAGACACAGCTCTTTATGACTGTGATCTTGTCACTAGGGGCTGGGGTTGGACCCCAGGACCTCCTTTCTAGAGCCCCTTCTCCCCTTTCCTTACCCAGGACTGGAGTGATTGGGCCATCCATTATCAGGAAACTCTCTTTCCTTCCTTAGGACAGCTTCACCATGCATTTAGACTGCCTGCCCACAGGCCACCTGGGGAAGTAGAGTACTTTGTTCCTAAGCAACAACCTCGGTGACCTCTTAAGAGACAGTTGGACTCTAAGATGTGAGTCACCCCTTGCTCATGTCAGCATAGCCCAGAGCCTTGTCTTGTTTCTTAACTTCCTTTTTTTCCCCCAAGTACAAAATTATTCACTCATTCATTCATTCATTCACTTTATGCCCCAATCGTAGCTCCCACCCTCCCCTCCTCCTGGTACCCCCATCTCTCCCTCTTCCTCATATCCCACCTCCCCTACTCCTCAGAAAACAGAAGCTTACCCCACCCTCACCTACCCATCCCAGCACATCAAGTCTGCATCAGGACTGAGCTCATCCTCTACCAAGGTGGCCTGGCAAGGCAGTCCTGCCAGTGGGAAGTGATGCAAAAGCATGCAAGAAAGTCCTTGTCAGAGACAGTCCTTGCTCCCCTTACTAGGGAACCCACATGAAGACCAAGCTGCCCATTGGGTACATATGTGTAGGGGACATAGGTCCTGTCCATACATGATACTTGGGCTGTAGAGATAGATTATCCATTAAAGGTTAGGCTCACAACCAAAAATATAAGAGTGTCTTAATTTCTTAACCCACTTCCTTAACACTAACCTATGTCTAGGTCTCTTCTAGAACTGTAGGCCCTCAGAATCATAAGGACTTGTAGGGTCTGCCAACATATTTGTTCTGACTAACTCTTTGCCAAAGGTTACTGGGCTCTAATCCAGAGAAAAGCCTCAAACTCTATTCCAGTACATTCAACCCCCTTCCCCACGGCTCACTAACTACAGACTGACTTAAAGATACTGGCTTTCATCTCCTAACCATTGACTCCTTCCTAGCCCCCAGAATGTGTGTGTGTGTATGTGTGTGTGTGTGTGTGTGTGTGTGTGTGTGTGTGTGTGTGTGTGTAGCCATTCACAAGTTTAATAGACGCTCCAAAATAAAAGGATAGCAAACAAAAAATGCCACCTTCTCATATAAATCAGAGAGAGACTGGAGAGATGCCTTAGTCTATAAGATTCTTGTCACAAAAGTTTGAGGACCTGACCTTAGATTCCTGGCACTCACGTAAAAAGCCAGGCATGACTGTATGTTTCTGTAATCCTAGGATTGGGGGTTAAAGACAGGGGGATCATTGGGGCTCACTGGCTAGCCAACCTGGCTGGATCAGTAGGCTTCCCACTCAGTGAAGAGTCCTTGCCTCACCAAATAAGGGGGTTAGTAAGCAAAGGAGACACCTGTTATCCACATTGCCTTCATGTTTATATCTACATACATGTATATATACATCTACTTACATATATGCATACACCAACATGCATACACAAGCATATAGCTCATGTACATACAACTTTATGGCTAGCTCATCACTCTAACATCTTGCTTCTCTGGGGACCAGTCCAAAGAGCAAGGCTGCTTCTAAGAATTAAATGTACACACACATATATACATGCAGAGAGAGTGAGAGAGAGAGAGAGAGAGAGAGAGAGAGAGAGAGAGAGAGAGAGTCAAACAGGGAGAGATGGAGACAGACACAGACAGAGCGATGACAAGACACACTGATGCCTGTACAGAGAGGAACAGCTAAGATTGCAGAGAGCAAAGTGCTTCCCTGTACCAAGCCTATTGTTCCTTATGGCACTAATGGCCATAAAAACACCAGGATGTTGGATAAAGTGCATAATGAAGCTGATCTGAATCTATCATGGTCACTGTCCCAAAATGACTCAAGTAAAAGGTGTGTCTCAGTTTTAGAAATAGATCAGCTAGGATGCATCTTTGCTTTCTCAGGCTTTACTTCCTTCCCTCCTCTGCTCATTTGTCAACTCCAGCCTACCACCCACCTGGTCTTTCGTGTTCGCTTGGTCCTGTTACTTTGTGCCTATGGCATCACAGTATGCCATGGTGGAAACATGTGGTAGAGAAGCCTCTTCACCTCAAAGCAACTAAAAATCAAAAGTGGATCCATATACTCCTCAAGGCTGTTCCCCCAGTGAGCTAGCTTCATTCGGCTAGGCCTATTGCCCAGATGTCCTGCCACTTCCTGATAGTACCATAGGCCAGGAAACAAGGCTTTAACACATGGAACATAGGAGACACTGAAGACCCAAACTATAGCTGGATCCATCTGGAAGAGCATCTGACTTATTCCTTATCCTTCTCCTCCTTTTCCTTCTCTTCCTCCTCTTCCTCTTCCTCTTCCTCCTCCTCCTTCTCCCTCTCCCCCTCTTCTCCTTCTTCTTCTTCTCCTCCTTCTTCTGTTTCATTATGATCCAAACCTACAGCTAATGATTCAATTCAAGCATAGGCCAGAGTGCTGAGGATTGGGGGTCATCTGAGGGTGAAGATGAAAACAAGTTGTGATCTCTGGGCCCAGTGGGTCCACACTGAAGTGTCTAGGAAGACAGTCTAGCTGTGGTCTCCCTGGCTGGGAGGCTTACCTGATCTAGCCTGTCAGATAGCCTGGTTTCCCATGCTGCAATCTGTTTGCTTGGCCAGCAGCACTAGGAGTTAATATTTCTCTGTGTGTGTTTAGGAATTAATTTCTACTAAACGTAATCACCCCCTCTCCTCTTCCCTCTCCCTCACCCCCTCACTTTCTCCATTCCTTTCCCTTCTAATTTTCCACTTGGCTGGGAATTCTCCAGCAGTGAAAGTTCAGGCTTAGGGGAGGGCGGAGGTAACTGCTTCATTAGAGAGGATAATCTCATTGGAGCCACTGGCTTGAATAATAACCCCTTGCAGGGGCCTGGGGCCTTTTTCCCTAGGGCTGTTAGAACCTCTGCTCTAGGACTGGAAGGGCCCTGTGCACAGGAAGTGAAATGAGAATGGGAAGAAAGACAGCTCAGTAAAGAAGACCTTCACTCAGGGGCTATGGGGTGGGGTGGGTGATCTCCCTGGGGCCTGCTGGTCATCTGCACATCTGCATTTGGGACAGAGGTGGCTAAGGGGATGACAGAGACAAATGCCTGAGAACTCAGTTGTATAGCAAGTAGTTTGTGAGTCTACATAAGCGCCAATTCCCTACATGGGAAATGGATGAAGCAGGACCCCGATGCCTCTACTGCAGAGTTGAGAGCCCTGCTTTGCCAGGTACTGGTGGCCTTGTTAGGAAGGAATTCAGGAGCTCTTCTAGCACAAGAAATGAACTCCTTTCACATTCCCTAACTCTGGCCTGAGCCACTAGAAAACCACAGTCCTCAAAAAGCAAACAGCTATTACTCTGATGGACCCCAGAAGGCATCAGAAGCCATGGTCCTTCCCCTGCCATTATCCCATCACATTTAAGGTCAATTGTCTATGTTTTTAGACATTTGCAGTCTCTGCCCTCCTGAACCATGCAGGATGGTAGAAATGCCAAAACAGCCATGGTTCTGACCTTAAACTTAACTTTCCACTGAGGTAGAACTGAGCTCTCAATACGTTTTGACAGCTATTAAGAAAACAAAGCTATAACCCATAGCACACTTTCTCTCTCCTGTCCTTCCTGGCATCTGAGCCTCCCTCCAGCTCCGGAGTGAGGAAGCCTGCCACCGCCTTCCCTTCTCCCTTTGATGTGCCTGAGGAGCCTTTCTGCTTCAGGTACAGTTTGAAACCATGGAATGAGGAAGTTAGGGAAGTGATAGGGTCACAATATCAGCTAATTCTTGCTCACAACTCTCTTTAATGCACAGTTATAATTGCTTTTAGTGCGCGCTGTCTCATGACATCGTCAGGAACCCCTAGCTGTTTGATACCATTTTATAGAAGAAAAGACTGAGGCATCAAGAAGTTAAGCGTTTGGCCTTGATGCTTAATGCTGTAACCTTCACCTGGTTTCCTGTAATTGGCGCGCACTAGAACTGTGGCAAGATGCAGCCCAAGGTATCTTGGTAGCAGCAAGCCATGCAGGTCACACTAGTCCGCACACAGCTACTTGTGATCCTCTCCCAGCCTGGGAGAGAGGTAGAGCCCATCTGTTTTATATAGTTAGTGACTTTTGGTGATATTTGATCAGGAAACAACTTTACCCTACCTCCACTCCCACACTCTTCATAATTTAATCAAAGACACTTTTTTTTCAGACCTACTGACTATTTGAACTTCAAAGTTGGGGAGTCAGTGAATAATTGAAGCTGTACCAGTTCTCTGGGTCTGCTGTTAATGGCTGTTATAACGCTATTAATAGCGATGTCAGTTCAGACATTCTGGAAAAGTCCATAACATTAGCCTAATGGCTGAAGGTAATGGAATCCTTGCCAAGGAGTCAGCCTGGTAAATTAACTTTCGAGACTTAGAGGCAGGCATTCTTGTTGCCAGTGGTTTGCTCAAGCATCCCAAGAAATCTATGGGGAACCCCAGACTCATTCTTGGCCTTTTCCTCCTGGTCTGGAGGGGGCCTCTTGAATTCATCCCAGAGAGTTCAGGCTTGTCCAACAAGTATCCATGATAGCAGCTGCTTTCTGGTGAGCCTAGGAGGGATGGTGGAGAGGAAATGTTTAAAGAGCCTTAAGAATGTCAGCGAAGCATTAAGGCATCAAGGAGCATGGGTTTAGTCTGCAAGGGGGTCTGCTCCCTCACTTCTTAGCCCAGAAGCTTCTAGAAGCTTAGCACAGTTGCACAGAGCAGAAACGTTCAGTTTGCCTGGGCTTGACATGGACCCAGACTGGCTGTGATCAGGATGAAGAAGCGACCCGCTCTTCCTCTTCTATGGTTCTCTAGCCTCTAAGATGGGTCGGTCACAGGAAGCTTAAATGGCATAGCATGTCAAGCCTTATCGCAGTGTTAGCACACAGAAACTAGTGGTCATAGTTGCATTATATAGAATTGGATTGACTTTTGTGTCACCCATCACTTGAAGGCCCCCTTCTGTCTTGTCTCCCTTTCTTCCCCCTCCTTCCTTCCAGGGCAGCTTAGGCTGTCACCATTAATGCTTTTCCCTTAGTTAGCTAATCTCTCATCTCCAGCTCTGAACTCAGAGGTCCACCTTTCCAACTGTGGTCAATGTGCCTTCATTTGATCCGACTCCCATGTCATCTTGGCTTGTCCCTCTGCAGGTGTGATCTCTAGGCAGTCCCATGACATCGTGGCTTGTCCCTCTGCAGAGGTGATCTCCAGGGAGTCCCATGACATCTTGGCTTGTCCCTCTGGAGCACCTCGCCCACCTTCACTACACAATAAAATGATATTGCAGAACATCCCAGTCCTGACCATTGGACACAGCTCTGTATTTGTGAGCTTTATCTGGCTTGGTTTAAACACTGTTTCCTGAGCTCAGACACCTTCATGGAGCAAAAGTGGAGATGCATACATTTGGCCACAGATTATGTGCATCTTTCTCAAGCCTTCATCAGTGCAGACTGTTAAGACCAAGGCCATAGTGGACGTGGTGCACCTGTGACACAGTATACTTTATACAACACAGGGCATTGAACAGTGATAGAAACTTTATATAGCAGCTCCCCAGTACCACAGAGCTGGAGTTGTTAGCCTTGATTCATTCTCTCTCTCTCTCTCTCTCTCTCTCTCTCTCTCTCTCTCTCTCTCTCTCTCTCTCACACACACACACACACACACACACACACACACACACACTTAACTCCATTGCTAGAATGTATGCAGGGGATTCCAAAAGAAATCAGTATTTCTTCTCTTGAAAAACTCCCACTTGGTAGGAAAGCCCTACTTTTACTTCAATAATCATAAAACATAAGAAATTCAACCAAGCAGTGGTGGCAAGCCTGGTCTACAGAGTGAGTTCTAGGACAGCCAGGGCGATAGAAAAGTCCCTGTTTTGAAAAACCAAAACCAAACCCAACAACAAAAACCATTAAGAAGTTCTAGATTGTGAGAAAATCCAGGGTGCTGTGGGAGAAATAAGCAAGAAATTCCTATCTGCCTGGGGTCAGCGCAGAGAGATTGCTGATATATATTTTTAAAAAGCTAAATTAGCCTGCAGATCTAGATGGAATTGTACTGGTAAAAAGGCATGGAGCCCCCTACAGAACATGACGTACAAGACAATGCAGTATGTGTTACGCACTATACCCATATGTGGGAAGAAGTTAGGTTTGCTAAGAAGGGGTGAGGGGTCAGAGGCTGTGGACGACTGAGATGTAGACTAGACAAGACTATATGACTTCATGTGACTTTGAGAGGAGTAAGGGGAATTTAGGATGATTCTTGAGTGGTTTTGGTAAGAGTTTTTAGAGACAGCTACCTTTTTCCAAAGCCCAGCATGATAGAAGGGGGCCAAGCTTGAAGAAGGAAACAAAGCAAGCTCTTTAGGTTTAGATAGGCCCTAAGAGCTTCTGAGATGTTTGCCCCTTTCTGGACCAATTGATCATCATTGTGTGTCCTTGCCAGGTGCACGCGGAAGGAACAGTGTGAACGCTCCAGGGAACCCCGAAGGTTTGCCTCGGAGATGAAGCAATGTGTCCGGCTGACTGTCCATCCCAACAACATCTCTGTCTCTCAGTACAATGTGCTGGTAAGGGCGGGAAGGTTAGGATCCATCAAGAACTCTTCCCAACAAAATGCACCAAGGCCTCTCAGGAGTGCCTCTAGGTCAGGGGTGGGATGTTAGTAACTAAATGTTTACTGGGGGCCTAGGAAAGGGGACATGGATAAGAATGTTGATTAAAAGGTTCCACTTGTAATGACAAGGAGATGACCCTAGCAAAGGTGGTCAAGGAATACAAATGAAGGCTACATCGAGAGTCCATTTCACCACACTCAGGACAGCAGTCACTAAGAAAGCAAATAAAAACAAATGGTGGGAGAAATTTAAACTAGCCTACGCACTATGGAAATCAACACATGTTCCCCCCAAACTAAAAGTAGATCCCTCATATGACCCAGATATAATACCCACTCCAGCCTATGGGGTACTTGAATACTGATGTTTTCTGCAGGACTATTCATAGAATGGCTAAGTCGTGGAACCAACCTAAGTGTTTGTCAACCAAGGGGTACAAAAGGAACCAAGGTCTATACACACAAAGAAATTCTTCTCAGTCACAAATAAGAACACATGCATACTATTTGAAGAAAAAATGGTGCAACAAGATCATAATGTTAAGTGAATTTAATTCTGTTTCAGAAAGGCAAATACTGTGTGTTCTCATTTGTGGGTCCTAGATTCATAGAGACAGAAAATCATGTATTTATATATGACATAAAAGTGGAAGCTATAAGAAGGGAGAAAATTGGACTAAGAGGAGAGTGAGGGATGGAAAGGGGGAGAGTAGTGGAGCTCAGGGTAACATGCTCAAAATACATGATGTACATCCAGGAACATGGTGTGTGGGCAAGTACTCCAAAAGGGGCAGCACTTTATCATAGTCCAAAACTCAGGCAATAGGCATACACTTGAGATTAATTGGTGTATAAATAAATATACAGTGATAGAATAAGACTATGTAGATGTGAGTATTGGCACTAATCTCTTTCTCTATAAGGAAGCAATGTAAATACATTGGGAAAATGTGATACAGACCCTGAGTTCTCACACTGGGCATGTAGAGTTTAATGTTCTTATTTTACCAAATGGAAGAGGTGGCCTATTAGCCAACCTGGTCCTGCTCAGAGTACTTGTAGCACACAAATCCCCTAAGTATCCCCAGTTGCTGGGATAAAATCCATTTAGATCTAGTGGGTTTCCTTAGTCTTTACCTCTACCTCGTGCTGCCTTGTCTAACCACTCTTCTAACAAGCCGGTCTGTGTTAATCACTCTTCTCCTTTGTCTGTCTCTTTCTCTTCCTCCTGCCATTCTTCCTTCCCCTTTTCCCTCCTCTCCTCTTCCCCTGCCTGCATGGGCTATTCACAGCTGGTCCTAGAGACATACAATGTCCCGGAGCTGTCAGCAGGTGTCAACTGTACCTTTGAGGATCTGTCAGAGATGGATGGGCTGGTAATAGGCAATCAGATCCAGTGCTACTCCCCTGCAGCCAAGGAGGTGCCCCGGATCATCACAGAAAATGGTGAGCAAGTGGTCCCGGGGAGGGGCAAAGTTGGGTGGCAGACTCTTCATTTGTGCCTGGGTAGCAGAACACATGACAGATGTGAGGTATTGAAGGGGCCTAAGGGCAGGGATAAGTCAGGGAGAGTGGGCTGATGGTTAAAAGGGATAGAGGCGAGATTTTTCTCTTTCTCCCTTGGAAATCAACTGGAACAGCCCCTCTGTCTCCGATGTAGCTTAGCAACCAAGCTTCTACCTTATCCTGGATAAAGAGAGGCTACAGGGCCTACAGAGGCCAGAACAGTAGTGGTGAATGGAGGTGGTGATCTGCTCATTTTTTTTAGCTGGGAGGAAGGACATGCTGGGGTGGGCCCAATGACTCCATAGCCCACTCACATGACTGGGACTCTGTAGAGCACTTATCCTCACCCGTTCACACACTGCTGCCTGTTGCTTATAGCCAGCTACACCGAGACCAGTGTCAGTGGACACAGGCTCCACACTGGTAAGGGAACAGGCTGGCCTAGGTAGATTGATTCCATGTTGTCCCTCCCATTTGGGTTTGTCACATTTATTCAGAGCTGATTGATTAATGAGGCTCCTGGGGAAGGCGGAGAACAAGGCTGAAAGCAGGGTCTAGGGTCAGGGCTGTGAATTAAACATGGGCTCCAGTGCCTCCTTGGCGCCAGCTGAGGAGCCTAGTATCTCTCACCTCTATGGAGCCAAGTCTCACAGAGGAGGTAGTCTGGAGACCTGGCCGCCCTGCACAGAGATGAGATGGGCTTGTATATGCACACATTTACACACTTATGCAATGCCACTTGTACTATTGGCAACAGCTTTCCTGAGGTATTGTATTTTGATTCTCCTTGGCTACTCACCACTGTTTATGGTTCCATGAAGCTCTCAGACACAGCACATGAGGTCACTTGAGTGTGTGTGTGTGCATGTGTGTGTGTGTGTCTATGCACACACACGTGTGCATGCATGTGCACACATGTGCACATAAGTGACTAGAGGATCTATTGACATAACAGAGAAGGGAGACCAAACACAATTGGTTTTGCTTGTGTGTATGCATGTGTGAGGGAGTCCTCTTGGAGCTGAACCTTGCTAGCTCAGAGGTCTATGAGACCTGACAGCATCACAGAGGAGCAGGCTCTCTTTCCAGAGCACATCGCTGCTAATGGGACTTTGGCTTGGGTTTTGAACTTCCCCTGGCCCCCATTGGTGGGCTCTGCCTTATAGGGGACCATCATGTTGTCCAGCTGCAACTCAAGTCAAAGGAGACCGGGATGACCTTTGCCAGCACCAGCTTTGTCTTCTACAACTGCAGTGTCCACAATTCGTAAGTGTCCCTGCTTCTCTTGGCTTTCTGCTCCTAGCGTCAAGGCTCATGCAAAGATCAGAAGCCCCTACCATGATTTCAAGGAATCATTGTATGGAGGCTTCCAGCGAGGCCTCCTTAATGCTAGAAGACAGGTCTCTCTCCTATACCAATAGGGTGAATGGAAAGAGACTAGAAAGTGACAAACATGACAGCCTATGGTATGAGCCCTGCAAATCCTTAGCCTATATATTTTCAGTGGCATAAATCTTCTAGCCTGATTCCCTTCCCACCCTCTTCTAGAGGTGACATAGCTCATCTGAAGGATGGCAATTCACACCCACACAGAACAGGGGCCAGAGAAGAGACGGAAGCCTATACCTTTATCCCGGAGAGGTCAGGTGGTCTAGCAAATCAATTAAATGCCCCCACCCTATAGGCAGGTTCAGAACTCAGGCTGATAGGTGCAGAAGAAAGGTCCAAAGACAGAGCAGCAGAGGCTCTGCTATGAAGGCATGGAAGCCTGGCTCAGCTTTGTATGACTTTGGCATCTCCTCCCTTTAAATAGTAATCATGAACAGCAGAGGTTTTAGCCATTCTGTGCTCTAGTGTGGTACTGGCACCACAATATTTAGTGACTCATGTGTGTTAGTTACTTTTCTAATCGCTGTGACAACTGCTTGGTGGAAGCCACCTAAGGGAGGAAAAGCTTTCTATGAGCCTTATGTGGGGGCATCATGGTGGCTGGAAGGGTTTGTATCAGAAGAGCTTGTAGAATGGCTTCTCACATCTTGGGAAGCAGCGCAGCCAGCAGGCATCACCTCAAGGCCTGCCTCCAATGACTCCCTGATGATACCTAGGCCACAGTCCCCAAGATTCTACACATTTCCCAAAACATCACCACCAACCAGGAACCAAGAGTTCAAGAAAAGAAGCCTGTGGGGACATTGCACATTCAAACTACAGCATGACATCGCAGGGGCACTGTTCTATCAGAGCAGTCCTCGTTTGGGGCACTGGCATTACCACCATGGTATAGCAGACATGATTTTCCCACAGGATGGCTATAAGGAGTCAAAGAGCCATACAGGGCACCATTTAGAAGCCACATGTCTCATCGATTAGGTGCTACTTATGCTTTTTGTTATGATTATATTGCTATTTCCTCTGTGAGATGGTGAGATTGAACCAGATTTGTAGACGTGCAATTTTTTTTTTTAACTTTCTCACCATAGAAACTGAAATTAGGTATTAGAAGCCCAACATGCAAAACAGGTGGAAGAAGGAGCTATTATTTGGGAGAGTTAGGTGGTCAAGAACCCCACTATTTGGAGCCCCATGGTATTCCAAAGGAGCTCCAAAGAACCTTTAAGGCTCCACAGAAGAGAGTTCAGAAAACAAATGGCTTGACCCTCAACATTTCTGTTTACCTTAACATGCTGTTCTGTACTCCTTTCTTCATAGGCTAGGTATCTAACATGACAATAGGGGGGTCTCTAATATTATAAAAAGAATTTAGAGCCCATATAGGCTATCTATATAAGACTAGAAGTTAGCTCAGTTGGGATACCAGCTCTCCTGCCTAGCATCTTCTCTGCCTAACCTAATGCCAGTTACATCACCATCAGGAATCTCTTTTCACTTCTTGCCATGGAGTTGCTCATGATGTCACCTCTTAGTGGCATATTCCCTCCCTCCCTTCTTGCCCCCTAGGAAAGCAGAGTAGTGATTAGATGAGGTGTGGCATTTCCTTCCCATCCACAGTGTTAGTCATCAGATGGAGGATTCACAACTTAATAAGCCCACAGCACTCAGACCCTGCTGTCCATTGGAGCCAATGCCCACCCAATTGCCTGGTGAAGGTTTGCAAGCTAGTGGCCTCATGGGAGCACCTGATGCTTAATAGTGAGATAGAACACCAAAAGCCTAGGAGAATTCCAGCATAGAGGTTGACAAAACATGGGCCCAGAGGGGCCAAGCCTCCACTGTCCAAAGCTTGGTCAAGTGAGGAGTATAGAAAGGTTCCACAGATGGTGGTACAGCCTTTGGTGGGGGGGGGGCCGAGGGTCAGCAGTTCTACCTGTGTGGCAAGGCATTTGAGCTTGTAACAGTAGGGAGCCATGTTGGGTTTTTAAGCAACAAAAAGTTCTTACAAAGTTGTCTGTCTAGTGGAGGTAAAGAGTTAGGCTGGCAACTGTGCTGGGGCACATAGTATAGAGACTGCAGCCTCAGTAGCTCCCGCTGTAACCAGAGCATCGACAAAGGACCATGTTGAACAATAGGGACAAAGGGAGGCTCACAAGGTCATGGAGAAATGGGCTTCCAGCTCTAAGGAAAGAGGTCATTGCTTGAGGCCTTGAGAAGAGAAATGTGGATTTGTATGAGTTGTTTGTTAGCCCCGTCATTCAAGGGTCATCTCCCTTAATAGCAAAATGTGCTGCTGGATTCTAAAGACGTAGGTGCTTGGGCTGAGGTTCTAAGAGGTATGCCTTTTCTCTGTGCCCAGATGTCTGTCTTGTGTGGAGAGCCCATACCGTTGCCACTGGTGTAAGTACCGGCATGTTTGTACCCACGATCCCAACACATGCTCCTTCCAGGAAGGCCGAGTGAAGCTGCCTGAGGTAAGTCCCAGCAGGAAGATGGTGAGAGCCATTGCTTGTAAGCATGGGACACATATGCCATCCTTCTCCTAAGACTAAAACCCAAAAGAAGAACCCAGGGATCTCTTCCTTCCCACCAAACCTTGGCTCTTCATGCACACTATATGATAATAATGAAAGAGCTTAGCCCTGCACTGGTGCCATGGTTCTGGCTCAGCTGAAGAGGTCCAGGTACAAACTGTGACCATGAGTCTCTTGTGTGTGAGATCTTGCCTTTTCTCTAATAAAAATGAAACAAATGTCAAGAGAATAGGAGGGGCATGAGTCAGACAGCCAGTGGACCCACGATGGCATGGAAAGCTGGCAAAGGGCTGACATTCTTATCTGTGTGGCTGGGTCTTGATCTTGGGAACAGGAGCAGGATAGATTAACTCTTTTGGGGGGAGGTGGGGGGGAGGAGTCAAAGCTTCAGGAAACACCCATCTGATATCTGCCAGGAATGTGACAGAAGTCAGACAAAATGGCTTTCAGGGTCTCCCCGGCTCTCAACATAAAGAGCCTGACCAAGGTGTGAGGGATAGAAAGTCCCAAGACTGACAGAAGAACAGAAGCAATGGACCTTGTGAATTGCAAGTGCTTCTCACTACTCCCTTGGAGAAGGCCTACAATTTCTTCCCTCTCTTCCTTGATTTGTTTCTGTTCCTTTGTTGACAAGGTTGCATTAGATGCTTAAAAAGAAAGATTAGAAGAACCAAGGAAAGCAAAGTAAGCATTGCCAAGATTCCCAGAACAACGGTGGATGTCTTTGGGAGGTGGTGTTGTCCAGTACAAAGTACCCAATTGATGCCTGCCTTTGTCAGCATCTCTTGGGATCCATGGCCTCTCAGAGGATTTGATGCTAGGGCTCCTGAAAAAGAGGTTGGCCGTGAGAACTGTGGCTAATTACAAGGACATGAGGCAGACCCAGCTATTCCATTGCTGGTCAGCTCTATCCATTTTCCATAAGCAGTGCGTGGTATCTGGGCAGGTCACTGGAGTATGAGACTCCAGCACTACTTGGCATCTTCCATGTCCCCCTGTCTCAGTATCACATAGAATGAAGTTTGGCCCCTCTTTTTCTTGGATTTTTGCTTCTTTTAAGAGAAAGAAGTTATAAGAGTTTGCTTCTGGTCCAACCGCATCCCTGGACCATTTAGAAGTAAGCATAGAGGGAGAGACTGAGTTGATTACCTCATCTGGTTGCTGTGGCAACATCTTCCTAGTGGATGTATCAAATGGGAACTAAGCAAATAAATGTTTGTGAACTACTGAATAAGTCTAGCTGTTTAGGTTTAGTGAGAGGAGATTATTGTTTTCAGAACTCAAAATGGAATCCCTACTTGCTAGTGTAAATGTAGCATTTTTTAAAATTCCATTAACATTTTGGTTTTGTTTGTAGAAATAATCTATGGCAGAAATGAAGGATACAAAGAGAAAGTATGCAATAGGAAGAGGGTTTTGTTAAAGTGCGTGATGCTGGTCTTTCTATTCACAGGCTAGTCATCTAAAGGTCTGCTATTGTGTTGATTAGCTCTCCGATACTATTGCAGATGACTGTGATAAAATCAACTTAAAAAGAAGAAAGGTTGGGGGCAGAAAGATTTTTAAAGCCAAAGGATAGGGGAGTTTCCTGTGAGACTGTCTCCTAGTAATGTCAGAAGCTTCACCTATAGAGTCTCACCAGCATCACTGCCTAAACATGAGCTGAATAATAAATAGACATGCCAAGGTGGATGGGAGTAAAGCTTATGAGTGAGACCTCTCCCACACACGAAGAATTACAGGCAAGTAAGGGATGTTGAGAATGTGCGCAGCAGTCTTCTCCAGGGAAGAACACACCAACCAGTTATCCAATACCGGAAAGTTAGCCATGAGAACATACATATGAGTAACATATTCAGACTGAGCAGGTTATATTTAGAAATACATATGTGCACGTAACAATTAATGAAAAAGAAGCCATGAATTTGAAAGAGAGCAAGGAAGGTGTATTTGAGAACTTAGAGGGAGGAAAGGGATGGGAGAAATAGCATAGCTATTTTGTTTTGAAGATTTTAATCCATGGTTGGAAAGACCTATTTCTTTTAGGCCTCCTGGGAAACAGCTTTATCTCATGATGGCCAAAGAGTGAAACAAGAGAGAGACATGGACTGAGTCCCACAGTCTCCTTCAAGGACACTCCCCAAATGACCTAAGACTTCCCAGTGAACCCTCCTCCACTCACAGTTCTTGCCACCCCAACAGCATCACTCTATGGAATAAGCCTGAAAACGCTTCCAGCCCGAAACTACAGCAGCTATGATGTAACCGATGTTACCAATGTAACCGTGATCTTACAGTGCCCCAGAGCCTTCATGCTTAAGCTGCTGAGCATAAAGGCATATATGAGATCTTCATATCTGCATTTACAGAGCCATGGCATGACATCGCCGGTCTACATGGCCTCTACGTTTCCAAAATTGTGCACACACACAAGTTGGAATGCACTTAAGAGAAATGCAGAGCCAAGAGCTACTACTCTCCCAGAGCACAGTGAATGCTCATATGGGTGACTGATTCATAGTCTCAGAGCCTGAAGTTCCCCTAGACATCTGGGCCAACACCTTCTTGCAATGCTGGTAAGACTCAGGCTACAGCGATTTTTCTGGAACTCTTCAGGTTCACATCCTCCTTTACCCTGTGAGACTATGCAGGTAGGGTCTTTTTGTTTAGCCAAAGGTGAGGCTGCCAGGTGGCTTTTCATCTGTGCTGCACCCTTTTGTACCCCCAAGAATGCTTTCATCTTGCCCCATCCAGCTTCAGCACTGACTTCCCTGGCCACCACTAAGGGTGTTGAATTACTTTCTTCTCCCTGAACAAAGAACACGTTCAGGTGAAGTTATTGGTCTGGAATGGAGAACTGGTGGGGCATTGTAGCTGTGTTATGAACAGCAAGTATTCAGGCATAATTACAATTATTAGAAATAGAATGCCCAGTAACATATGTCGTTTATAGTAACTATATCCCGGTTACAAGGGATGGTTTTGTTTCAACTAATGATGGCAGTGTGATAACAACTTAGACCCTTAGACCAGCTGCCAGAGCCTGTGCAGCAAGTAGAAAGGGGAAGGAGAGGAGACATGAGGTGAAGTGAAAGCACACTGGGGTGACAGTGTCTCCCACATGTTCTCAGTTCTCTTCTCCCAGTATCCTCCAAGGCTCCCAGCCGTCTCCTAGAATGGCCAATGGCTGCACAGCTATTGACAGAACTCCAGGAGCCTCTGCCCTTGTGTGAACTAGAGTTGCTATTTCCTCCACAGCCTCACCTTAACAGGTCCTTCTGGCCCACACACTTAGTACTAATGATGAAGATGAACTGCTATAGAAAACAAATCCATTGGCAAGAAGTGCTCCTCAACGGGCTATTGCGTTGTTCTTTCTCAACTGAGCTGAAAAGTCAGAGTGAACTGTTATTGAAGCTGTGTTCTCCAGGTGCCAAGCTAGAAAAGCTACACCTATGTGGTGGTTCCCAGGTGAACAATCTCAGGGAGACTGTTCTCTCTTTTCCTTTTGAAGTTCAACCAGTGTGCCCACCCCAGAGAACAATCATAAGATCTGAGGAGGTGAATTATATTCTATTTGATCGCAGTGTTGTGCTTAAAAGGCTCTCCCAGCATCCACTGCCACCCTGATGCCTCTGAGATATCCTAGGCTGGGACAGGTATGATGAACTCTGGGACCCTAAGGGTCAAGTTCACTCTAGAGCTACAGAACCTGAAAGGGAGAGTCCTAGACCGCTGCTTTATCACTGATGCTGAGTGAAACTCACCCTTAGAGATAAAGGCCAAAGGCATTTAACCCACACTTGACTTTGGAGATAAACTAGGCTATTGCCCCATCGTCAGTGAGTCTACTTTAATTCCATCAGACAGCCACTTTTGGGAGCCAGCTCTGCCATGCCTTTTACCTCCTTTGAGAAAACAAAGCCAAACCCAGCTCAAAACTTGTTTCTAACCCATGCACACATGCCTCTTTCAGGTATTCAATTACTGGGCTGCCATTTCTCCAGACAACTGCACTTTCCATCAATCTCACCTGCCCCTCCCCCTAGGGGTTATGGGTATTTCCTTTCTGTATTATTACTTCGCTCTCTCCATAAACCAGCCCATCGTAGATCATGCTAATGGCATTATAAACTTGAGGAACAGCAAGAAAATATATGGTGCATTACATCTTTGTATTGAGCATCAGGGGTCTGGGAAGGTGAGTATAAATTTGGGGAGTTGTTAGGGCTACTAGGGCTGGCTCCTGTTTGGAATTGATGGGGGACTGGAGTGGTATTGGGGGAGGAGAAGTGACCTACAAATCATGCTTTCCTTAGCCACTCCAGATGTACTGTCCCCAAGAGCTTTGCATCCTCCCAATTTCATTGTAACAACTGGGAGAAACAGAGCTCTCATCTTGCAAATACACCAGGGGCTATAAATCCACAAGCCTGTCCCCAGGAGCCTCAGGCAGCCCCAGCCCTGAAGGCATGTGTTCTCTCTCCCAGCCCAGGAGTACTCTTTATGCTCTTGTTCAATTATTTAAATATACTACAAAGCCTCTGCCTAAAAGAACCACTGGCAAGCCGGACACAGTGGATGGAAAGACAGCTCTCAAGTTTTCATACATCACCTTTGCTCCCTGCACTCAGCACCCCTGACATCATTTGTGTGTATTTAAGTGGAGACCAAAATATACAAGGAGCCAAACTGTTGACATGGAGTCGTCTGGATCCACCTCCAGAGTTCCAAGCGATTACATATTTGCTTGTGCCTCCAGCCACTATCCCTCCTTACCCCTGGCCTATTCTTACAACTGTAGAATGTAGCCACAGGGTGAAACAGCCTCCAAGGGAGACTGCTTCTTATTGCATGCATTCAAGTCTCCACATAATCTTGTGAAATTCAGGTGTTTTCCATGCTGCAGGAGCTGGCCCTTTCAAAGGAGAGTTCAGAGAAATACCTGCATTGAAAAGAGCAGGGCAGTGTGGTTTTGGAGGGAATCAATATGGGGCTAGATAATCATCTGTGCCTGGAAATAAGATGAGCAGAAGAAAATATTGACTCACCATGTGTGAGTCCTGAGGTTACTGCTTATTTGAATCATCTTCGTTGAAATATCAGGATGATGTTATGAGTTGTGTTACAAAACAAGATAGCACGAGAGAAAGTATGTGTGATAGGGGTAGGGTGTGCATACTCCAACCACGTTAACTGTGTCAACTAGAGTTATAACAGTAGCACAGTATGCCTACCAGATCCAGTGCCCAGTGTTAGAGAATACCAGGCTAAAAAAATACCAAGGATTAAAATAATAAAATCCTTCCTTGCTGAGAGGTAACCATACCTCCTTGGCAAACTCTTCTGACACTCTTGCTGGTCTACCATTCATTCATTGAACTAGTTGAGCAGATACCGGTTTGGTTTGCTTTGGTTTTAATTTTTTTAAAGTTATCCTGTAAAAAAATATGTTTGATCATGCTGTCCCTCCATGTGTGTGCATGTGTGTGTGGTTAGTCTTTGTTTTTTATTTTTATATTTTGAGGAGATAGTGCTATTCCTATTGTAGAGATAGAAAAATTGAGCTCAGATCATCTATACTTGGTGAGCTAATAATGGAGCTAGGATAGAGAGGAAAACAAGTCATTCTTTATATGTCCCACTCATGACACCTCATGTGTCACTTTCCCTTACTGAGCCATTCTTGTTCTCTTATCTTCTCCAGACTAGCCAGGAAGCCCACATTTTGCTTCCATTCTGATGCTGTCCACCTGGAGTTAGTGTCCGACCCCATAAGTTAAAAGGGCTCAGTTCCACAAGCTCACCCCTGCTTAGGATGCCAGGCACAAGTCACAAGATATGGTCACCTGAATTTCTGACCAATTGGCTATAATATAGGGCTCCCTAAGCCCCTTCTTCAAGTGTGATACTTTCTTGTAATGGGTCACAGCTCTTGGAGAAATATTGGTTCACATTTCCCTGGTTGATGAGAAAAGATCAGGCCCTTTGGATCTGGAATTACATATGGAATGGGCTCCCTGATGTGAGTGATAAGACACAGACTCCAGTCCCCTGCAAGAGCAGCCAGCGCTTGTACCTGATGAGCATCTCTTGGACTCTTTATGTGGGCTTTCTATGGCAGGTCCTTGGTGTAGACATGAATGATTAACTCTGTTTGGAGTTCAACCAGTGTGCTAACTCCAGAGAAGAGCTGTAAGATTGGAGGGGCTGAAATGCATTCCATTTGCTCTGCAATGTTGTTCTTGGAAGGTTCTCCCAACATCCACTACCGCCCTGGCCACTGGTACTGAACTCAGCTTTTAGCTCCTCTCTCTTCTGCAACATCTAGAAAGATCCTCTCATCCCCACAGTTGGCTAGTAAATACTCTCCATCCTTAAATGAGCTTTGCACTGGCATAAACCCAAGTATGGTTAAAATGGGATTATTGATGACAATAGAATGGTCCCATCACTAGACTCACTCGGGAAACTCCAATGGTTTTAGAAGCTCTATGCCATGAACCAGGGGCAGAGCACAAATGTGTATTTCATTTTATGTCCTAATATCCAGGATCATAAAAATCATGTAGTCCATGTGATGTCTTCATTTTATGGGTGAATGGAGGGTTTGGTGGGCATACCCAAGGCCATGTGGTTGACTAGTGGGCCTCAGAGCATATGGCAACTTAACTGCAGGATGTTACTTCTGATAAATAGATGCAGGGGACCATAGAGATGCACCAGGGCACAGTAATGGAGCCACTGAGATTCCCCTGTGTGGGTACCTCATGGATCTCCTTTGAGCCTTAGGACCTCCTGTAAGAAGAAGAGCAAGGCTGTGATGTACCTTCACCACTGCTGCTCCTGCTACCTTGAGACTTCACTACTCCTCTGTGTTTTAGGTGTATTGGTTGGTTGGTTTTCACAGTAGTGAAATATACAAATAAAAGCAACGCCATTCTAATCCATTTCAAGGTTACAGAGTTCTGTCTACCAGAATAGACCAATCTCAGAGAGGACTCTCAATAGGAGAGCCATGGACAGACGTGCCTCCCTGCTTGTCTCTCCTATGCTTGAGGCACTTGAAGATATTAAAGTGAGCCAGGTCCAGTAAGAGATATGAAGTCCAGAAGGCTAGACTGTGCTAATGAGAAGTGATGCTATGATTCTGGAAAAGGCAGAGAGACAGGAAGTGGGCTAGACAGGCCCTATGAGTAAGAGGGACAAAGCTACAACCTGAAGTGAGAGAGGCAAGGAAAGAAGAAACACTTGGTGAATTCTGGCTTTCTCTGAGCCTTGCCCGTGGTAACTCATGGAATCTCAGAGAACATGGAAGAAGAATTCTCACCCCTAGGCTTAGGCCAACCATTGACAACACTCTTCATGATTCTGAAACTAGCAGAAGGAAACATAGACTGGCTAACCTAATTCTGTGACTTCCCAGCATCTCTCTCTAGCTGTGGAACCCCAAATATTGATGACCAAAGTGTCAGAGTCCCTAAGCCACTGGGCTGGGGAACAGCGCTTCAGACTCAAGGTCTATGGGTATAGTACCTTCTCAAACATTTCCCTTGAGTTTCAAGCCTGTAGGAGGTTTTGCACCTGGCATCATAGCAGGCAGCAGGTCAGCCTGGGATGATGGGTGGGAGGAAAGGCAGGGTGGTGGAGATGGCCTCTTCATGCCTTGTTGCCTAGGGGAAAATTGCCATTTTACATTTCAATTAAGCAGGGGCACTTGGGTCAAACATCAGCACTATTTAGAGGAAGATGTGTCCAACCCATCCCTGGGCCTCTCCAATTATTATTAATGAACTCACTCTCAGAACTGCCAACCTTTTTATATGCAAACTAGGCTGGTATGGGGCCACTGCTAATCAGGACTCATTAGAGCACTCCTAACAAGATTCAGTGAGAATCTTACAGGGGACAAGTGAGAAAGGCTAAAGCTCTTGCCATCTCCTGGACAGGGCAGAGCTCTAGTCCAGCTCAAATGGGTCTGACCAGCTCCAACTGACTGAGAGATTCCATTCAGAGAGAGTCCTGCTCACCTGGACCTGTTCTTTCACAGAGGAGAGGAAAGGCGGTGATGCAAGCAGTTGCCTTCTTCAGCTGTTTGCCCATCTGCTAATGCTGAGTTAATTCTTTTTATTTTTCCTCTCCATGACTCAGTCTCTCCTTTAAGAACGTGCCTTTCAGGTTGTTCAGAGGAGTCTAGAATTCCAGATGCCCTGGGCCTGATCATGAATGGCAACGTTTGCCGAGGGGTGTGGAGGTGAGAGGTATCAGTATGCCCTGGCTCGCTCACCAAGTGTGGGCACAGGCCCCGCTCCCTGCAGGGAAGAGAGCCCTAGGCTTAAGAAGAGGTGGGTCTACAGTACCCAACGACTGGATTGTAACTCCCTATCCTTCATGGAGCTGCTATCCATAGCCCTCCAGGCCCACACAACCCCCTAGTCAGCCCAAGCATTAACCTCTCAAAGGAACCATCCCTCTTGTCCATGCATGCTACATTCAGATCCTGTCAGAGCATGGGGAACCAGAAAATAGATTCAGGGATGTGCACAGAGATTGAGTCTCTAAGGCTCCCTATGTGGGTGCCTCACAGTTCCCAGATACCCTCCTCTTCAAACTCTTAGGACTTTCTGTAAGCGGAAAGTCAAGGCAGTGATACGTCCTCATCTCTAGTCTCCGGCTACCATGAGACCTTGCCGCTCTATGTTTCAGGTCTTCTGGTTGGCTAGTTTTAATGGTAGTGAAATGCATAAATGGAAACAGCACTACTCTAACTTGTTCTGAGAGTACAGTTAAATGCATTCACACTGTATAACCATCCCCACAGTCCCCAACTGAAGCTCTCCCCAGGAAGCAACACTCCATTTCCCCTTACTCTACATATCACCTTTCTCTTTTTTGACTTGGAATATGACTACTTTAGCATCACTGGGCACATGAAAGCATGCAGTATTTGTTACTGTGAGGCTAGCTTTTTTCACGTAGCACAGTGTCTTTAGGTTTAGCCATATTGTTTTGTGGGTCAGAATTTTCACCCTGTTTAAGGCTGGATACTTTTCCATTATATATATATACCATATTATATATATATATTCCTTTTATGCATCTATGGATGCTTAGGGTACCTCTGCCTCTTGGCTGTTGTGACTGATGCATACAAAGATATGTCTAAGCTCCTGTCTCCAGCTATTTAGGGGATACTTGCTATATGCTGCTCCCCTCTGTCCTCACAATATCCAAGTCCTACCTAATATGCAAAGGGATGTTGAATCTCACTGTAGGGGTGTGCTAGGGTGGGTCAGACACTCAGTGCTATATTGGTGCAGCTCTCAGTAACATAGGGAACCAATGGCTCATTTGCTTTGAGAGACAGCATCCAGTTATCTATAAGACCCCTCCAGTATCCTTCCCCCATGGTTTGTTTAGTCAATGTCACTCCACAGAGACCAGCACTGTGTCTGAACATCCCCTGAAAGGACATGGGTACCATGCTTTCTACAGTCAGTCTGCTTAAATGTCATCTGGTTTGACAGTGCCTGAAGAGAATGAGGAATCTGGGGGGATGGTGGCACCTTCCTGGCATAAAGCAGAGTACCCACCACATCTTCTGACTCTGTATCCCCCAAGCCCATCCCAGCCTCTCAAGTTAGTGCTGATTGTCCCAAAAGAAAGGGACCCAGTGATTCGTTTCCTCCACAGCAAAGGCCCTCTGTGGTTAAGTGTGCTGTCGCAGGCATCAAAGAACAGCACTATGTATCTGTTCTGAAGGAAATTTCCTCAGTTTCAACCATCCTCAGATCTTAGCCAGAAGCTTCTAGACCGAAAAGTCCACTGAATGATATTCCAGAATATTGCCAAATGCCACACTCAGTCCCCATACTAGAGGCTCTCTTGTTTTCCCCAGCTGTGTTCCAGATTTGAGTTCTGTGGCAGAGCTAAGGCCCAGGCTGTTGCCTCCATGTGCGGCTCCCCATATGGCCCATCTGTCCTAACTCCTGGCTGCCTGGAACTTGGCAGGCAAAGATGCCATCAGTCCCCAGAGGAGCAGGATGCCCAGGCAGCAGGGTCAGTCTCTGCCAGGGAAGAAAAGGAATTGGGAGGGAACCACAGGCATGTCAGAACATCTTTGGTATAAATTGGCATTAAAATTAACCTGAAGAGGCCTGGGATAGGCTCCAGGAGGAGTCGCCTGAAGACAGTGACACTGACTTGGGATTTTTCATGCCTAATCTTTACCCATGGTGTGAGAGTGGACCTGTTGTCATCTGGGGAACAGGCCAACATCTGTGCAAAGTCGGCCGAGGTCACGGCCCTTTTGGTTTCCCTCATGCTCAAGCTGAGCCTTGTCCTCTGTCCCCAGGACTGCCCCCAGCTGCTAAGAGTGGACAAGATCCTGGTACCAGTAGAGGTGATCAAACCCATCACTCTGAAGGCTAAGAACCTCCCACAGCCTCAGTCGGGACAGCGGGGCTATGAGTGCATCTTGAACATCCAGGGCAGCGAGCAGAGGGTACCGGCCCTGCGCTTCAACAGCTCCAGCGTGCAGTGTCAGAACACTTCCGTGAGTCACCCTCCCTCTTGCTATGCGCCTCGGTGAGCCCAGCAGCTCAGCTCTGCTGGGCTTGCTACCCAATAGATCCCTGGACTCCCTGCTCACCCAACTCTCTTTTTCTACTTCTACTCTGTCCAACCCAGACTCAGAACCTGTGGTATAATGGGTTCTAGGGCTACCGAAAAGCCCACCAGCAGTGGACTCTGACTGTAGCCATGGTGTGATGAGGGTTACCTGCACAAGACATACTGCTGGGGCAGCCAGTGTAGGGCTTCCTCTTTCCCGGAAGCCTTTCTAGAAGACTTAAACCCTTCCTTCACACCAAGCCTGGCCTGAGTGTTGCATTTGAGCCCACAAAGGCCCACTGCTGCCTTTAAACCCACACAAACACCGTGACTTAGCAAAGAACGCCCGGGCACAGACCAAGTGTCATGAGCAAACACCACCAATGGAGTGGGAGTTGATTTGGATCAGCTGGCCCCTGCCCAGTGTTCACAAGCTCCATCCTCAAGGTCAAGCTCTGCCAATGGGGGTCAGCAGCCCCCAGGCTGCCAAACGCTGCCCACTGGATCCAGAGGGAACCATGTCCTTAGCTATGTTCCCTTTCCAGCCAGGTTACTCCATTCCTTCCCATGCTGCCTTCCCGCCTTGGCTCTGCTCTGCTCTGTTCACGAAGATGCCTGAGAGCAGCTGGAGCAGAAGTCAGGCGCAGTAGGTAGCTTGTGCTCACAGTCCCCGCGTTTGAGAGACTGGTGCAGGAGGATCATCACAAGCCTGGGCCTAATGTCGCAAGAATGGGAATTAAAAAAAAAAGAAAAAAGAAAAAGAAAAATGAGAGAAGGGCAGAAGAAAAGGAGGGAAAGAAGATAAAGGCCAGGATGGGGAGGGGGGCAGATTCAGCTTTGGGGAGCTGAGGGTGATATAATTGGAGTACCTTCTTTAGTGTCAAAATGTACAACGTGTGAAATCAGATTTGGGGGCAAGTCTTAGCAGGGCACCTGAGAGTGAGTGAAAACCCTGAAGCTCAGGCTCCATTTGCTTCCAGACAGACAACTCGTCCCTGCTCAAAGGGATTGGCTTAACTCAAGGTCACGTAGTGCTGAGTAGAGGGCTGCCTGGCTTTGGGGTCCCCTTCTGTATAGTGCCACACATCTAGCTGCTATTGAGTAGGTAAACACAGTGGAGTTAATTTATTTTTCTCTCAGGGCCCAGAAAGTCCCCCACAAAGAACTGCGTAAGAACGCCCTTACTTTTTCTTCAGGGAGTAGTCCAGGAACAAAAATGGGGCTCAGAGAAGCCCAAATGCTTGCTCTGTGTCACTTTAACAACACAGGGGCTGATCTGTCCCCACAGCTTCTCAGCTGCCGCTCTTCTGCTTCTGAGGGCAGCCGGACCGTTTCTCAGATTTCTGCAGTGTTCTAACCCCTGCAAGCACAGGAGATATTAACTACGTCCTCCCAAATCTCCATGCCAAGCAAATCAGCCCCAAGGGTTTTAGCTCAAGTGATTCTCCCCCAAACAGAAGGCACTGGTAGTGAGGGGAAGCCGGGATCCCCACTGGACTCCACAGATACAATGAGATTTCAGACTATAGGGAAAACAGCCTGCCTGTCATCCTGGGAGAAGCCGGCCCAGGATGTAGGAAAATGTCTGGCATAGGGAGATAGTCTGTGACCTAGGTAACAGAGAGAGGGTCACAAGTATCATAAGAGGTCCCTAGCACCCCATGGCCAGCTGAACCTGATCATATAAGTCCCCAGTCAGATCTCCTCTGTGCCATGGAGACTAACCAACTTTCCAAGATGCTGGTTTAGATCAGCTGTTTGTTCTTGTCGGTACAGGATCAGAAAGAAGCAGCCTGGATTGCCATGTCCCCCAGAGGTCCAATTGCCATGTTCTCTGCAACCATAGTCCCAGGGCCACTTGCTCAGTGAGCCTTGGTAGTCACAGGAAAGTCTCTGAATATGAGGGTGACACTAGGACCACCTAAAAAGAGGGGGTAACAAAGGGGCAGGCCAACATTGTCCCCTCTTCCATGGTGTCCCATGAGTGCTTGGTGCTATAGCACCCAGTCAGCATAAGTGGGAACAGGACAAGACACTGTGGATTGCCTGTCTTGCCTGTCTGATTCTGATGTCAGGATTTAAGGACTCAAAAGGTGACACGGCTCCCCATGGGGACCGTTGCACCTGGAAAACCAGCACTTCAGACCTTGTGGTTACCCACGTTTCTGGTACAGGCCCAGGCCTCTAGGCTCCTGAGCTCTTGGCCCCAGACACTTTCAGATCATATTTTGGAAAATGTAGAGCCTTGTGGCTAGCTGGATACAGAAAGCAAGGCTCTAAACAGCCACCAAGGACAGCGTTGGGCTCTTTGGGAGCTGTAGAAGCTGCTGCTACTCTGTCTTCAAGAAGGTCTAGTTCTAGCTAGCTCTGGGGCCTCAGGGCCACAGAAGCTCAGCTACCCCTACTCCCAGCAACAGGAGAGTTTTAAGTCTGAGGCAGTGACACAATAGGAGGGGAAACTTCAAAATGGATACAAGAGGAGTCCCCCCACCCCAACTAGACCCCCTCGAGTCCTCTGATGGGAGGACTCAGCCCTGACCTTCCCTAGGAGCATATCTTTGGGAGGGCTGGGGTTGGGGTGCAGCATCAAGTAGATCCCAGAGTAATGCTGATCTCAGCCAGGAGGCCGTGTAGCATCCTTAATCTGAGCAAACCCCACTCCCAGAGTTATAGAAATGAGGTGTCATGCAGGCAAAACCAGAGCTGGGTGATTATCTTCTGAATTCTCTTAACAGAGGGGAATCTGGGACCCAGAGAGGGAAAGTGACTTTCCCCAGGCCTCACAGCTCAGAAGATGCAAATTCAGAATTCAAACCCAGGTTCCTCAGCACACCCTGTACCAAGAAGTTGGGCAAAAGCTCAGCCAGGGAGCTACTTTATCCCCAGCTTTGTGTTGTCCTGGGATCACCTACAGTCATCCTGCAGGTGGACTGTGGAGAAGAGACTGCTTTTCCTAAATCTCTAAGTAACCTGGGATCCAGAGAGGGAGGGAGGCCAATGGGAAAAGCCCTGAGTTTGTTAGCAAAAGGAGATTAGTGACAAAGGTGTCAGATAAGAGCAAGGGGAAAATGGGGACACAAAAAACAAGCCCTGTGTGGGCATGACTCCGGCCTCAGTAGGCAGATGGTGTCACTTCCAGACCCACTATTTGGGGACAGACCTGGGGACAGAGGCTGTAGCTCCCGGGGATAGTAGGAGGAGCCGAGGAGGGCTGGAAGCAGGCAGCCTCTGAGGGAGCCACTGTGGGGATGCATGGCCTACTTTAGACCAAGGCTCCAGGAAAATGTCAAGTGCCGCTAATAATAGAGCCTGCCACCTCCTCTCAGGCTGGCGGTCATGAGCATGAGTGGGCCACAAAGGGCACGCACGGGCCCACTGCAGTGCTGGTCAAAGAGGGAAGCAAGCCATGAAGCCAGCCAGAGCCCTGGAAATAGACACAGTGCCCCAACTAACTCCTGCTGTGCTCGTGCACTTTGGGGGCTTGCTTGTTCGAGTCATAGAACTCTCTAGCAGAGTCAGTACTCGGAACAAGGGAGAGCTCAGAGGCAAGAATAACTCCATGTAGAGACCTTCCCTGCCTTACAAGGGGAGGAAGCTGGGGGTCATACAGTTCCCAAGGTGATGAAGAAGCCATCCACTGGAGGGATGCAGGAATGCCCTCCGGCCTTCGGGAGCCTGCAACATCTCCTGCTTCCTTCATTCCATGTCCTGTGCAGCCCTGAACTTTGTACAAATGAACTGCCTGCTGATTGCAGTGAGCTATATAAATGCTAAGTGGGGCAGAGTGAGGGAGGTCAGGGGGATGGGAGCCAGTGGTCCAAACTGCCCAGCTTAGGGATACACAGACAGCTCCTACTTTGCCCTATCTGCCCCTTATAGAGGCAGGTCACCTAGAGAGGGCAGGTCTCTGGAACACAGCCACTTCCCTAGAGGCTCAGGGCTGGTAGGGGCAGCTGGGGTTAATGATGTCTACGGCATTTCCCAGTTGCAACCTCAGAAAATAGGAGAGAGAAAGAAAAAGCACTGCCCAGCATATTTGATCCTCGTAGCCTTTTGTTTTCCAGTTTTCTTCAAAAGGAAAATGCACACAGACATGTGCATGCACCAGAACACATAAGCCTTTTCATACACACACAGCTCCATATGTACCAAGTGTCTGGCACATAAACACTCAGTTCGTGGCTGCTATTATTATTCTCCATAAACATAAACACAGGCGTCACAAATAGTTTCACAGAGCATCCCCAGGTGTATACAATCAGATCAAAACACACAGTTCTCGTTGGGGCTTAGAGCAGGTGACAGACGCTGTGCTTGGAGCTCTGCATGTATTATCTTTAGGCCACATGGTAATAATCAAAGGTGTGTGATATTTCTTAATTCCAAATGGGGGATCCAAAACATTGAGCTCACATTCATGTGCGCGTTTTCTCTCTCTCTCTCTCTCTCTCTCTCTCTCTCTCTCTCTCTCTCTCTGTCTGTCATGTGTGTGACATATATACATATATAACATGTAATTATGGTTGCACACAATCACATACATGCATAATAAGAACTTCATGTCTTCCTTCTTGGGCCATTTCAGAACCATCTTAACAGGAATCTGATGACGTCACTGACTTAACTCCATTCCAGTCAACGCCTTCTTTTCCTGGCTTGAGGAACACAAGCTGGGCTTCAGGCAGATCTGACTTAGTCAGCCCAGCAGCCTTCAAAAGTCCAAATCTGTGGATGTCCAGTGCCGATAGGTGTTCTGTTGGTGCTCACTAGAGGCCTCCAGTCAGGGGCTTGAGACTTTAACTATCTTGTCTCACTGAGGACGATAGGTGTGCAAGGAAGGAAAAGGGGATTTGACGGGGAGGGGAGAAAGAGTCTCAGAGAGAGTACCCCACTGCTTTCTCTCACAACAGGGAAGTTACTTTCTCTCACAAACTCCTCCCTCCTCTGGGCAGCCCCTGACTCCTTAATTCTAGCAGATGTATTGACTTTTGGTCAACACTAGAAACACACACACACACACACACACACACACACAATCACACACATCCCTCTTTCAAAATACCCCCCATCTCCAGACAATGAAATTAGCCTCTCCTGGGGATAGGGCCCTGGGATTTATTTGTACCTCTCTCCTCATTCTAATGAAAAATTCTTAGTCTACTCCCAGTGGCTAGTGACCTAACTTGGGATGACCCAGTGTTGTGTATCAAAACTTCTCCTAGGGAGATAGAACATCCATGTCTCCTCTCCCCAGATAGGGAGCTGTAAAAGTAACTTTTATTCTCCTGGCTCAATTGTCTGGGAGGCTTACTGCCTCCTTCTGCTAACCTGGCCTAGTCCTGGAAGCTTCTAGCTTCCATACAATCTAATTTAGGCCTAGAATGTTTTCAGCCTCTGAGACTTAGTGCTTAATGAGCTTACTCATTCTTATTCTTTCTGAGCTCTGGCTGGCTGGTTCAACTCAGCTGTTCTGGCTCAAAGTCTCTCCCAGCTGACTTATTTAATCTGGCTTCTCTCTTGGCCTGGAATTGCTCTGCTTGGCCTCAGACTAACTCAGGAATCTGCAATAGTCTTCTGGCTTCTCATTTTTCTGGCTCGGTCTGTCTTCACCTGCGTTATCTCTCTCTGCAACCCATCTCTCTATTCCTGTCCTGGTAAAACTGCCTCTTCTCTGTGTAAACTTCCTCTTAATTAGCTTCCCTTTCCTCTCTCTTCTCATGAGAGTTGGGCATATCCTATTCTGTCAAATCTTCTCTGATTCATCACCTTTTCTGTCACTCAATTAAACATCACTTTCCAACATGGCTGCTTCCTTCTACAAACCAACTTTACCTTCATTTGGGATTAAAGGCATGTGCCACCATGCTTGGACCTAAGCTTTTCTTTACCTGATACTTGCTCTGTACCATATTGGCCTTGAACTTAGATCTCTTTGCTCTATCTCCTAGATTAAAGGCATGTTTGTATTCCAACTAGATCATACAGAACAACAACAACAAAAAATCTTTGGATGTGATCTCTTGCCAGAGCAACCATGTTCTGAATTAACATTCCTTTACAGAGAGCCCCATGACAGACATATGGATACCACCAAAGTCCAACTTGATCAACCAATAAGTTTTATTGAGCTTACTTATAGGAGTGTGGGTGAGGGGTTAATCCCAGAAGCAGAACTGACTCAAAGGCAGCTGTATCGCCAAAGCCCACCCCAGCATAGGTGACAGCTCCAAAAGATGGGAACCTGGAGCCCATGGCATAACCTATGGTCACTTCAACAAGTTAGAAAGTGCCTCTTCCAGGTGCATGAGGTTGGTCTAAACCTCTTCCAGGCAGTTCTGTTGGTCTCTGCTTCTTCCATACAGCTGACTGAGTCTTTGCCACTTGGCTTCTGGAAGTCTTCTTTGCAGCTTTATTGAATACTTGGGAGGAAAGAACCCAGTGAATCTAGTCAGTTTCAGGGACTTCCTGAAGCTATTTTGGGTTGATTGCCTCCCAGCTCAATCACTGGAGAATTGATTAAGTTGCCTTTCTCCATCAACACTTTTACTTTTCATCATTACCCATGGACAACCACAGTCAAAAACTATTGAATAGAAAATTCCAGAAATAAGTTTTTCATGGGATCCTTCCCCTCCCTTTTTTTCCTGCATAGCAGAAACGAACCATGTTTTTGTCTAGGATATCCATCCTATATATGCTACCTGCCTGATGTATACTTCGTAGACAATTTGGTTATTATGTCATTTTTCAGTTTTAGCTTTTTGAGACACAGTCTCATCATATAGCCTTGACTGGCCTAAAGCCCACTATGTAGACTGGGCTGGCCTGTTACTCACATAGATCCTCCCACCTGTGGTTGGATTAAAGTCATGGGCCACAGGTAGGCTCTCGGTTATCATGTTGACTGATCCAAAGTTACCAGCTTGTTAGAGAGGGGGAAAGTGGGGGAATAGGCACATAATTTTATAATATGTTGTAATTGTTCTACTTTTTCAGTTATTGTTGTTAATCTCACACTGTGCCTGAATTACACCTACATCATCAGTGTGTCTACACAATAAATCCAGCGTACATAGGTGCTATCTCAGGTTTCAAACTTCTACTGGGGGCTCTTAAGCATATTTCTCAGAGTTGAGGGACACGGCTGTAGTGAATCAAAGCCTCTGTGGTCATTTCTTCAGGACAAGGAACCTTGGCTTTCTTCTCTGTACCCAGCATGTATCAGTCACAGATCTGCTGGTGGATAGTGTGAACACTGTGCTGGGAGCTTCTCCCTAGCCATCTATTTTATTGGGAAAATGTCAAATGTTTCTGGTTGGGCTGGCTTTATCCAGCTAGGAAGGAGGAAGTTAACACTTTTGAATGCTAGGATAGAGTCTGAAGAGGCCTGAGTAGACATGATGCTGCTCACTGTGTTGTCTAGAACACCCCAGCACACTCAGAGTATGGTCCATTCTGTAATTTAGGGGCATGGGGTAATTCTCTGGACTTTAGAAGCTTCTGTAACAAGCAACAAATCTATTCTTGTCCATCGATAGAAGCTTGGACTCTAGCCCCAGAGATTCTCGTCAGGCCAGCATGCCCACTATCTGCGGCTAGTTCCCTTCCTGCTCAAGGGAAGTATTGGAGCTAGTTTGGAGAAGGGACGGTTTCCACCATCTCCCTTGCTATCCACTCACACCTCCATAGCAGTCCAGGCCTTCCAAACCTTGCATCTGGACCAAAAAGAGCACACTGGATTTGCAAGTCTGACTTCGAACCTAGCCCAATGGATGAATCTTTTCAACAAAATGCCAATCCTCAGCCCCTCCTGTCCAGAAAACATATCACATTTCCATTCCTCCATCCTACCCTGGTGTGGCACGGAAGTCTGCTGGTATAGTAAGAAAAGCACTAGGCAGTGGATAGGAGTGCTGACCACGCTGTTCACCGACCAGTAATTGCAGTCAAGCAGAACAGCGGCTGCCATACACGGAACCTTCTTCCTGCACCTAACTTCCCCAAGTCAGCACCCTCTTTTCACCTTTCAGCATCACTTAATTAGGACCCACCCTTGCTCAGAACAGTAAGTCCTAAGGGGAGCAGGCAGAGGATCTGAGTGACAAACCAGATGCAGGGGTGCCTCCATCATTTTAGGGTAAGAGGGCAACAGTACGGTGGGAAGCTGCAGCTGTGAGTGCATTTTAAATCTTACGCAGATTCCGAGGTTTGTCCTGGTGGCATCAGGTGGGAGCACAGGACATCCCACCCTTCCCTATAAAGCTTCTGTGGAATCCACTGCCCTCATATGCTCAACCATTCATCCTCTTTTAAGCAACACTCCTTTATTCTTATTTATTGCTACCCACTCCCTCTGCCTGTGGACAGTGGTCCCATTCTCGACCCTGACCTACACTGAATGTTTTTTGGAAATGAGAGTTCATTCCCTGTAGAGGTGTAGCCTGGAAGAGCCTTTTGACCAGAGTTCCCTGGACAGTCAGGACAGAACAGGGCTTTTTCCTGGACTCAATGCCTACCTGCAGTCTTTTCTTAAGACCCTTGGCTGCAATGAGCAGTTTATCCAGTCTGTTTCTTTTTATCCCCTTTGAGAATTCCATACATGTATACAATGAAATATGATCATATCACCACCTCTAGTTTCCACTTCCAACTTTCCCAGGATTTTACACACACACACACACACACACACACACACACACACACACACGCACTTCTTAATAACCTACTAAGTTATTTTAGTGCTATCCATATATGCATGAGTATAGGGCTATCTGCTGGAGGGTGGGCAACTTATCAGTGGCCACACCCCCCAAAGGAGAACAATACCCTTCCACCAGCCTTTAATTGCCAATCACTCCTCCGTTAGGGAGCCCTTGCGAGTTCCTCACCCATCTATGCTACAACTGGCCCAACTTGATCTTGTGCAGGTAACCACAGTCACTATGAGTTCATGAGTACAGTAGCCATATCTTGTCTGGAACACAGCATTTCATGGCACTCCCCCTCATCCATAAGCTCATAAAGTCCTCTATCTCCTCTTATGTTCCTTGGCCTTGGTGGGGTCCCTCTGGACAAAGGAGTTGTTAACCATGTCCCATTTGGGCCAAAGCACACCCAATCACCCATTTCCGGCACGTTGACCAGTTATGACTCTTGGCATTGACTGTTGTGGTCTGTTTCTTGAACTGGCTCCCACATCCATACAATTGCACCAATGCATTGTTGTGAAGGTATACTGTTGCACAGGTAGCTTGCTGCACAGGTGTGTTACCACAGAGGTGTTCTATAGAGGCCCAGCCCCACTCTCTGAATTATCATCTGGCCCCTCTGGCCCTCCATCTGACCATACATGTCTGTATGTATATCTAAGAATATATATAGATATACACAGTCTTTGCTAGTCCTTAACCCTGTGTGCTCTTGAGGGCCCCAGGCTAAGCATTCAGGTCTCCATAGAGATCTCTTTAACATTTTTTTTTCCCTCTTTCCTCACCACCTCATCCTGGCTGCAGTATTCCTATGAGGGGATGGAGATCAACAACTTGCCAGTGGAGTTGACAGTCGTGTGGAATGGACATTTCAACATTGACAACCCAGCTCAGAATAAAGGTGTGAAGAGGGCTGGTAGAGAAGGGAGGAAGGGATGGGGGTGGGGCAAGGGAGAGAAGGAGAGAGCAGAGCAGCCCTGCGTTCTTGGGAAGATGCCATCTCTGTCATCTCATCCGTCCCTCCCAGCAACTGTCAATCTCCCTTAGGCTTTGAGCCTTTCCTTCACAGACCTAGCTCTTCTCCATCCACTTTGCCCTGTAGCTTCCTAACCCCGGGCTCTGCACTGTCATGGCTCCCAAGAGTGGGACAGAGTGACTGGAGCTTGCTGGATAGTATGGCTGAGACCCACCCTTTCCCTGTGGCCATTCTGGGCTGTTCCCCATCCCAAAGTGCCTCTTGTCCGTGTCTTCTGCAGTCTACCTCTACAAGTGTGGGGCCATGCGTGAGAGCTGTGGGCTGTGCCTCAAGGCTGACCCAGATTTTGAGTGTGGCTGGTGTCAGAGTCCAGGCCAGTGTACACTGCGCCAGCACTGCCCTGCCCATGAGAGCCGGTGGCTGGAACTGTCAGGCGCCAACAGCAAATGCACCAACCCTCGGATCACAGAGGTAAGCCACACCCCACCTATAGCCCACTCCAGGCTACTGAGCCACTCGGTATTTTGCCAGGGACCTGGGTTCTCAAGATGGTTCCTGGCTTTGGTGTTGATCACTCCTGTGGTCCCCAGGTAGACATAGATGATATGACTGGCTGTGTGTTGACCTCATTTTTCTTCACAGATTCCTCTGGAAGCTTAGGCTTGATTCAGAGACCTTTCCCTGGCCTAGGAGAGTTAGAGACAGAAGGAAAGGCTCAAAGCCTAAGGGAGATTGGCAGTATATCTGGATGCCATTGAGGAGTCTAACTGTGGAGAACAGGGAGGGATGGGGCAGAATAAGGCAAGCACACAGATAGTAGGGACAAAGCCGGATCTGTGTAAGGTTCTGTCAGCATCCTTCGCCTATGCAGTGAGTCTAAACCTCTGCTGTCCCACAGGTGAGTTCCAGGGATTGACTTGAAGGTGTCCTGGCATCCCAGGTGCTTCCTCAGTTTCTGTAGCACTCCCCAACCTCCTTGTCCATCACTGTTCTGGTTAAATCATTACCAAGGGTGTCTAAACAAAGAAGCTGCTGCCCCTGTCCCCATTCCACACTTCTGACAGTGAGTTCACCTAAGGCAGTCTTCCACCAGGCTGAAGACCCTTACTCGTGTCTTACACAGGAAGAGAAATGCATGTCTCTTTTTAAGTATTCTCCCAACATAAGAATCACATCCTATATAATCCTCCCATCACCTCCGAAACAGGGCTCAACACACAGTAGGTCCTCAATACCTCTCAGCCATGGAGGATGCTGATTATGATAATGAGGTAGATGGGAAAGAGTGCCAAGAGAAGGAAGTAAACAGCTGTATCTGCATCAGCCAATCAGGAGGACACCCTGGCACCCAGCTTTGCTCAGTTTTGCTGATGGACCCATCCCATATCGAGCAATGGTGACCGTGGTTTTAGACTATGTATATGTGTCATGCTTTGGAGTCTGCACATTCTCTTCCTATCCCTGGTTGGTCAGCACAGAAGTCCTATTATATTGTGTACCTGCGGTTTTATAACCAAACATCACAAACCTTGTAGCTTAGACTATCACTATCCTAGAGGCAGACGTTCAAGATCAAGGTGTTGGCAGGATTGGTTGCTTCTGAAAGCTGTGAAGGAACTGGTTAGATGTCACCTACCCTGCTTTGTGTTTTCTTCTATGCATGTCTCCATATATCCCATTTGCCTTTTTAAAAATAATAACACCATGATCACACTGGGTTTAACCCATCCTAATGACATCCTTAATGGTCTCTGTAAAGACCTTTTGCTCCTCAAAATCACTTTCTGTGGTACTAGAATCGTGTGGTCTGAATAGGAAATGACTTTCAGAGGCTTGTGTGTTTGGAGCCTTGGCTCCAGGTGGTGCTTAGGTTTTAGGTCATTGTAGAATTTCTAGGAGGTGGAACCAAGCTGGGGGACATGGGTTCCTGCAGGGTAAGCATTGAGGCTTAGAGCCTAGCTTCCTTCTGCATTCTCTGCTTCATGGGTAACGCCATGCAACAGGCAGCGTGCTCCTGCTGCCAGGGACCAAGCCCTATGCGATGCTATCCCACTGTGATGCATCTAACCACCACAACCATTGGCCACAATAAATCCTTTTCTCCTTAAGTCACTTTTCTTGGGTATTTGTTCATAGCAACAGGGCAAATAACCAAGTCGTGAGATTAGTTAGGACTTCTACCTATGAATTAGAGGGGAGGGGTACAGTTAGGACTTCAATGTAGGAACTGGGGGGCATCACAGTTGAACCCTTCACACCTGTCTTAGAAGTTGAAGGTCAGGGTGATTATCTTCCTTTCCTGTATAGAGACTACTGTCAGAGCTGTGGCTTTATACCAGAGTATAAAGAAAATACTGTTGCCTTCCAAATCTCCTGAGTCCTGGACTCATGTTCTCCTTCACTGCAGTGACAGGACATACACTCCTCTTACAAACTGTGTGACTAGGATGGGTCTGAGCAGAAACAGTGTTGGCTTTTATGCATGAACCCCCTTTGGCCACCTCAGGGTGGCCTTCAGAATGCATGCCTCATCTGGACCTTACTCTTCAGCATGATGATAATATCAAAACTGGGTCTTCATCTGAGCCCCCACTTCATTCTGTTGACTGTGGTGACTTCCAGGCTGGAGGACTGAGTAGGGGGCCTTTCAGCCCACTTTCCCCACATCCCTCTCTCTCCCTCCCTGTCCATCCACAACCCAGCCCAACTCTGTGGAGCCACTACCCCCATGCTGCTAACAGCTAAGCCATCCCTGGGGCTGTGGCATGTGGTGACTCAGTGCACTGAAGCCAATCAGCTGGATTTGCTTTCTCCTTGGCCCGACTCCAAGAAAATCACAGGAACAAGGTGACAAATTAAACAAATCTCCCTATGGCGGGGGGCTGCTTACTCCCTCCAACCTGGCCTCAGCCTTCCAGGGGACAATGGACTGGTCCAAAGACAAAACTGCTCTTAGCAGATGACAAGCCAGGGCTGGAACTTCATGCAGGCACCCCTGCCGGGACCTGGGATAAACTAGGGACCCATCATCTGGACAAGCATTGGGGGAGAACCTGAGCACTTTCTCCCTGCCTGCCACATATCTGCCCACCTCACTTGAGCAGCAGTGGGTCCATTTCTCCAACGAAGCTGTTTTCTACTGTAATGGGAACATGCTCGTGTAAACTATCACACCACATAGATGCTTTCAGGCATATGTGTCCACACAGGGATTCATAAGAGGAAGGAAGTTGCTAGTCTTTGGAAAACAAACAGCCTCTCCTCAGAAATACTACCATGGGGGCAGCCCAATCTAGCGTCTTTGCTTCTTTCAGTTTTACCAGCCATCCAGGATAGTGCTCCATACGTAATCCTGGCAGGCTGTGGTACTGTGGCATTCTGGAAAGAACTAGAGACTCCTGACATTCAGAACCTCCCTAAGACCTCGCTGCAGGTGTAGGTGGTCTGAGAACAAGGAGCAGGAAATGGTTTTGCTGTGGGAAACAACAACTGGATGATACTCATTGTCCACAGCCCCTACCTCAAAATATGTGAAGCTCTGCTTTAGCACCCATGGTGACATCTCTGAAGGGAAGGACAGTCACTTTGACCAGTGTACCTGGGTAAAGTCTAAATTAAAGCCACTTCCACGAGAAGCCAAGCCAAGAAGGAAGGTAAACTCTATGTCAAATGTTCTAGAGAGTAGTAGGTTGGCTTGGCTGCAACAGCATGCTGCCATTGATGAAAAAGGCAGGCAGGGGGAACTGGAGACATATCGTGCTTTTGGAGGCGTAAGCTCAAAAGAAGAGGAAGGGCTGGGTGGAAGGATGGGGAACTTGACCTGAAAAGTGGTTGTCATAAAAGAAGTGTGAGAAAGTGCCTCAGAATTTCAGTGAAAGAAACAACTTATGATCATGGAGACTGGACACTTTATCTTGAAAACTGGGTGGGGTGGTCCTAGATACAGGTGGTTCTGGGTGGGTAAGACAGTTGTATTTCATGCTAGAAGTCTCTCCTGATTTTCTCATCCTTTTCTTTTCTTCTGTGAGGATGGGAAAATAGACCAGGGGCTTTGAACATGGCTCTCAGGGACACAGAGAAACACAGACTCTTTACCACCCATTGATAGCCGAAGAACTTGTGGACCTGCTCAGGGAACTGTGAGCAGGAGCAATAAAGAGCCACGCCCACTCTGGCCTCTTCAGCAAACAGGCAGTAATGCTTCTTGGGGGCCTAAAGGATCACCTTTCTTTCTCCCTGCAGATCATCCCAGTGACAGGCCCTCGGGAAGGGGGCACAAAGGTCACCATCCGAGGGGAGAACCTGGGCCTGGAATTTCGGGACATCGCTTCACATGTCAAGGTGGCTGGTGTGGAGTGCAGCCCCTTGGTAGATGGCTACATCCCTGCAGAACAGTAAGTGAGAGGCACCTGAGAGATTGATGCAACGGGGGGGAGGGGGGGAGGCATGGGGGTTGAGGGGGGCCCGGGGTTCTGTGGTGGGGAGCGATGGCCGCACAGGCTTGCAATGTCCCTTATCCTCAATACTTGAGACCACAAGTATTTTAGATTGGGATTTCCCCCCCCAAGACTTTAGAGTGTTTGCATATACATAATGAGATATCCAAGGGATGGGCCCCAAATCTAACACAAAATTTATTAGTCCCACCTACACTTTATATGCATAGCACAAAGGTGATTTTAAGCAGTAATTCCCATCAAATAAAGTTTCCTGGTATAAAATTTTCCATTGATGGTGCCATATCAAGGCACAAGGGTTTCAGATTTGAGATTTGCAGGTTAAGAACTGACTAATTATGCAAAGTCAGAGCCAAGTGGTGGGGGAGTAGAATGCAGCGAACATTCTAGAGTGTCTACAGGATCACCCTCAGCTCTCTGCCTTCCCTACGACTGACATGCCATACTGGGGAGCTGTAGACAAGGATTGGACATAACTAGGGGACCGTGGCTGCTGGCTACTTGGCGTATGGAGAGGTGAGAAAGAGCAAAATTAAAGTCTGCCAGGGAGTGTGAATTCAGTTCCCTCTGTTGTTTCTAGCTCCCCCTGCGCTTCCCTACAGGAAAGCTAGCCCTGGGCTATCCTCTGTGTGGGCTGAAAATGAAATCCCATACTTAGTTTCAGGCCTGTGGGTCCTTTGGCTAATTTTTCTCATTGTAATTCTCTGAAAAAGAATTCAGAAGATGACCTTGACCCCCTAACTCACCTATCGGAGGAGATTCAGCAGCCACGAATTGTTTAGTGAAAAGGTAAACACTACTTTTCAGGGCAGCGGACATGACGAAAAGTGCTTGGCAGCAGAATGGACTCTGTATGCCATCCTGACTCACCCAGACTATAACCTCATCACCCGTCCTGTGCACATTAGATGGAGGCTGCTGGCAGGGCCTCCCTTAGTGGGGCAGTGCTCCGCCCTTCTGCTTGCCGAACTGAATGATTCAGAACCACATCGGTGCCGCATGTGCCATCCCTCTTGACTTCAATCAGGGTCCCCTCACAGCACTGGTGGCAGGTGGGATGTAGACGGGTCCACTCTGACTTGGAATAATTTCCCTCAGCTACCGTCACTTAGCGACCCAAACATCTACCTGTGGCTTCTGCAGTTTTTGTGAAATCAAAGCAAAGCCAGCTGCTGCTGATACAGCAGGATGTGGGCAAGCTTAACATCCTCAACCGTGGACCAGGCGTCGACAGGGTTATTAGAAAGCCCGATGATTAAAGTGCTGCGATATCAGTTAGATCCGTGGAGTGAGATAGAATGCTCAGGGCGAGACGCCTGACATGAAAGAATTTAGTGTGTGATGAAGGTGACAGTTCAAATCAACAAGGAAAGGCAAGATCCTTCAGGAAATGGTGCTGGCTAAGGCCGGAGACAGAATGATGTCGGATCCTTAGTCTACATTATACACCCAAATACATTTCAGGTAGATTACAGAGTTAGGGGTACGGAAATGAAATCGAAAGATCAGAAGAAAATGCAGGCACAAATTCATTTGATTCCATGAAGGGGAAGATGTTTCAAGCATGAGCTGAAAAATAAAATGCACACCACGCTCGCACACACACATACACACACACACACACACACACACACACACACACAAAAAAAAAAAAAAAAAAAAAACTAGAGGTCTCGAGTACATAAAAGTTAAAAATCACTGTAAAAGAAACATAAGTAAAGGAAAAGCTGGGGACACGGTGATACCCAGCACAGTTAAACAGATATCTTCTTCTTAACAGATAAAGAGGCTTCATAAATAAAAGGCAGTTATCACAAAATGAGCAAAGAGCATGAATGTATAATTCACAAGGTGCACAAAGAACCAAAAATGCATATGAGAAACAAAACACAAACAAAAGAAAACAGAGAACACTTTTTAGAAAAGTGAGTGCTCCAGAGGACAGAGACTAAGCTCAGTGGGCAGAGACTAGCTCACAGGAAGCCCTAAAACCCAGGTGTGACCACAGGCCTAGATGGGAAGGTCAGAAGTTCAAGGTCATCCTGAAAAGCCTAGTAAGTTTGAGGCCAGCGCAGAATACATGAAATACTATCTCAAGAAAAGCAAAAATAGACATGTAAATAAGCACCTGATGCAATTGGCTCGCTTATTGTGGTGAGAGGAAAAGTGGGACAAACTCTCAGGACGGCATATGGACTCTGGATTTAAAGTCTTAATGGGAGGCTCCATATGGCCTCTGGTGCCTGTAACACTAGCACTGGGGTGGGAGTGGGGGGGGGGATAGAGACAGACAACTCCCAGGCGCTCACCTGACTGGAAGGGTAAGTTTCTCTCAGTGACAGACCCTGTCAAGGCAATAAGGTGAGAGCAACGGAGTGAAAGCCCCAACTTCCTGCTCTGGCCATGGCATATCCACCTACACACTCACATGCATGTGTCACATACATATACCATATACATACAATCATACAGTGTCCTCCATCCCTTCCTCCCTCGCCCACAAGTATAAAACAACAACACAAAACCAGACAAGACCTTTAGCTGGCACTTTAAGTACAGGCCTGTAAAGTCTAGCTACTTGGGAGGCTGAGGCCGGAAATTCTCACGCTCACGTCTTGCCTAAACTAGTATGGGTGAGCTTAAGGTTTAAGGTCAGCCTAGGCAGCTCAATGAGACTGTATCAAAATCAAGAAAGAGAAAGAAAAAAGAAAAGGGAAGCTAGAGATACAGCTCAGTGATAGCACACTTGACCCCAGGCTCAATCCTCAGTATCATGCTCCATGCCCGGCCGCCCAGTCTTTAGTCTAGATCACTGGTTCTCAACTTCCTGTGACCTTCTAATACAGTTCCTCATGTTGTGACCCCAACCATAAAATTATTTTTGTTGCTACCTCATGACTTTCATTTTGCTACTGTTATGAATTATAATGCAGTTATCTGTGTTTTCTGATGGTCTTAGGCAACTCCTGGGAAAGGGTCAGTCAATCCCCATTGGGGTCATGACCCACAGGTTGAGAACCACTGGTCCAGCTAATATGCTCCACAATCTTTAGTCTACTCCCTAAACAACTAGGCTGTGCAAACATTTATATTTTAAAATGCTTACCTTGGCTTTATTTATAATAGAAAATATTCAGAAACAATGATAAAAAGTAAGGATTTCGTGTGTTAGAAAGATTACTGTACAGATGTTCCTCAACACTACATCTCTTTTGCACATGGTGGGGCTGAATCCAGGGCCATGTACATGCTAAGCAAGCGTTCTACCACTGAGCTGCATTCTCATCCCTTGGCGTTGCGACTTAGTTGGAAACAGCCTGAGATGGAAATGTGCTGTACATCCCTAACCAGCTACCAATGTTACTTCTTCCTGTCGTTTCTGGATCTCAGAGACCTGAAACTTTCTGAGGCTTGTGATGGCCAGCATCACAGAGAGTATCAGACCATGTGGCTAGCTCAAGAAAAGTACAAAATTCTAGACAAAGCTCAAAGTACAGGATTGTAGACAAGTGTCCACAGACATATACATCACTTTCATACCATTATAAAGCTGGAATCTGTCGATGAAGGCATTGTAGTTCCTCTATCTCTTCAGACAGATCACAGACAGGCACACAGAGTACCATATACACACACACATACACACACACACACACACACACACACACACACACGCACACACACACACACAAACTGTAAGATATTTCCCCAGCAATTTTTTGTTTGTTTGGATTACACCTGTAATCCAAGTACTTGAGAGGCAGAACTAGTCGGAAATCTGTGAGTCCAAGGACAGCCTGGTCTACAGAGTGAGTTCCAGAATAGCCAGGGCTATGCAGAGAAACCCTGTCTCAAATAAACAAAAGAAACAAGGAAGAAAGGAAGGAAGGAAGGAAGGAAGGAAGGAAGGAAGGAAGGAAGGAAGGAAAGAAAGAAAAAAGAAAGAAAGGACATAGAAATTACAGGGTTGGGGATGTGGGTCAGTGCCAGGATGCTTGTGTGACATGTGCAAGGCCTTGGGTTGTTTGATCCCTAGCACCTCAAAAAAAAAAAAAAAAAAGCATTAAAATCAAACAACGAAACAAACTCCATGGGATTCAAAACCTAGAAACAAAAAGGCAAGAGATGAATCTGTTGCCGGGCATAGTGGCACACGCCTTTAATCCCAGCACTTGAGAGGCAGAGGCAGCTGTGAGTTCAAGGCCAGCCTGTTCTACAAAGTGAGTCCAGGACAGCCAAGGCTACACAGAGAGACCCTGTCTGGGAAAACTAAAAGAGAAAGAGAGAGAGAGAGAGAGAGAGAGAGAGAGAGAGAGAGAAAGATGAATTTGTTTAGCCACATAGATGCTTCAGAAAGCTAGTGTAGCATAATATACTAGAATCCAAGTTAAAAGACAGATAACAAATTGACAATCAGGAGGAAAACAATTGCAGCGCTTACAACAAATGAAAGTTGCTATGCCTAGTTAAGAAGGTGTCACCACAGGACAAGTCGTCAGCAGAACAGAGAGAGGTCAAAGGAAGGCGGTGTGGAAAAACCACACAAGAACATGTGCAGCCTCTCTGACAGTCACTGGACTCAAAATGAGATCTTTCCCATAGAACATTGGGAAACTGTCACAAGATTATGACTAGTCTTCGTTAAAACAGTGGATCACTGATACAAGTGTAAATCAGTACAGCTTTGGGTGAACATCAGTAGGCCCTGTCAATGTTAAGTGAAAAACCACTTAACTCAGTGTGTTCCCATGCTAATAAACACATGACACTTAGGTACGTGTATGTTGCCTTATTTGTCTGTTTTTTTAAATCAGGAGAGATATCAGAATATTTACATGCCCATCAATAAGATGATTATTAGATAAGTGAACATTTAAACATGTATGTAGTATTACAAAGCTTTTAGGGAGAATAAAGTAGAGCTGTGTGTGCAGAGGCTAGATCAAAGCACCTTAGAATGTTTTTACATACAAACTGGTATTTCGAACAGTAGGTAGACTATGCTTTACATTTATCTTTAAAAATATGTTTATACGTACAAACATATATACTTGTATATAATCATATATATGTATTTACAACATTCATCCTTTTGTTTATGCATATAAAAATATGTGCATACATATGTAAATAGCGTCTTCTCAGTACCCATGAGTGACTGGTTCTAAAACCTTCTACAGATACTCAAATCCATGCTGCTCAGGTGACTTCTAGAAGATAGCACAATCTTTATAGACAACTTGTGAGCACCCTCTTACATGCTTCCAGTCCTTTCCCCATTACTTATACCTAATTCATCAGAAATGTTAGGTGAATAGTCGTTCTATTGTTTTGTTTAGGAAATCATGAGGGAAAAAAAAAAGTAAGTCAGGGCACTGGAGAGACTGCTCAGTGGTTAGGAACACCTGCTGCTCTTGCAGAGGACTCAAGTTGGTTCCCAGCACCCACACGGTAACTTACAACCATCTGTAACTTCAGTTACAGGAGATCTTGTGCTCTTTTCTCACTTCCATGGGATCCAGGCATGCGTGTGATGCATATACAAACATGTAAACATATACTCATGCATATAAAATAAAAATAAATATATATTTTAAAGAAGCCTGTACATATTTAATACAGGTAATACTTTGCAATAGTTTTGATCTGTAGTTTATTGAATCCATAGATTTAACCCCATGATACAAGGGTTGATGTTAAACATATGAATATTTGGGCAAGTTGTCTAACCTTTCTTTTCTGTGCCTCCATTTCCTCATTTGTAAGATGGAGAACACATACACGCACACACCTGCAAGAGTAATGATACCAAACCTTTCTCCATATACATACATGGAAAATGCCTCCTCTCCTGGCTTAAAAGCTGGGACAGCAGACACACACCACTAAGACACACATCCAACCTTTGGAAGCAAGTTCTCACAAGGAGAGACTTGAGAACCTCAGGTCAGGTCTGAGTTCTGGCTTCACTTGCTGAGCTCATGCAGGTCAGCTCCCTGGGCTCTGTTGCGGGGCTAAGCCATACTGGAAGTCCTGTGGCTCATGAGGCATCTCCTTTCCTCCTATAGGATCGTGTGTGAGATGGGAGAGGCGAAGCCCAGTCAGCACGCAGGCTTTGTGGAGATCTGTGTGGCTGTATGCCGTCCTGAGTTCATGGCCCGCTCCTCACAGCTCTATTACTTCATGGTGAGTCCTGGATGCCAATGGCCTGACTGGGTGTCCGCCACAGCAAACCTTATAGCCAGCATTGCAGAGCAGGGCTTCCACCCCACCACCCATGTTCATGGGAGCCCCACGGGAACAGAGTAGGAGTATAGCCTTGAGGTCTCAGAGACCTAGATTCTACTTTTGTGCCTCCTTGTATGGGTCCCAGAAAGCCGATTTGGCCCTTGGTTCCCAGTGTCTATTGTGTGGCCAAACAGCATGGTAAGTCCTGGGAATTATGCCTAGGCTCAGCCTCTTTCTAGTTGAGAGAACTCAGACAAGGTGGTCAACTTTTCTGTGCCTCCATTTCTTCATTTGTAATATGGAAATGATACTTGTATCTCTTTCAAAATATGGTGAAGATCATAAAGTCTCCATCCCATGTGGTATCATTTTCTCTGTTAACCACCATCACTGCTGTGCCTGACACGCCACCACCATCCTATCATGAGCAACTGGTCATCTTTTCTTGCCCTCCCACTATCCTCTCGTGACCTTCTTGGCTCACTTTTCACCTGTCTTGTACCTATTCCCACCTGCAGCCCCCCCATGTCGCCTATTCACACCCCTGCCCTCACCTCCTATCTCTCCACTCACCAGTCCCCTTCCTGTAATCTCACCCAGGCCTCACCCCAACCACTGAAAATTACTCACATTCCCTCTTGAACTTTCTAGACCTGCAAAGCCATTTGATCTCCTGGCCTTGATCTTTCCCTTTCCCACTGTACAGCTTCTAAAGAACCCATGTGGCTGACATTAGAAAGTTTCCCTCCTCTCCCCCTCTCTCCCTCCCTCCCTCCCTCCCTCCCTCCCTCCCTCCTTCCTGCCTTTCTCCTGGTTCTTCCTGCTCTTCTACTGATAACATCTTACCAACTCGCCCAGTTTTTCTCACTCAGGAAAGCCCAGGTGTGCCTACAGGATTGTGTCCACCATGGAGCAAGTTGTGCTTGAATCCGGGGTCTTTAGAGAAAGTTTCACAGAAGAAGCAATGGAAAGGCAGGGCGTGTCCAAATTGGTCTCTCACTTTCCGTGTGGCTCGTGCCTGACAGGTGTTTTCCCTATCATAAAACTGAACCCATGGACTCACCCCAGAAGACATGATTGAGGAGGAAAAAGCAGTGTGAGGAGGAGGAGAAGGAGGAGGAAGACAGTGGGAGTAGAGAGGCCGTGAGGAACAATGAATGTAGCTGCTACAAAGCAAGCATCTTCCTGATCCACTGGGTCCCTTGTTCAATGACCTATGTCACTTTCCTAGTTGAAAGGTCCTTCTAAGGAAATAGCCTGGTGACACACATCTTCTGAGATATATATTCAGGAAGGAAGAATGTTGGGTACCTCAGCCCCTTCCTCTACCCAATTTTTACTTAGGGGTGGAGAGGCTAGGTGTTTTCCAGTGGGAATGAAAAGCAGGGGTAGCACAGGGTCACTGGAAAAGGCCGACTCACCTAATCATTCTTCTGAGCGACCTGGAGCCCTCCTTGCCTTCCCTTCAGCTAGGTGGCATGTGGGAGAGAGCACTTCTTCTTCTTCTTCTTCTTCTTCTTCTTCTTCTTCTTCTTCTTCT
>OU015744.1:88622766-88636463 GCA_907169655.1 Acomys percivali
GTGTGTGTGTGTGTGTGTGTGTGTGTGTGTGTGTGTGTGTGTGTGTGTGAGTTGGTGAGGGTCTGGGGGTGCTAATGGGGTGTCCCCTTGCACACAGATGCACAAGTGAGAGACTACAGATGTGCACGTGCTTCTGTGCCTATTCTGTTACAGACCCTCCTTGCTGCCGTCACTTTCTTCATTGGATACTGTTCCCTTTGGGAAATCTGAGCATCTGTCCTGATAGGGAGCTAAGTGTACAGTTTATACCCCTGCAGTGATGTTGAAGCCACAATATCATCCTGCCTCTCTGGAAAGGATGGAGTTGCCCTGACCCCTCCATAGCTCATCATGAGGAGGAGTCATTCATGAAGGATCCCAGGCTGCTGCTGGGGTCTGAGAATCCCTCCTACTGTCACCTTCATCCATGTGACCTCTCCCTGCCACCCTCAGGTCCTGAGCTGTGTCAGTCCAGATAACGCTAACAGCCCAGAGATCCCAGTGAAGATCCTCAATTGTGACACCATCACGCAGGTCAAGGAGAAGATCCTAGACGCCATCTTTAAGAATGTGCCGTGCTCCCACCGGCCCAAGGCTGCAGACATGGACCTGGGTAAGAGGGCCACATCCCAGGGCTATCCCTGAGGCTGCTCTTGGTCACCCCCTGCCTTCTCGAGTTAACAGTATGTAGATCTGAGCTTCAGGAAACAGAAGAGGAGCAGAAGGAGGCTGGCTGTGTTTTCCTCTACAGTCTGGCTGGAATTAGTGGGAGCAGGTCTATGAGCTTTCAAAAAAGAGGGCCGGAGGTCACTGGGTACTCTGCTGGTGAATCCTCCTGGCAGGGAATGCCTCTGCGGTGCTTTGAGTGGCCAAGGGCTCAGATTGCAGGTGTCATATCTGAATGTAGGGATGTGAAGGCAAAGCTACTCTTCCAAGCCCCCTGTCACCAAGGTCTTGACACTGCCTTTGTCCATCCCCCACCTGCCCAGGTTCTCCCTCCCCTCTGTGCAGTGCCGATAATTTTTTGCTGAATACTCACAGCTCCAGGGATCTGGGTCAGCCATGGAGGATGGGGAAAGAGAATAGAGGAAAATGAGATGTGACGACCTGCTGCGGAGTAGAATGACACTGTGTGTGAGTGTTCCATGAAGAGATGGCATAGCCTGTATAAACAAGGGCATGCCACCCAGAGCCAGTTTTCCTTTGCCTGAGTGCTCTGCAGAATGCCACGCAGGGAATGATGCTCTGGAGGAGGCTCTGCAGAGACCAGGGAGCAAAAGGGCAATTCCAGCATTGTTCGTGGCACTTGGATGTGAGGCCTGGTGTCCCTAGGTACTTGCTGTGTGACCTTGTCCAAATTACTCAAAGTATCTGTGCCTTCCTTTCTTTGCCTATGAGGTAGAGATAATAACAGCAAGTACTTCACAGTAACAGTTCAGTGAGGTGACGCATTGAATGTTTTTATTTGGTGTCTCTGTACCATGGGAGAAGGGAAATGCTGCTGAGGACACTGGCTGTGGATATTTGTGGATTCTGAGTATGATGGAGGATGTTGACTCCTAGCAACATGGGGGTGGGATGAAAGACCCCCAGATGCCCTAAGCACCCATCTGACCTCTAAGCTGGCTTCCACTAAGCTGAGGAGGACAGATGGGCATCTATAATTTTGCTCAAATCCAGGGTGATTTTTTCCCCAACTTCCACCTCCCCCTAAGATTCTGATGCCTAAAGATCCTGAGCATCAGAAAGTCAGGAAGTTCTATTAGCTCCTTGAACGTCTCATATTCCCTCTTATCCCTGTCCTCTCCCACTAGGCTTAACACTGCAGGACCTGGTGACCCTCTTCTCTAAGTGCCCTGCTCTTGGGGCATGGAGGAGGCTTCGCAGCAGGGATCTTGGGTGTGAGTGTTTATGCATGTGTCCCAGGGCACCAGTACCTGTAACTTGAGTGGCTTTGTATGTCTGTGTGCATTTGACCTCCCTCTGCCTCCATGAGGGGCCCCATACACTAATGGAGCAAAGGCCCTTGCAGTAGAGCGAGCGGGGAGTGAAATGGTTACAGTATGGAAGGCTCCAGTGTTGATTTCTCTCAAGCCATTCCCGAGTCCTCTCTAGTGGCTTCAGTGGATAACCAGGTAGCAACCCACATTCCTTTTGTTATTTTATCTATGGGCCCAGGATGGGGCCACCCCTTAGCTCCTCAGCATCAATATCTGAAGTGAGTGGAGGCCTGGGAAGAGCTAGTGGAGAGCCTGGGTGCTAAAAGGTGGGAGGGAGAGGGGGGAGGGGGACTGCTGAGCATGCCCAGTGTTTGAGAACAGGGTGGCTTCCTAAGTAGGCAAGAGTAGCTCCCTCCACTTAGGGGAGCAGGGCTCAGCTGCTACTGGAGGATGGTGTCTGTGTTACATTAAGAGCCAATGGGTGGCTGTGTGAGCTTCAGGCCTGATGGAGTTCAGGAAGGGCGGGACCAGCACTTTACATCGAAGCTGAAGCAGAGGAAGTGTGTCCCTCTCGTGCCTGCTGGCTGTCCTGGAGAGACCGTGTTGGGGCCAGTGGCTGTTGCTTATCTTTCCCTCCTCGACGCCCCCCGCATCATATGTGGGAGAGGAAGAAACTGTCGGTTAGTATTGGAGAATTGCTTCCCTCAGAGATTGGAGGCTGCAAAACACGTCAAGTACGTCTTCAGTGAAGAAGGGTAACATGCCTCTCGAATATGTCTCACAGCCACAGTCAGAAGCCATCTTGAATGGAGGCCATAGTGTCCAACAAAGTCATTTTCTTCCATCCTTTAGGAGAGGAGACCCGAGGGAAGCTGCATCCCAGGGCCCACCAGAGGGTGGCTGTACTCTCAACCAACACGCTACAGAGGCCCTAGAAAGGCCACTGTTGTCCAGATGGGTGGGTCTCCAGTACTGCAGTACTCTGGTACTCCCTGTGTTAGCTCATGTCCTGTGCCCCAAGCAGACCCCCTCTCCCACTTTGGTGCTCTTGAGGTCTCCCCAAGCTAAGCACGCCAGCCTGTAGCAGGGAGTTTACAGCAGGGATTTATAAGGCACTTTAAACTCAGGACTCATAGTCTCACTAGTGTGATCCAGTGTATGTCCCCAGTGAGGTGGGGTCCTTCTGTGTCTTCCCAAGGGCCTCTCTGCTTAGCCCCACTGTGTGCTCTTCCCCCAGGGTTCTTTTTTTAAAAAGTATTATTATTAAAGCAGGAGTTTGGCACAGCCCCCAAACTCTGGTTTTCTTCAGACCAAAACTAGGTTGCAACACATGATAAAATGAAGCCTTCTCAGAGACCCAGGAGTCATTTCCAGGCCTGGCCTTGTCGGGAGAGTGAGGCGAGGCAAAGTGTTCATGTAGATAAAAGTGCTTTGAAAACTCAAATCAAGGTATAAAGACAGATGTCATTGCTACCACAGATCAACCTATGCCAAGGGCCACCTGGCCACCTGCCACACAGGCTGTGTGAGGCCCTATTAGGCCATGCTGGGCAGGACCAGGACAGCAGTACCTGCCACTTCTCCTTGAGCCTCTTGCTCCCACAGTGAAGGCTGTCTGGCACAAGCCACCTCTTCTCCCCAGATGACCAGCCCGCACCCCAGACTTGACTGTAAGAAGAAGTCAGTCTAACACCTTATTATCCTAAAGAAATTCACCCACACCTCACCCCTGGTGAACATCATCTTCTCAGCAGCCCAGCCTGCGGCTGCTGTCCCCAGCACATCTCCTCATGGCTGCTTAGGTTGGAGTTCTCCCAGCATTCCATTCATCTCTACAGGAGCCTTGTCCAGACTCAGACATTAAAGTAACTGTGGGCAGTTGTGATTGGCGAGGATCCAAGGGAAACAGCCAGTCTCCCACTGTACAGTGGGGTAGCGCACACCCACTCAGTGTTCTACTGCTCACTGCCGGTGGAGTGTGCTACACTGTACAGGAGATCTTCATCTCATTAGAAAACGCAGGCTTTGGTCAGATGATTTGACCCAACTGTAGGCTCTGTGTAAGTGTTTAAGCTGAGCTAAGTTGGGGTACATTTTTACTTATTATATGCTCCACTTAGGATGGGCTTATCTGGGCATAACTCTGGATAAGTTGAGGAGCATCTGTCTCTCTGTCTCTGTCTCTGTCTCCCTTCCCTTCTTCTTCTTCTTCTTCTTCTTCTTCTTCTTCTTCTTCTTCTTCTTCTTCTTCTTCTTCTTCTTCTTCTTCTTCTTCTTCTTCTTCTTTTCTCTCTCTCTCTCTGTCTCTCTGTCTCTCTTCTCTCTCTCTGTCTCTCTGTCTCTGTCTCTCTGTGTCTCTCTGTGTCTCTGTCTCTGTCTCTGTCTCTGTCTCTCTCTCTCTCTCTCTCTCTCTCTCTCTCTCTCTCTCTCTCTCTCCCACCCTGTGTGTTTAGGGGGCTGGTGTCTTGTGATTTTGGAGGCTGGCAAGTCCAAACTCTACAGAATACACTGGAAAGTTGGAGGTCCAGGGAAGAGCTTGTGGCCTTCTGCATGCAGAACTCCCTCTGGCTCAGGATGGTCAGCATTTTGCTCGCTGTAGGTCTTCAACCAATCGGAAGTCCACCCACATTCTGGAGAGTAATCTGCTTTACCCCAAATCCCTGGATTTAAATGTTACTTTTATATACCCACACCTCACACAAATAGGCCAAATAATGTTTTGTCAAGTGTCTTGGGACCACAGCCCTGCCAGGTTGACACATAAAATTCACTGTCACAGGGCCCAAAGCAAAGGACATAGGGTCTGCCTGGATTATAAACTGTCAGGCTATATGGAAGGAAAAATAGTCAAAGACAGATGTTTTAAGAGTGTGGTGTTCTCAAAGCACAGTGTCCGGGTGGCACTCCACCCTGAATGTACAATCTGACCCCGTCAGTTCACAACTTTGGCTAGCCTAGAGTACCTGGGCAGGGACCTGTTTGCATCTCTACCCTTCAATAACCTGTCCATCTTCAGGACTCTTGTACACATGTTGTAAGCCCCTGGAGGACTGGTGGCCAGGAGACTAGGAGAAGTTCATCATTTCTGAGCATAGTAGCAGGGGCAGGACATTTTTCTCTCTGAGCTAATTCTTAACACCTCCTGCCGCTCCCCAAAGGGAATAAAAATGCTTGCCTTCAGCCCAGTACCTAGGCTCATATCACACAATAGGAGGTAGAGGGAAGATACTTCCCCTTCTCCCTCTGTTACTGCCCTTGACCTCCAGAGATTCCTCTGGTTTAAGCCAATGTTCTGTCAATAGCCGCCCCCCAACCCACCACCACTGGAACTCTACCACTCCACCTCTGTCTTGCCGCTGAGGTCATTCTGAGAGAATTTTTTTTTTTTCAAATAAAATTTCCCTGTATGCAATAAAAGATACACCCTTTTCTGAGTGAAATATAAAGAGTTCATGGCAGCTGTCTCTCCCCCGTTTGCATTTTCTGCTGGCTGATGGGAAGGATAGATAAAGATAATGGGATTTCTTCTTGGTTTTTTTTTTTATTTTTTATTTTTTATTTTCCCTCCCTCTCTCTCTGGAAGGTGGAAGTATAACAAATTGGATTGTGACTGAGTCTGTCCTCTGTCTCTGGTGCCTGTGGGGCGGAGCTGTAGTGAGAGAGGTCTCAGCCTGCAATTTTCTCCTGCTGCATGCATATGAATGTCAGGGTCACCTTCCTTTCACCCCATGGCCACCACCTGCCTGTTTAATTCTGGCTTGACCTGGCACACCATCTGGAGCCACCCATAGTGTATCAGAGAATATTCCCTAAAGCCTGTGCTGATGGTACAGCCTTGTGATCCCAGCTATAGAGGAGGCTGAAACAGGAGGATCCCAAGTTCAAGGTGAGTACACCCAAGCTACAGAGTGAGTTCAAGGCTAGCCTGGCAAACTTCTAAGACCTTGACTCAGAATATAAAATGAGGACGAGGCCTGTGGATGTAGCTCAGCCAGTGGTAGGGTGCTTGCCTGGCACACATAAGACCTCAGGCTCAAAAGTGCCCTGGGCTCTCCCTTGCATGTCCTGCAATTAGCCAAGCCAGGGCACATCACATTTTACAAGACCTATGTTGCATTTCTATTTTTACAATTACTCCTTTTAACCCTAAATTTCATAGACCACTCATTTCCTACTTGAGACTTGCTGTCACAATAAATAGAAAATAGATTTCTTTTTAACCAAATAGTTTTAGATGGCCTCCTCCCCCATCACTGGGGTCAGTTTTCTTTCCTGTGATTTTTCAAAGGTCTATGGATTGAACCTAGAGCCCTGTGCATGCCAGGCAAACAGCCTACTGAGATAGCCCACACCTCTTTTTACTTTTTATTGTGCAACTGAGTCTCCATTAAATTGTCCAGACTGGCCTGCAACTTGCTCTGTAGCCCAGATAGACTTTGAACTTCTGACTCTCCTGCCTCAACCTCACAATGGTTGGGATTATAGGCCCACAGTACCGTGCCAAGCTTCTAATGCCTAGAGTACTCGTTCCTACACTCTAAGAGATTTTTCCAAATTTCTTTGTGGTCCTTGCCCCAGATGCCCCTGCGTAATGGCTATGGAGAGAGTCAGGGCCCTTGGCTGGGTTGCACAAGAGCATCCTGCCTCCTCTTGCAGCCTCCCATGGGCTCTGTGCAATGGGGCAGAGTGGCTTTCGGAAAAGAGCCCGCCATAGAGGCCAAGGGCTGGAAACTGAGGTACCTGTTGGAAAGTGGGTCCTCTAGCCTTTGACTTTCCTGATGTAGTCTCCTTCTCATTTTGCCTGTCAAGGGCCAGGCCTACTGAGGTGCTCTGGGCTACGGGGATGGTTTACCCTTTCACACAATGCCTGCTGTTGAGTAGGTGGACTCTCAGAATACTGACCAGGAACACTCTCAGAGGCAATGTCCCCTTCTAGGTTGGCTCCACTGTCAACACATGCTTCCTCAAAAATTTGTGTACATGCTTTTTTCCCCATCTTCTAGTAACCCCAAGTCTTCTGGCCCGTGTCCTGAACACACCTGTGCCCTGTGCCATGTTCCTTCATTGTCTGTACATTTCTGCCTTAAAGAAAATTAGCCACTCTCCATCCCCCCATGGCTCTCTGTTCCCATTGCTCTAACACTGGCCGCTCTCCTCACCTTTTCCCAACCCATGGCCTTCAGATCAACCTTGGGCACCATGGTCTGGTCTACTGGATCTTATGGGCATCTTCCGATAGTCAAAGGGCCTTCAAGCCTTTCGTTCTTACTTATTCCTATGTATAAATTTATCAGAGTCACACAAGTGCCACACTGAGCGAGAACACACAACTCTTGTCATCTAGGTAGAGATGTACCCTCCTTCACAGCCTAGCTGGGGTGGCCCTTCCCTGCCTGGCTCCTCTTAAACCCTGCTCCTTCCTCTCTCCATCCAGCCCCGGGGGAGGCTCAGTAAAGACAAAGCTCTTGCTCACCTCTGTCCCCTGTCCTTCACTGCATTGCCCAGAGCCCCAAGCCACCAATAATTGGAGTTTGATGAGAGTGGAGCTCTGAGACTTTCCATGCTTGGCATTTCAACATGGTAGTCACAAGCAGGCTCCTTTCCAGATGGGGTGGCTGGTGTCCTAATCTGCAGAAGGTACTGTCAAGAGCCACCCAGACCCAAGGTTCATGTCACAGACTGAGCTTGGTGCTATCATTCAGTACCCAGAAGAGTGCCACCCCTGCCACCAGCCTCTAAGGGCAGCCCCATCTGTCTTAGCATCTAAGAACACTGCTGTTGGCTATCCTGTGGCTGGCCTGACAAGGTCACCTTATACAGAGCAAGGCAAGGACACAAAGAGGTCTTTGGGGTTTTTTGTTTTGTTTTTTACTTTTTATTACATTTTAATTAATTTATTTTACATCCACATGGTAGGGTATGGAAGCACATGAGTTCTACATCACACATGTGGAAGTTAGAGGACAGCTTAAAAGAGTCAGTTCTCTCCTGCTACAATGTGTGTGTCCTGGGGATTGAACTCAGGCTGTCAGGCTTGGTGGCAAACATCTTACCTATTGAGTCATCTTATCGGTTTTTAGTACTAGTTTTCTTGAGTTATAGTAGACATTCATTTGCTTCAAAGAGCATACAACCAGGGATTTGGAGACTTTTTCCTTTGCTGGCTTTCTTTTTAAACACCTGATTTTGTACGTGCAACAATATAGAGCACAAAATAAGGGGTTTCCCCTCCCAGGGGCCTCTTGAGCTGTCACAGGCCATGTGTATGCAGCATGGCACCCTGAGAACTGCCCCTCACAGCTTAAGATAACAGGCCTACACTATCTCCTCAGTGTCCTAATTGCACCTTAGGTTTTTCACTCCTAGTGCAAGGTAAGCATTTATGGGCCCAGCATACAGGTCAGGAGCACAGGCTGCTCACAGGACAGGGAGAGTGACTGGCTTTGACTTCTGATTTTGCTGTCTCTTCAGTGCCCGCTTTCCTTCCTAGAGTGTAATGGCTCACACCTCTATCAGGGTAAGCTCATGAAACAGGACAAGAAGATGCAGAAAGCCGAGCCCAAGTCCACACTTAGATTTTTTTCCCGAGACACATACCAAAGACATAGGAAATATTTAATATTGATTTGGTGGAGAGAAGACTGACTGAATGGACAAATGAGTGACTTGAGGGGGCAGTAGCAGTCCAGATGAGTGACAGACAGTGAAGCTCTGGGCCTTCAGAATCTGGATTTGGACATGGTAGAGACAGGACATATGGAACAGTGTGCAGACAAGAAGACAGAAGCTGGAGCCAGCCTCTGGAAGGTTCCAAGGCAGCGTGGAGGGTTGGTCAGTGTGGACATGGTGTGGAAACTGAGCCCTCCAGTAAAAGTAGATGTCGAGACTCTGCCCAGGGAAAATACATCCTGGGGAGCAGTTTCCTTATTGATCTATTTAAACTCTGTCTGGGAATTTAGGGGTGCCTTCAGTTATACCCTACTCTCTCTTCCCCCCAGAGGTCAGCCCTGTAGCTGGCTGATGGCCCTTGCTTCTTTGTTACAGCCCCAGGAATACAATTTCTAATAGCCTCCACCCAGTCCCTAGGTTCTCTTTCATCAACAGTGGATTGGGATGGCACATTTCTTTATTTTTAAAAAACCTTTCTGATAGTTTAGGTTAAAAAAAAAAACACATAGCAATTTTTCTGTGTAAGAAGTAATAAAAATAACAGCTTAAGGGCTCCAGAAGCAAGGCCAAGTGCTCCCTGCTTCCTTCTTACAGTCCTCATATTGGTATTTAAGGAGACATCCCTAACTGTCTGAGATCAAAAGACAGTAGTTGCCACCTCCCAGGTACCTGCAGACACACCTGCCCACGCATGGGCCTGGTTTGGAGGCTGTAAGACTGGGTAGCCCAGAGGCTTCATCCTGTAGCCCCAGATCTATGACCAAGCATTGGCATCAGTGGTAAGTGTATGTCTCACCTGCTTACTGCCCAGCATCCTTAACAGTATCTTGGCTACCGGGAAAAGATGTGGCTGTCCCATCAATATGTCAGGACTTTGTGAAAACAGAAGCTCTAGGCTCAAGGAAAGCAGCCAGTGACCTGTTAGACCTCCAAAGGTCCAAGTGGGAGGTATAGTCAGGACAGCCACATGCAAGCAGCATAAGTCTGTCCACAGCTGAGCATGCAGGCCCATCCTATCATTTCCCTTTCTCCAGCTCCCAGCACGTGGCTGGCCTTAGGCAGCAGTACCTGAGCTGTGTCCCCACTAATTCTCCACCCTGAGAATACCCAGAACACACGAACTCCTTTTGTGGACATTGAGTGACCTCCAAGTGGGAGACTATGAAGTTCCTTGCATGTGAACTCCACTGGCCAGTAGACTGAAGAGTGGCCTGGAGTGATGGCTCTCTGTGTCTAGCTTCCTAAACTGACCTCTTTTTTATTTTCCCAATTGTAATTAATATTGGTGGAATGTGGGACAATAATCAACCACCAGGTCACCCTCCTCAGCTCCTTTCTCTCAGGTTGCTAGCAGCCACTCACAGTTCACCTTCAACTGTCATTTACTGGCCATCTGCCATGGTACATATACGTGTACATACACAAATGGGAAGTGCTCTTTTAACTGGTTATAAAGGCAGCCATTACCAAGCCACAGGTGCCGTTTCTTCATTTGCTTACTTATTCATTTATTCATTCACTGAATGAATATTTGCCAAGTGCTTCCTGTGTCCTGCGCACTGTGTGAGCACTGCTGGAAGACATCTAGAATCATCCATTTCTTACTCCAAGGACAGTCTGTGCCCCTGGGGGAGACATGGCCTTTTCCTGCCCTACTTTTTTGAATGGGGGCATGGAAACAGACTGACTCCCGTTTGCTTACATAATTACCGGACGGGACTCACAACCATGGCTCCTGAGTATGTCTGGACAGGCTGTGTATCACACAACTTCAGGGAGGGCTCTGCAATGGGAATTCTACACTTTGGCCCCAAATCAGTAACTCACTGTCATGGTTCAGATGCCACTGAGAACTGTTGCAGCTCTACCAACAAGGGTACTAATATGCTAAGTTAGAGGGGCTGGGAGCTGGACTGCAGGCAGAGAACCTTTGCCAGCCCAGCTGATAGTCAAGAGTGCAGAGCACCAACCACCCTCTCTGGCATGCCGTGACATTTCCCCTGTGCTGCCCTCCCCTATGCCCTCCACACAGCTTCTGATTCCACCAAATAGCATTTACCATGCAAGCAGAAGATACCCACTGCCATGTTCCTCAAGCCAGCTGGTCTTCATTGGGGGGGGTCCACGGCCCTGGGAATCAGCTGCCTGCCTGGAAGGGAGCTATTCATTTTCCTCTGGCATGAGAGCTTGCAGACCCAGGGTGGGAGTTTAAAAAGCAAAGCAAAAAGCAACAGCGCAGTCCAGTGACAGATGGAAACAGGGACCATCATCAGGCACTGCACAGAGCACTTCCCTCCTGCACGTCACCCTATCTGCCCTAGGCCCAAGTCACCATGAGCAATTCCAGCAGAATTCAGCTACAGGCCTCAGAGACAGCATCTCCAGTTGGTTCGCCACTCCAGTGAGCAAACAGGCCACATTTGAAGCATCCCTTTGAGTCTTTGCACAGTGCTAAGTTAGGTAGCCGGAATGCTCTGGAGAAGCAAGGCTGGGCTAGGATATCAGGAGCCCCTCTGCTCCTCCTCAGAGCAAGATGCTTCCCTTCTGGATCCCATGCTTGGTGGAGTCAAAAGTTCTAACCACAGCACGCATGCACGATGTAAGAAGAACTGGAACTTTCTGTGCCTCAAATGCGGCCATAAGGGGAGATAAAGCCTTGGTAGGAGGGAAACAAAGCAGGGAATGTGCACATGTGTCTCTGAGGCCTATGGGAAAAAAGCCATGGCAGGCCAGGTAGGCATTGTTGTGCAAGGATGCCTGTATCTATCGGCTTGCACTGTGAGCAAGCCCAGATGGCTCTGTACAACACAGGTCTGGCAGCAGCTATGTGGCCAGGGTGCATGTTATGTTTGACTTTAAGAGGTTGCTATTCCTTTTGGGTGTATGCTCATGGGAATGTATGTATCCATGTGTACGGACACTCACATGTATAAGCACATGTAGGAGAGCTGCCATGCACATATACTTCCATGTGTCTATTTCAAGATTGTAATGTATGCTTCTCCTTCCACTGTGATCTGCGCTAATTATTAGGACAGAGGTTTCCAGCTGATGAGAAGTGAACTCTTAGTTCCTTTCCCTCTGTGTAATCTATCAGCAAGGTCTTAGGGTGCAGATACTGGAGTGAGGGGAAAGGGAGGTAGAATGTGTGTGTATGTGCGCGCGCGCATGTGCGCACGCATGTGCACAGTCTAGATTCTAAGATGGATGCTATCCACATCAGTTTTGTAGAGATGGGAGTCTGGGGGAGGGGGGATAAGAACAGTCTGAAAATATTTTATCCTATCCTCCTCCAAGGATGACCCATGTTTTCCTCAAGGCATACCACAGGGAAAAGGAAAAAGGCTCTAGTAAGTAAACCTGCAGCACAGATTTCACCAGCCCCGGGAATTCCCCATACATCTAGTGAATGGGGCTGCCATGATAGTGCCAGCTGCATTTGCCAGTGCTTCGCTGAGCACTTTGTGTCCACTGAGTTCTAGTTCGTTCAACCCGTGCACACTGCACAGCTTCCTGACGCTCTGAGCACTCACAGCAGACAGGCTCAGGGGACAACAGGGGTGGTGTTCACATACTCAGCCCTTTCTTCTGACCTAACCTGTTAACTTTGAGCCAGAACTAGTGCTCTGCCATATCTTCCTTGAGGACATCCAAACTCATCCTCTTGGGAGACTTGTGCTTGTACTAGTCTGTCTGTGTTCTAGAGATGGCCCTATGTGATACCTATAGGAGGCACACAGGCTGCTCCCAGGGGGGACCAGAGGGCCTTTCTGAGTTGCCACCACTCTCCCTGCAGAGTGGAGACAAGGAAGTGGGGCAAGGATGATCCTGCAGGACGAAGATATCACCACCAAGATTGAGAACGACTGGAAGAGACTCAACACGGTAGCCCATTACCAGGTGAGCTGGCCACGGGAGCCAGGCGCTGGCCAAGCAGATAGCCATTTCCTTAGAGCTCATAGGTCTTAAATTACAGCCACTCAAGGTTAGTCACCAAGCCCCCAATGTACTCTTCACCAGCAGTCCATGATCCTTAGTGACCCAAGGGGAGCTGATGTCACGCACTCAGAGACCCCAAGCCTCTTGGGAGATAGGATGTTAACATGCATGCTTCCTGTAGGGTGGGGCAGATTCCCCAAGGATGCTTGCTTAGAAGGCCTCATGAGTATCTAAGGCTGGATGATCTCCAGAAAGCCTAGGGAGGGAAAAGTTTTAGGGGCAGCTACTTCCAGAAGTTGCTCCATGCAAAAGCCACAAAACAGAATGCAGCTAGTATTCTGGTCTTTGTGGTGTTGTGTTATCAAGGGAAAGGAGGAGCCCCAAAGCCCACATTTCCATCAGAGTGCTAATTGTCCCCTCATTGCCCCAGATAGTCTCAATTTGTCATTATGTCCTGGCATAAGTGGGAAGAGTTGTCATGCCCAGGCCCTTAGAAGTCTTTATCCTGTAGGTTCCAGATGGTTCTGTGGTGGCTTTAGTGTCCAAACAAGTGACAGCCTACAATGCAGTGAACAATTCCACAGTCTCCAGGACTTCAGCAAGTAAATATGGTAAGATCTTATCAGGTGTCAGGGATGGGGAGTAGGAGGGTCCTGAGCAGGTATGGTCAGCAGGCCTCAATGGCTAGGGCAGAGGACCAGGTCAGCTGACTGGGAGGGACAGCCAGGATGGGGCAGCAACTGGTTCTACTCTGGGGCATAAGCATGTACTTTAGCTGTAGGCAAAGGAACCTTAAGGCTTGGAATAGTTGAATTGGTAAAGGGATCACTGTGCAGGCATGAGGATCTAAGTCCAACCTCCAGAACCCATGTAACACTGCCAGGTATGGTGGTTTCTGCTTGTACTATCAGCTCTGGAGAAGTGCAGACAGTAGGGTAGCTCAAGCTTACTGGCTAGCCAGTTTAGCCTAATGGTGAGCTCCAGGTGAGCGGGGGTACTGTGTCAAAAATCAAGAGGGATGCACCTAGGAAATGACACTCAGTGCTGACCTCTGGCCTCCATATATGCACACATAAATATGTGTGCTCACTATGGGTACACACACACACACACACACACACACAGAGAGAGAGAGAGAGAGAGAGAGAGAGAGAGAGAGAGAGAGAGAGA
>OU015744.1:88648168-88658664 GCA_907169655.1 Acomys percivali
GAGAGAGAGAGAGAGAGAGAGAGAGAGAGAGAGAGAGAGAGAGAGAGAAGGAATGTGAGTATCATCTATGCTAGAGGCAACATTTATTGTTCTGTATTCATCCAGCCCAAGTTCAGATGCATCCTGATCATTTTCAGAAGTCCATTGCCAGAGCCTTGTGTGTTGTCTAGTGAAGGCAACTCCATGCTCCTTTGTCACCATGACCAACGTCCACCATGACATGCAGAGTGCATCTAGGAGATTCTACCTCCAGCTGTCTCCGAGGCTCCATCCCCACTGTCTTTGAGGACTCCATGGAAGGCCAGGGTAGACAGCCCAGCCCTTGTCCCTCCTGCAGAATCTGGTGCCATTGCTATGCAGATGACTTTGTCACTAGACTGTCCAGACTTCTGTGGGGATTGTTTCTTTGGCATTTCAGCTGTCTCTTCAGTGGTTCTTCTTCCTCGTCCCTTCTGAAGTCATCATTGAAGGAGACATTCTTAAGCACAGCCTCACCAAGACCAAGCAAGATGCCGGCCAGCCTCAGCCAACAGCTTGTGCCTGGAAGGAACTGGAGAGGCAAGCGAGGGACCTGGCTGGATACGGAGAACAGTGCATACCACTAACCATGGCCTTAGCATTTATGTCTCCATTATGTTTTTCCACCTTCGGATATGCCAATTCGTTTTAGCCATTCAGGCAAATGTGTGCTTGGAAATGTAACAAGGGGTTGTGACAAGAGGTGGTCTACTACTAGCAGGTCTTGGGAACCTATAATCTTGAAGGGATCTTAGATAGTGAGTGATCCAGTCTTCACCATAAGCAAGAATCTCTTTTGGCAGCTCTCGTCTGTTGTTGTCCAACATTCATGTGGACCAGAGAGGGAGAAGGTGCTGTCAATAGCACTCCTCCGTCTTGCCTTCCTTCATCCACTATGTATCACATGTCATTTCTGTCCATCACTAAAATGAGTGTCACTAGGAGAAGGAGTTATACCATTTCAAGCAAAGTCCATGTGTCTCCCTGCACCTCTAAGAGCATGGGCCCCTTTGCATATGAGGAACAGGGTTGGGGAGGCACCTAGGAATCGGCAGGAAATGTGAAAAGATTTCTTGACCCATGTAGGAGGATGTTGAGACAGTCCCCTTCCCTGTCCATCCTTCAGCTCTGGGATACTTCACTGAGTGTTCATATGTGCGGTATGAGCATTCTATCCATAGGAAGTCAGGATGGTATCTACCGAGGCTGAACTTTGGCAACCCAGAGAAGAAGGCCCCATGTGGCATGAATGTGGACAAATGGCAGACTCTCCAGTCTAGCCAACAGGAGGAGGAAGTTGGGAAAAGAGGCATTGGATGTGGGGAGGAGCAATGAAAAGCAAAACAAAAAAAGAAACCAAAGGTTTTGGTAAATCAAGTGCCAGGTGGAGACGTGTGGGAGATGTGGGGTATCACTGATTATCATTTTCTTCCATGAGGCCACGGGACCTAGCAGGCTTTGGGGTGCATGTGGGGGTCATGCTGAGGGAGCATCTCAGCTGCGAAAGTATTTTTGCACATATGAAGGGTTGGGGAGGAGAGAGACACGCATCTATTTAATACAGATTTGCGGGATGGAAGCTGTGTGTGTGTGACTAGATGCATGGGTGAATGTGCTTGATTTTTAAGTTATGCACAGTTAGAGAAAAATGAACAAGCAGCAAAAAGAGACTGTTACCGTGGCTTTGCTTTTTTTTTTTTTAAACTGGGTGATTTTGTTGTTATTATTTTGTCGGTACAGAGTTTTTTTTCTTTGTTTTTGTTACAAACAAAACTTCAAACACCTCAGAGAAATACACATATCAGGAAGAAAGAAGGAAGAACAGTCAAGTTCCCTGGGTCTCCTCGCTTCTAGTGATGGGGGTTTTGGGTAGGTAGTTTACTTTAATTGGTAGTGTAGGTTGTTTCTAGCACTTCACAGGAAGTCCCTGTGGCCTGCTAGGGGGGGAACTCAGAAATCAAGGCCCATCTGCCTGTAAAAATCTTTCCTTTTGCTGTTTGTTTCTTTGTTCACTTTGCATTTCTTCCATTTGATGTTTTTTTTTTTTTTTTCGTTTTTTGTTTTTGTTTGTTTGTTGTTTGTTTTTGGTGCAAGTGTGATGCATTTAAAAGCAAGGGTAAGCAATGTTGTCTAAAACCTGCCAAATCCTCCCCGCTACTCCTATCCAGCCCTCCCTTAGGATTCTCTAGTTCCTCTTAGCAGCCAGAGAGACCCTGATGGTCTGTCAGCTCCCGGAGAACTAAGTCAGAGAAAGGAGGCTGTGTGGTACAGTGGTGCCTCATCCTCCGCCCAGAGTTTGTTTGCAGGGTATTGCAGATCTTCCGAAGGTGGATCCTTTATTTATCTCCTAGAATTAGTTCAGAGGCTATGTTTGGGGGAATAAGTCATTTCTCTCACCACCCAGTCACCTCACCTCTACATACTGCTCTTGGCACCCCTAGTTAAGATGGTACTAATCACACATCCATGGTGACTGGCCAAGAGAGGATTTGAATGTAGAAGGGAGATTAGCAGGGAGCAGGGAGATTGATGGGGTCCTTAATGGAAAAGAATCCATAGAAGAAACCAAGGAAGGTATCTGCAGGTTGGTTGCTTCTCTGTGGCATTTGTCTCGTTAGGTGTGGGCATGGTCTGGTCATGTCTTCATCCTTCCCTGTAAGGAGACACCCTAATGTTTCTTAGTGCCGTGAAGTCAAGTTAGCTTTTGTGTCAGTTACTTCCTCAGGAAAAATACTTTCTTGCCTTCTTCTTTCAATACAGTTTTAAACTTGGGGACAGAGGATAAACTCTTAGAGATTCCCCTAAATCAAGGTACTTTGCAACCCTGTGCAACATGCATGGCCAGAGCCAACTCCTGGAGCCTCCATGTCAGGAGTCCACAGCCCTGGGGTGAGCTCGGGGTGCCTGAGAGGGGTCACATTTGGAAAAATACTTTTAATGAGTCTTGCAGCTCAAGGCAGAGTCTCCAGGACAATCCCAAGGAAGCAGGAGCTGCTAACAGACAAAATCTGTGCTCCCAGGCTTAACTCCTGCCCCCATTAGGTTAATATTAGTATAATGCCTAGTACATTTACCACCCTAGCATTCCATCCCTAAGGCCCATCATGTGCCACCCCACACCCTATTCCCACCCAAGTGCATGTCTGCCTACTCACTGTGCCCCACCCTAGCTGCTACCATTCCTGCCCTTGCCCCGCTGTTCCTCTTTGAACCTCCTGTACAAAGAACCTCCCCAAGGCCAAGTACTGAATCTGATACAGTGCTCAGTACTTCAGTCTGTTAGCACTGAGGGCTGTCTCAACCCAGCCTTGGTTGCTCCCCTGAATGATAGATAGGGTTTCCTTCCTCCAGCCAACACCCTGTGGGTCCTCCACTAGAGGAGCAACAAACAGTGGCTTCCCAAATGATCTCCGCGATGCAAGGCTCTGCCACTTTCTGAGACGCTGGGTGATGCTGCTGTGGTTCATCCTGGCCTAAGCACCTCTTGTTTTTAAATAAATAAGAGAGCCTCCCTTCTGTCTTCCATCCTAGAACTCTCTGCTTTGGACTTCACCAAGCAGCGAGTAAGCTTCATTGAGAAAGGCCAACACTACCATAATTGGGAACAAATTTTCCCTCTTCCTCACAAAGAACCCCATAAGTCAAGAGGTGACTGGCACGGGAGGTGCTCAGCAGGTGGATGGCTCAGAGGCACTTATGTCCCTTTCTAGGTTAGCACCCAGTGACTGTTCCAACAAACTCCTAAAGGAAGCTTCGGGTTCAGAGGTATTCTATGAGTGAGCTGAGGTGACCCTGTCCAGGTAGCTGGCCATCTTGGCTCCTCCTAGGCCTTACCTGCACATTCTTCACCCACATCAAGGGTCTGCTCCCATCCTTTCAGGACAGGGGGACCCTGCCTATACCACCCATCCCTTTGGAACAAAGGATGTGGGATATTTGATTGGGGTTTTGTAATCCATTAGGGTTTTTTTGGCCACATATTTTAAGAATTCGAAAGTAATGAGGGAGTCTGGGTGTGGATGTAAAATGTCTGTGTGGAAGGGTTAAGCAGAATTTTTAGATTCTCCCAGTGACTTCCAAGCAGATGAGGAGATCTTAAAGGTGGGAGGGAGGAAGTCCCCCTGCCCCCATTAGTAAAGAACCAGGTCCAGAAACACCTGCACGTGAACTGTAAGCAGGCCAGGCAGAGCATCCTCAGGGCTCTAATACCCCCGTGCCTCCCCTGACCTTTGGACAGACAGAGCCCACTCCTTCATTGCTGGCTGGCTCACCGTAGGGCATTTTGCATAGAACCAACTCAAGCTTCACTCTTACAAGAGAGTGGCTGAGGTGCCATTGCAGGTGGAGGTGAAGGAGCAGCTCCTGAGAAGGACGCTGGGGCTTTGTAAGCTTTCCCTGGTGCTCTGACGGGGACACACTCTCCCTCCCATTTAGAAAGCAGTGGCTGCAGGAAACATTTCAAAGATTAGGAGAGACTTTTTTGTTTTACTACTGCAGGTCATTGCTCTTCAATAATATTGCTTTTTATTAGAGGGAACATCCGAGTTTAAAAAAAAATTAAATCTTTCACTCTAAAGACAGAATGTCTTCATTAGCATCCCGTTGGAATCCCTTGAGTAGACTGATGGCTAACAGAAAGATGAGCAGAACACACTGGTCCCAAGGAGTGAAAAGAATGCCATGGTCTAGATCCTGGCAGAGATGGTGAGGGCTCTAAGATGGTGGGGCTTTTGGCTGGGGAGTCTCACCCCCTCCTCCCTCCTCCTTGGACTCCTATCCAGTCCTGGCTCTCTTGGCTGCCCCTGAAATTGCTGACTCCCTCCTATTTCTTCTCAGCTCCCTTCAAAATGCACTGAAGCTCAATTTGGGGGACCCAAGCTCCCTGTCCCCAATAACACGGAAAACAAGTGGATGGTCAACCAGCCAGTTTCTGCCTGTTTCTTTTGTTTATATCTTTAAAGTCAAGACTCAAGCACATGTTGGAAGGGCTCCCTTATGGAAGTGGAGTTCAAAACAGAGGGTACAGTTAAACAGCACCCCCAAAGACACTCTAAAGCAGAGACCAGCTCAGCAAACAGAGCTGAGGGACAGTTCTGTTCCACCCAGAGGTCAGTTCCCTATGAGCAAGAGGTGAAGATGGACTGTGTCCTCATCTATCCTCCTGTCCCTTCTCTGGCACTCTTGTCAGCTTGTTGGCTTATTAAACCTTCCGTTCTTTAAAAATAAAAGCTAGTTTACCTCAGAGATTCTTGTTTCCATTTGGAAACCAATAACAAGGCTTGAGAATGGATGAACCCTCCTCATACCTCTCCCCGCCTGGGCCTGGTGTCCTTGGGGCACGTGGTCCTAGCTTAGTCCCGAGTTAGCTATTCTGAGCTAGAACCAGGTCCCCAGGCCTGAGATGGGAAGGAAAGAGTAGATGCAGCCTTCCTCCCCATTTCACATATAGGGAACAGCCTCTGTCTCTTCCAGCAGAGTCCTGAAAAGTTACCATAGCAACCAGCAACTCCAGGTACCACAAAAGACAGACAATGGCTCCAAGAGCTGAGGTGTGGAAGGGGGCAAGGGTTTCTGGCCTGGTCAGAGGACCCAGAATTAAGCCCCAAATGATAGGAGGGCAAAGAAAAAGGAATACCAGAAATGGATGCATGAATGGGTTTAGAAGCTGCAGAGGTCTTGAGTCTGAGATGAGAGAGGCCTCTGAAAGAGATAGGACAGAACATATCTGTTCTCACTGCTTACTCCTTTACAGCCTGCCCCACTTCTATTCCAAAACTCTCACCTTGAATACTGACCCTTCGAAAGAAGAAAGCAAAATATACCTTTAGTTAGACAGCAGTGTTACCCTGAGCCTCAAGGACAGGTGGATGGGATCTCTGGAAAAAAAAAAAAAAAAAAAGAGGGTCTTCTGGTTTTGATTTTTAAAGAAGAATATCCTAGTAAGATTTAAAAAAAATAAAGATTTAAAAAAGTTTTTAAAAGAAAACCTATGCTATTTAAATTGGAGCGCAGTTGTAACTTGGTAAAGGCGAGCTTCTGTACCTTTGTTATAATTAATTGTATACCTGTGTATGTAAATATAAGGCATTCCTATTTTGCAGTTCAGAACAAAAAAACTATTTGTAATATAGAATAAAGTTTATTAAAAAATAATTAAAATGCAGTTTGAGATTTGGGGTCTTTATGTGACTGTTTGGGTGAGGGGGGTCATGAGTAGGTGGCGACCTCCACTGAGACAACACAGGGCACCTCTTCTGTAAGAGCAGTCCTTCTACCTGAGGCTATGTTTCCATGCACCTTAGGGAGAGTAAGATCACTCCCACCTTAGCATCCCAACTCCAGAGGGTCACTCTGGCACATGACAGAACTACTACAGAGGCTGGGAGGCAGCAACCTCTAAGTAGACACAGCCAGCATGACAAGCAAGTGATGCAGACACCCAGCAATGGCTTTGTGAGTGGAAAGAGACACATCTGTGGCCTTAAGACATGAAGGTGGCTTTCTCAGGCTCAACCAGGAAAGCAGCTGGTGAGCAGCAAGAAGGTTCTCTCCTCCTTAGGAAACACGGGGCCTGGGTAGGAGCATGTAGCCTGAGACTTTCCAGGCCACCCTATCCCTGCCAAATCCTCAGCAGATTTTATCAGTGGAATCTCAGGTTTTACCAGACCCAACCACCATGATCTTGAACCGATAGACCACGTCTTGGTGCACTTGTTTCCTTATTCACATGTGAGGATTGTTCTAAATGTGCCATGAAGCCAAGAAAGGCTTTTAGTCTGACCTAGACAATTGATTGAAAAGAGATCTGATGTTCTGCAAAAGGCCATGTAAACACGGATGGTTTTATTAGTCATGAAAACAATTCTGTACAAACACAAGTGGCCTCATCCTGGAGCCTCGGTGACATTTAGAGTGTCTGCCTTAGTTAGTCACTGGGAAAAAAACCAGTAAATATCTCACACCTTATGAAAAACATTGTCATTAAGCTGGGATTCTTGAAGGCAGTGGCCATCACTCAGTTGAATGTTACCCTGGCTTAGCTCAGTGAGATACTAGCTTAAGGAGCTTTTCAGTCAGCTGTAAATGAATTGAGGGAGGGGGGAAAGCTGTGTGAGTACACACCAGCAATCAGCAACTGAATTGGCCACTGAGCTGTCTTCCCACGGCGGGCACGGGGGTCATTATTTTCCACAATGGACTACACAACCCATCTCATGAATACTTTATCTTCAGGATGGGAACTGCAGCTGGGTGCTGTCTTTTGCAGGGAGAGAACAGGTATTATGTTCAAATTAGAATAGCAGCTCCTGGCCTAGCGGAGGCCTCAGTTTCAGCACCTTGCCCCTTCTCTAAACCCACCTGACTTTTGGTTGAGCAAAACACTTTCCTTAAATGTGGAGGCAGAAACCGTAGGGATGCTGAGAGAATCCATTAGAACTAATGGTACATGTATGCTTTTGGAGCCATGCCTAGGGACAACTGAGAGTTTATGTTACTGTACCGTAATTTCTATTTTCTCTCCCCGGGTGAGCAATACAGTGTCCCACACCAATAAAGTGCATCTGGCCCACAGCTTGCTTCCAACCAGTGAAATATGGGAGCGTAGTGATGTAAGCACCTGCAGTGCTCCTTGAGCAGCTGCCCCATCAATCTGGACAATGACAAACTCCAAAGAGCCACCAGCTGATGCAGGTGGATATACAGATTAAGTTGAAAATCAATCTTTACTTCTCTGTGTCACTAGGATGTGAGAGCTCTTGTTACTGAGGCATGACAGAGCCCACCCTGACTCCTACTGGTAATAAGAGGTTTACTCTGAACAATGCAACTGACAAAATTAGGACTTTCACCTCCAGAGAACTGTTCCTTTGACCAAGAGGTCATTGTAGTTGTCTTTGTTGTGCTTTGCCTCTTTATCCCCCTCCTCCTCCCCCTCCTTCTCCCCTCCTTCTCCTTCTCTTGCTCTCCCCCTCACCCGCCCTCCTCACAGTCTCCCCTCCCTCCCTCCCTCCCCCTCTCTGACAGGCTCTGACTACACATAGCCCAGGCTGACATCCAGCTCACTATCTTCCTGCCTCTGCCTCCTGAGTGCTGAGATTGCAGTGGCTTGGCTTGGCCTAAATCCATTAAAAATACAACATAGACATTTGCCTTTGAAAAGAGTTCATTTTCAGTGCTCCTAATTTTCTGTCCCAGGCCCAGATTAAAACTGAAGGAGATGGCTGAGAGAATGAAGGAGAGCGGGAGGTCGGCTGCTCAGGGAGAAGAGAGATTTACCAGGAAGGGATGATCATGCCAGGGCTGTGAAACAGCTTATAGTTTTCTAGCATTTGTATTCTGACCCCTAACTGGAAGTTGGACATGCAAATGACTCATCCACACTTAAGGACAGCGGCCTTACTCTTTGCCTTCATTTTCCAGTCACTTCAGAAGCCACGATTAATTGTAAATATGGCTAAGTCCAAGAATCACATCAAGTGCAATTGGTCCCTCAAATGGCACAGAGATAACATCTGGAAGTCCTAGGCACACAATGCATGTCTCTTAAGGGGAAAGACCTCAAGTTTTGGGGGAAACATATTATTTGCCAAAAAGCAGAAGAATGAGCATAAGAAGATATAGACAAGCAATGCCAAGAGTGCATGTGCCAAAGACATTAAGCCTCCACCCCATAAAAACCAAAAAGGTTGATCCCAAGATCCAAAAGGCTGTCAACTACAAGTTCCATCAGCTTGCCTACCTCCCACTCCAATGAAGTGAAGTGTGCTCACGTTCGCATTGCAGCAGAGCTCAGTGAGTAGTCCAAAGACCAAGGCCCATTTTGACTTCTCTGTGTCAGATCAAGGTTCCATCAGAGGCTTCTGAGGGCCTCCATGCCTCCATCAAAGTCCACACAAAAAAAGGCCTCTGTCTGACAACATGAGGACAAGTGGACTAGGCTGATGATGTGACTCCCTTGTCCCTGGCTGCTTTTGGGAGGTGGTTAGTGTCCTGAACTGAATCTCAAGCACACACAAAAGAAATCTTCCCTGTACCAACCCTCAGAGCATTCTCATCTGTCGGGATAAGAGCAATGGCTTCTTTCTCTTAGGATTGCTGCAAGTTGATTGGAGCACTTAACAGAGGTCCTGCTACCTTGTGAGTTCATAGGAAGTGGTAGATTCTTCCACTCTGGAGAACACACTCCTGAAGAAGACACCTCGCATGGCTGCCCTCTGGCCCTGGCTGACAAGATACCACTCAGCATATAGTAGCTGCCCTAAAAAGTGCTTTAAATAAACAGATAAAATTAAGCACGTGTAGAATTTTTTCAACAGTACAATCTCGCGACAAATGTGTATGTCAGCTCCCCAGTGAGCTTCAGAAATGGTAACTAAAGAGTACAAGTACCTAAGTTCCCAAACTAACACCTGATACAGGGCGGAGGACATAAAGCAGACAAGCCAATTCAAACTGTCCCCTCTTACAGGCAGCAGGGGCGCCACTCCCCTGGATCTGTAGGAAATAAAGAATGTGCCTTGGGGTAGCTCTCATTCCTAATTGCCTAAGACTGCCCAGTGGCTATTTATTCCTTCCCTATTCCTAAATTAGTAGGTTTGAATGGCTAAGTGCCTTCCCCAGGGACTCTACCAGTTGAAGCAGATGAGCCAAGAGCCACAGGACAGAAAGGAGCTTTGGTGTCCTTAAAGCAGATGTTGACAGACAACATATGAGTTCCACCTGGCCGGTGTGAGGACAGCTGGGATGTAAAGGTAGGTGGATGGGATATTCATAAGGGAGGGACAAAGGGCATCTGCAACACAAGATATAATCCTTTACAGCCATAATTGATTCTTCAGAAAGCAATATTAGAATGATTTCAAATGATATTTTTCTGTAGAACCCCCATATTCCTTCCACCTTTCCATTTTTCCCATTCTTCCCTCTGTTCTCCATGACTTGTCACTAGTTCTTTAAGAACTTTAATAGATTTTTGTCATACTCTTCCCCTCCCCCACCTCCTCTCAGACCCTCCTGCTCTTCCCAACCCTCCCAACTTTGTGCCCTCTTTTTTTTAAGCCCAGCAAGCACAATGGGTGCTGCCACATGTCTGGCCACCCACTGAAACGTGGCTGAACAAGACGGGCTACCATCACAGAAAACTCTTCCTTCTCCCAGCAGCTGTCAATCACCAACAGTTCCTCAGGTGAGGGTGGAACTCCATACCCAACGTCCCCTCGCCATGTTGGGATTATATCTGGCTTGAGGTTGGGCAAGTCTTGTGTATTTTTCCTATCTCTATCTACAGTCATTGTCTTTTTTCCTCATGTCTTTAATAAATCAAGCTTTTCAAAGAAGAATTAATGATTGTCTTTCTTTGAGAATTTCATACATGAATAAAATATATTTTGACTCTACCCAATATCTACATTGCCCTCCATCTTCTCCTAGACACACACACACACACACACACACACACACACACACACACACACACA